>VXBL01003192.1:0-51919 GCA_013400195.1 Aramus guarauna
ATGATTCTATGATTCTAATATTCAGGTCACTTCATTAGTTATGGATCACTAATTCCATTGATTGTTTTTTAAACTTTAGTCAAAAAAGCTACTGAGCTTTTTGGCTTTCCAGTGTTTAATTTAATCAAATTCCAAACTAATTGCCAGTGAAATCCTCTGCCACAAAGTCACCTTTCATTTGCAAAGTCATTTTACAGATGGAGCTTGTGCCTTCATTAGCTCTTAACTCCTCAGTAGGGAGTTAGGCTTTACTTGTCTCTCTGTTTAGGAGGAAAAATAACTGCTTTTAATGGTGTCAGCATATATTTTCTCTTCATACATTTATACCGACTCTCTCCATGAGCATTCAGTGTTTCCAGGTTGCCTTGGGAGAAAGCAATTTTTTGTGTAGTTGTGGTCTGTGGGGGAGTTTTACACACCTTCCCTTGTGACCAGGCAGAAAGCAATGACGGGATTCACTTTCAATTTTGAAACAGTTCATTTGCAAACTGAACTCTGAACCATCATGGGATTTCAGTATCTCTTGAATTTTTGTATGGTCCACAAGAAAGTCTTAATTTATAATGAAGAGTGCTATTCCAGCAGAGACTTAAGATCTTATGTGCCATGAAAGAGAATGAGACTATCATCTATAAATATGACTGTGACATTTAGATGGTTTTCTGGCCTTAGATGTTGTTGTCAGTATCTAATCTTAACGATAAGCTCAGCATTTTTAGTGACTGTGGCCTTGTGCAAAAAGGGCTGAGGAACTCTGACTTAAGTGATTGTAATGGAATTTGTGAGTGTGTGGACTCTAATGTTTTAAATTTAGTTTCTGTGACTCTGTTCTTACATTCTGGATACCTCACATTAAAAATATTGTGTTTAGTTAACCCCTCAGATATAATTTAACTTTGAAAAAATTATAAATGTGCTGAACATTGATTGTTTCAGGACAACTGAAGAGTTTTTCATACAAAGCTATGTAAGTTTTCTGTCTACATCTACCTCTAGATTTAAGACAGCAGGTTTTGAAAGGAGAGATGTAAGGTATTTTAAAACTTTCATAAAATGTACATTTTAAAAACTTGTGGCTTTAAAATATATGGATTGAATCTGGATCATCATCCATAGTACTGCAATGTCCATCTCGACAGGAAAGAGGTGCAAATGTTCTTTGAAAGGTTAATGCACTGTTTCTGATGCCTTACTCAAACATGTTTCTAGCTAGGAACAAGGAAAGTAGGGAGCAGATGGGAAACACTGACAAACTGGTCATAGCTTCCTAGCCATTTTGCCTGTCCCAGAACCATGAAGAGGCAGGAAAGGCTTGAGGTGTGAAGTGGGAGGAAAATGTTCCTTCTAAAAGCATCAAGTCACAGATCTCTCTTTTTCTACTCCCTTGTCTCTTTTTTCCTAGCTGTAAACTCCAGCCCATTTTCCCCCATACCATTCCTTCCCAGCTTTCCCTTGACCCTGCCTTTCAAGTGCCAGGAGGGGTCCAGATCCATTCAGATGCTGACATCTTTTTTGAGGTGATCCGATTTGATTTAATAGGTATCTGGCAGATTTGATAATTTTTCTGCTATCGCTCAGATATGTAATTAGAGAGACAGTGTGTGTTCCATTTTCAGCTCTCACAGTCACCAAGTGAAGTGTTGGAAATGTCCCAAGTTTTTGATTCAAGTTAACCATCAAAGTAACTGATAACTTGAGCTGGGCAGACCATCCTGAATAGCAAGCCTTACTGCAGAGTTGCTGCTGTGACTGTTCTTAGAGGTGCCTGCCTTCTGGTGCTAAATTAATGGTATCAACATGTAACATACAATCTGTGAAGCACCATTTGTGAACCATCTGGACAAAGGGGCTAACTATCTGTAAAATGTTACATCATAGTGGTAGGGAACAAGTATTTGCCTTACTTTTCACACTAGAGTCATGAGGAAGACTCCCAGGACTTTATGACACTTGGAATGAAATTATTTTTGAAAAAGGGGGTAAGAGGTTGTGGAATGCATGTCTAATCATTTTAAAAATATAGTTCCCTGGAATTTCAAGTGAAGACTCTTTTTGTTATTATTTTCTGATCTCCCATATGGATTACATTCAGTCTGTTTCCATTCTCATTCTCCCTTTTTATTGCCTTCAGATCCAAACTGTCACTAAGAAAGTGCTGGTGCCGCCACCCATTGAAGAACCACCTAATGTCACTGACTCTGCTTTTGCTGTGATGAATGAGACATTGCGCGAAGCACCACCAGAAGCCCAGCTGGTCATTAAGAAGGGACTTGAATTTAAGGATGGCATGAATGTCCTGGGTAGGAACACTTTTTGCCTGTTAAATATGTACGTCATATGTATGACAACAGCTTTTGGCTGTCACTGGGTAGCCAGTGTTGTCTGATCTGCTCTTCAGTGCAAGTTTAGTCTCCCCATATAATCATCAAGTGTTATCACCTACTGGCTGCCCATTGGTCTCTGAGATGAAAATCTAATGGTCTTACTAGAAATAGGACTGTGTTACAGAAACAATCAAGTGAATTATTCTGGATTGGCAGCTTTGCCGGTATTAATTGCAATACAATGGGAAAGCATGTAGGAGGTACCCAAAATATCCTTTCGTCCTAGTAGCCTACCTAGACTAATACTAATGGGGGAGAGCTTCAAGAGCCAGTGCTTTACCCATCCCCTGATGAATTTGAGCTCAGTTGTTTTCAGTAGGTGCCTTGGGCACGCTGAACTAGAATATGGCTTGCGGCAGAGCCTGAAGTGAGAGGTGGAGTGTGAACTACACCACCCAAGAAAAATTCCAGAAAGGCTTGACATATCTTTGAGTCACAAATCCCTCCTCCTTTCGTCTTGGCTGCTGACCTTTACCAGCTGTAGATTATGAAACAGCTGCTGTTGTGCCATCTTGTCTGGACAAGCCAGCAAGTGGGGGTGGTACGAAGACTTTGCCTATCTCCCACCCCTTCCTGAAGCACCTGTTTGGACTGGGGCGGGGGTGCAGGGGAACAAAGAGCCACCACACCAATTCTGTTTTCTCCTCTGTGCTTAGACTCACTGTTTTGTCAGCCCAGAGAGGAGTGCTCCTCCTTCACCTTCTTACTTTCTGGATGTGGGTGAAGTCAGTCACAAATTAGCCCTCAATTTGTAGCCTCATTGGCACACCTACACTTGAAGATACACAATCTCTGTGGCAGCATGTCCACAGGGCTGAGGCTGACACCTTTATTTATAGGTGTTGTCCTCAAAGTGGGACAGTATGTGGCAGTACTTAAACCCCTGCTTTATGTCACCATGGGGCCATCACTTTTAGGGGCAGATTCCTTACAGCTGGTAAGCTGACATAGTAGCTGCTGTGCCTGCAGAGCTTCTCCAGATGTTGGTGAGTTCGTTGGCAGTGGCTGCATTGCTTACAAGTAGGTGAGATAGCATCAATAACCTCATGAGAGATGATTTGTTTCTCTGTGAAGCAGCCTACTCTACAAGAGCCATGAGCCACTGTATTCTGCCTGCCTCCATGGCTCCTCCTGCTCACATCTGTGGGCAGAGGAGCCACTTTCTTTCAAAGCTGCAAATTGGCATTTTGCACCCTGCGTGAGGCAGCAGCTCATTGCTCATGCTTTTTTCTCTCCTGTTTATGCATTAAAATAAAACAGTATTTCTAATGTGAGAGATGCATTACATTTAGTGCTGGACTTGTTTTCTGCAGGCTCTGTCATGGATAAGAAAAGAGCTAGAAGGCTGAATACAATTCCTACAGAAAGGAAATACACAGTTTAGGTGGGGGATTTGCTGTAGTATTTTGACAAATGACTCTCAAACATTGCAGTTTTTTGGTTAATGTGTGGTTTGGTTTGGTTTTGAATGAAGAAGTGAAAATGTTGGGGAATTGCCATCCAACTTGCATAAACTGTACAAGCCAAGCAAATTCCTGCAAATATGAACCAACTTGACTCTTATGACTAATGTAGCAGCTCATTTGGAATTAATGAATAAAACCACCTACTAACATTTTCTAATGCTGAGTCTGAATTCCAGGAAGTTACTTTATCTTTGACTGAAAAGCTTTTCATCATTTCTCTATGCTCTGCAGCACACAAACATACACTTCACTTCTCTATTCAAGTGACTTGACAAAGATAGCTTGGTGCTAAAGAATGGGTTTATATCCAGGAGATTGGATTAAAAAAGAAAAAAAAAAAAAGGCAAAAAGTCTGGTTCCTAGACCCAGTGTGAGGATATGGAACAGCCTGTTTTTTCCCAGAGTACTGGTAGCTGAAATTTCCTTCTCTTGAATGCTTTTGTGTCCTGATGGGTTTTTCCTTAGGAATTTCCCAGCTGAGTTCACACATGTGTTAAATACTTAACTCATATCATGACTGAAAGTTTAGCCTTAAAAGGTGGCTGAAGATTCAAACCATCTATCAGTATCAGTTAACAGTCCCACCCTGGACACTGAAAATTGCTGGATGGTAAAGGTTAGCATTGGAGACACAGCTCCAAAGTAATACATGACAGATGCACTCAGTTTTTCATACTGATAGTCCAATACTCCA
Source organism: Aramus guarauna (assembly GCA_013400195.1). Taxonomy (NCBI): domain Eukaryota; kingdom Metazoa; phylum Chordata; class Aves; order Gruiformes; family Aramidae; genus Aramus; species Aramus guarauna. Next base: position 4,545 of record VXBL01003192.1, read on the forward strand.
GACTTTCACACCTTAGCATTTCAATTTAGGAGCCAAATGTTACTTGTATTGAATTCTATGATTGTGTAGCTGCTGATAGACAGTTTCAGTGAGGATAATATTTTTAATGGGAGTTCTGTGGTTTAGCTCAAAATGCAATACCCACTTTCTCCTCCCACCCCCACCTTCTTCTTCCATTTAACTGGAATACTCCTGCCTGTGAAAGTTACGTTCTGGGGCTGGTTTAATCTTTCCTTGCGCTCCAGGACTGACTAGTCTGTAGGTTGAATCTGTTAAGGGACTTTTGTAAAGCTTGAGAAAAATGCTCTTGGTCTTTAGTGAGTGTTTTAACAACAAAAAAAGTCATGATACGGCACTGTGTTGCCTCTCCCAATTGCCAGGGGCTATGAGATTTCTCACAGTTGCATGGTACTGAGAAGATTATGGTATAAGTATTTTTTTGATGATCGGATCAATTCAGGAAAAAATAAAATAAAAAGAAAGTTGGGCTGTGAAATTGGAATTTGGTAAAATATTGAAGAATAAAAGATGTTCTGAATATGATCATTAAAGCTGAAAGTGAGTCTCTATTAAAAAGTCCCAAGAGATGTGTAATACACTATAATTCTGAAAACTGGACTGGCAGGTAGTATCAAGACATTGACTAGGTGCAAAAACTTCCTAAAAACCATGGTTTTACTTGTTTTTTTTTGTCTTGCAATTTTTTCCCAATAGGTTTGATAGGATTCTTTATTGCTTTTGGCATTGCTATGGGGAAAATGGGAGAACAGGCCAAGATCATGGTGGATTTCTTCAACATCCTGAATGAGATTGTAATGAAGTTAGTAACTATGATCATGTGGTAAGTTTGAAGTTCTAACTTCTAGAACAAAAGAAAAAGATTTAAAAAAAACTCATAAAACCCTAATATAGCGTATAGTGACCACAGTTTCTTTAAACAATGTAATTAAATAGTTCATTTTTTAAAGCCTTGACAGGTATGTTAGAACTACAGCAGCATTATTTCTATTTGTGAGGATTATTTAGGACCCAATTTGAAATATTTCTGAAGGTATTCTGTTCTTTGTTTACTGAAATCCAAGACATGCAGGTACCAGCAAAGAGCCCTTCAAATGCCACATTGATTATGGAAGTTCATTGCATAGAAGGACACCTAAGCAAGCTGGAGCACCCCACATAAGAATGTCCAAATCTTCCTGGGAGGTTAGCATAATCCCCTATAGCTAGGAGGTATAATTACAAAGAAGCCTGGAGACACACTCTATTCACTGTCTTCTGTAGTAAAAATACTTTACCACCAAATAAAATTCCAGTGGTTTTCAGTGATGTGTAGTCTCTCCACCCATAGTTTCTGCAGAATCTGTGTCCTTCAACCTCGCTGCAATGGTGTCACTGGAATGTATCTGTCCTGTTTTTGAAGTATACCCATCAGTAATAATGGGGCCTGGCTTGCCTTCAAGGGAGTGATTTTACCCAATTAACACTGAGCCATTGTTTACATTTCTGGAAGGGGATTCTCTTTTTTTTTTTTTTGAGGTTTCTTCTGAGGACTTCTCCAGAGCTCTTTGTAGACAGTGCCAAGCGTGGCCATATCACAAACCCCCCAGTTCTTCAGAACATAAAAATGAATTGCTACATTTGGCATTGTACCACTGTGTTTTGTATCTCCTAGGTCTTTGAGACCAGAAATAGTCACTCCAATAGAACACATGTGGCTCATTGCTTCCCATGATTCCCTGGTGTCCCTGGAAGCGATGGCCTGAGTTACAAGGCTGCAGTATGCCTCTTCTCTGAGGCTATAGATCGACACAGTTTATAGAAAAGGGAGCAGGGTGCCTGAAGTGCGAGTCTTCAGCGTCATCAATGTTTGAAAGGGAGACTGTTATGCAAGAGTGATGCAGATAGTAACAGCAATGTGGAAACATGTAGAACAAAAGAAAGAACTTGAAGCAATGTTTTTGCATTCCTGTTATGCTTCTGCTTTTCTGTAGATGATATTTCTGCATAAAAACACAGTTGTTTTTATTCACAAAGCCCTACTGCTTTCAATAATTATTGTAACCTGCTGCTCTTGACTCTGAAGAGACAGTGACTGTACTCTCATAATTCCAAGAGCTAGCATTTACTCTTACTTCACTTAGCACCAGTTGGTACACCCAAGACATAATACCTTGCCTACAGTATAAATTGTCTCTAGTAGTCAGTGTTGCAATGGCAGGAAATCATTCAAGTGTCAAGAAATTAACTGTAAATGTTTATTTTTTTACTGATATGCTTTATATTTTCGTGAGAAAGGAGATTGATGTTGGGAATTCCACTTGTTCATCTCTGTCTAGAATTTTTAAAGAATTATTGTGGTCAGTAGCAGGTTTTTTTACATGTGTTTATAAAGACAAATGCACTACTTTATGCAGAGTTACATTTTCTTTGGTTTCGCTGCCACTCCCGTGGCAACTCTCGGCTCAGCAGCATGGCATTGCTATACAAACATAAGCAATTCAGACATCTGTCCCTGACACCATGTAATTCTTTATAAAAGATATGCTTCCTCACGTTCATTGAAACATGGCTTTTTATGATAACTGGTATAACATCTGGCTTTGCATTTCAAGTGACCGAGGGCTTTCCAGGTTTTGGGCACATTGCTTGAGAGACCACGAGAAGTTTCTCAGAGAAAACATGAAGCAGTTTTATTCTGAAAGTCAGTTTCCTTTGTATTGTCTTTAATTGAGCATTCAAATCACTTACCCATTTTGAAAATATGCATTACCATTTATTTTCAGAGAGGCATTTTGTTTCCTGTTTCTCCATGTTACACACATTACTTTCTCCCAGCTTAAGTTTTATAAAACAGACAGAGAAAGTGAATGTCACTTAAAATTATATAATATGCTAACCCTTACCAGTGCAGGTATAAATATTGTCTGCTATCCATGCACTTTCAGGAATTTTTCACTATAGCTGTTTATTACATTTTTAAACTAATATCCATTCATTTAAATTTTTTTTATTACCAAACTGTACTACCATTACCATCCTATCTAAGTATTCAATTTCTGCCATCAGGGAATCACATGGCTGAGGTAACAAAAACCTGACCTTAAATAAGAAAAGCCCATAATTAATAAAGAATCCATAAACTAAAGAGCATTTGTCCAAATTACTGAAATAACATAATGGAAACATTTGCAGCCTTCAAGATAAAAGCAACTAATTTCAACAAATAGTTTAACTGAATCAAATAATGCAACTCTCTGAAACAAGATAAGCAATGGGTTGTAAAAGTTATGTATTAAGAACAACTGCTACCCTACTCTTCATAAAAATGTTCCAAACCCATGTAACATTATAGTATTCTTGTGCGATGTTATTCCAGGATCAAAGACTATTCAGGAAATGTATATTCCATTCTATGGGATGGAAAAAAATGAAGTAGATGGGGAATTCACTGGAGATGGCCATTATTTTTTAAAAAGATGGGAAAGATCTCCATTGAATTTCCATGAATTCCTAATCTCCATCTCAGCATTGAGCCTGAGCGCCCTCTACTCTTTCCCCTATCTATACTCTGTTGAGCACAATTTTTATGACTACTCTGCAAAGACTAGTTCTGTCTATGCTTGTTTTCTTTCTCCAGGTATTCCCCTTTGGGCATTGCTTGCCTCATCTGTGGAAAAATCATTGCAATCAAGGACTTAGAAGTAGTTGCTAGACAACTTGGCATGTACATGGTCACTGTGATTGTGGGTCTTGTCATCCATGGAGGGATCTTCCTGCCTCTGCTCTACTTTGTGATAACAAGGAAAAGCCCATTTTCATTCCTTGCTGGGATTTTCCAGGCATGGATCACAGCACTAGGCACAGCTTCCAGGTACACTTGAGAAATAACAGCTTGCTTTATTTTTTAGCAGATCATTAGCTGCTGTTTAAAGCTAATACATCTGCTGTTCTGACCTTCACTGCAAAATCATTTTATGCCATTGAATAAAAACTATTTTTAATCCAGCCGTGTTGAAATAAATAAAAATAACCACACATCTTTGGGATTTCTTAGAGAGGTTGTACAGCCAACTGCAGAAAGTTGGGAGACTCTGTTTTCTTTTCTGTCATTGGCCAAATGACTTGTGCAAATTGTGTTACTGCTGTACTTGTTTCCTCAACTAGGAAACAGTAATAATTCTCTTTATTTTGAAAGCATGTTCAGACCAGTCTCTTTGCATTGGTAAAAAAAGAAACAGTGCCAGGTTTCAAGAAAGAAATTTTAAAAAAATCTCATTTTATTCTTTCATCCATTTTAGCAGAGTAAGGGGACTTCATTGAATATCTGAGCGTTTTAGCCTTGTTGCTAATGCACAGAACAGACTGAACAAAGTGCATAGGCAACTCAATTCTCAGTAATAAATTGATGTTTTGCATTGGGGCAGACAGTAGATCTTGTGTTGAAAATATTTTTTAGTTAAATAGCATTATTTTAAAGTGTTTCTCTTCAATAGATGTTTTATTTCTGAAGCAAATTTAATCTTCCATTTTAATTAAAAAGGTGAAAACAAAAAGGCCTAATTCAAAACTGACCATCAGAAAACTGAGCAGTCTTGATTTCAGGAGTACCTTGAAAAAACTGTAATTCATCTGCCTCTTTGGGTCAGCCAAAACCACCCTGCTGAACAACTTCTCCCCAATGAACAAGAGGCTTTGGGGAGACGTTACTGATGTGCATAAATATCTGGTGAGACAGTGTAGAGAAGATAAAGCAAGACTCTTCTCAGTGGTGCCCAGTGACAGGAGGAGAGTCAGTGGGCACAAACTGAAACACAAGAAATTCCATCTGAACACACGAAAAATTTTTTTACTGTGATGGTGGCTGAATGCTGGCACAGGTTGCCCAGAGGAGTTGTGGAATCTCTATCCCTGGAGATAGACAAAATGTGTCTGGGTATGGTCCTGGGCAACCTGCCCTAGCTTCCCCTGTCTTGAGCAAGGTGGTTGGAATAGGTGACCTCCAGAGTGCCTTCCAACCTCAACAATTACGTGGCTCTGTCATAAAAAATGTGGGATTACAGCAGATTTAATCTGTCCAGGAGTTTCACTAAACCACAACTTCCCTAAGGCTTTTGTTCATTTAAGTGTTTGAGTTTCCACTTAGATTTTCAATACAAAATTTACAGTGTCCATACACAACATTTGTGGGGTTTTTTTTTAGTGTGAAGTAATGTTTTTCTACTGGAGTACTGAAGTGGAAAAATGAGGGGGTTCTAAGTGATTGCAGCATATGGATTTACCTGGATACTAGCTTTACCACCTGACTGCAGTCCAGATCTGAATTACTGGCTAAACAGAGGTGTACCAGTTTTTAGCACCACAGACAAATGACCATATGAAAACAATCACCATCATATGGTCTAACCTGGTACCTCTGGAAGTTGCAAATGCTTCCTATACAGAGACCTATTAAAGCTCTTTGGTCAGCCTGAGGAACCATGGAAAACATCTATGTATTGTGCTCTTCTAATAAAACTTGTCTCCATAACCTGCTCACCTGTCCTTGCTCATGGTGGCAGAACTGAAGGGGGAAGATATTTGCATAGTCCCTGCCTACTGAGCCTGCTGGGCTTCATTGTGGCAATGGTAGGCCATACACATCTTGTGCTGATGATCCGATTTGTAACAGTAAAGGTGAGGTGGTACTTGTATTTCTGAAGAAAAAGAACCTTATCTGACTTTGAGTTTCAATGTGTGTCATGGAACTACATTTTCTATTCTATTTTTCTTTTAATAAGATACAGGAATATCTTTGCTGTAGGAGGTAAAGTGATCTAGGACTGTCTTGAAAACTGACTAGTAGTTCTTGGTTAATGGCACACTAGTTATTTTTCTACTATCCACTATAAATATAGCTGCTAGAGTAACTTACAAGAGAGCATACTACATTGTTTTTTAGAAAGTATGATTGGCTGATTTGGCTAAACCCACAGAATATTAAGTATTTGATTACCTTAGATTAAAACCACAGTAAAATAAATAATAATTACAAATATATTTGTAAAGATGCTAGAACACAAATGACTGGTACTGCCATTCTGGCTTATTGACATCTGTTAAAAAAATTAAGCTCTGTGAACAAACAATGGTCTGGTCATTTGAGCAAAAGGTGAGTATCTAGAAGCTCATATCTTCTAACTCATTTTTCCGTAGATGTGGGACAAGAGGAGTTATTTAGGAAGTGACTGAGGCATAAGCCAGTCCAGAAGGATTTGGGTTTTCTGTAGATCCCATGCAAATAGGTCAGCCTCATGTGCTTGTTCCAGATAACATAGGACTTTTATTATGACACTGCAATTTTATAGTTAGGTATCTCATGCATTTCTTAATCTCCCTTTTCATGGTTTAATCACCTGTAAAATGGAAAGATTAAATTTTTTGTACCCAATAACATCTCTGTGGCAGTGGGTGGATGAATGAATGAGTTAGAAAGACTCTGAAGTTGCAACAATACGCTATATTTATCTGAGAAAGTTTGGTGAGTCTAGTCCTTTAGTCTTCTATGAGCAAATTAGTAGTTTTGTAGGGGCAGAAATTCATTGAGGAATTCTGCCAACTCAGCTGAAGAAAAGCAAATAACCCACAACAGATGTGCTCCAGCTGCTTCTATATGAAACACAAATTAAAAGGAATTTCCCCAGGTCAGCTTTGTTTTCAGAACAGCTTCTCAGGCAACAACCAACTTAATTTAGTGGTGGACTTGACCTCAGAAGTAACACAGAAAAGTAAGGAACCAAAACATGCTCCTGTGTTGGGTTTCATGGATAAAGTCCTTTGCCTGAGGCAGGCAGACCTGCTAGGCAAGGGAAGAAATAGAAGATATTTGCATCTACAGGGAAAAAGAGTGTGTTCTGTTTTCATCAGTATGTTTTGATGAAGGTGTTTTATTTTGAGCAAGCGGATGTAATAGCGTGAACTATTCCCACAAAGGCAAGGCACTGCAGATGTGTGTAGGGAGCTGTTCCCCTCTTCCAGCTATCTTTTGCATCTTTTCCTGTCCTCCAGCTGTGTTTCGTATCCTTTCCTGTCCTCCAGTGTCTGGGAACTCCATAGGTTGTATTTTTTTTGCCTGACTTTTTCACTCCTTAATGCAACACTGATTTTTTCATTCACAGCAAATTCACAAAGAAATTTAGGATTTCCCCTACGCTCATAGCTCTGTCCATCAGAAAACACCTGGAACTTGTCTTTTTGAACAAAATGCAAAAAATAATAAATGAGTCTGAAAAATTAATCTGTACTCTCTCAAGCTCTCATCCCTACTTCAAGCCATGTTCATGTCTTGGCCTCAGTCCCACCTCCAGCAGGCTTAATTTAAAAATTGGCTAAAAAAGGCTTGAATCACAGCAGAACGTGGAAGTAGAAAATGTAAATGATAGCAGAATTTCTGACTTTGCTCCCTTATGTGTATATATTACATAGTAATTACGTCTTTTCTACTTTTTTGCTTTCTCTGATTTAGTGCTGGTACATTACCTGTCACATTCCGGTGCCTTGAAGAAAATCTAGGTATTGATAAGCGTGTAACAAGGTTTGTTCTCCCTGTTGGAGCAACTATTAACATGGATGGAACTGCCCTTTATGAAGCTGTGGCTGCCATTTTCATAGCGCAAATGAATGGAATTGAGCTGGATGGAGGCCAGATAGTTACTGTGAGGTCAGTTCAAAATACTTGTAGGCTTTGTTTCTACAGACTGTTAAATGTGAAGCTTTGGGTTGGATGTCTTCTTAGTAGCTGTGGGATTCACTGTGAAATCTATGGGTTTCTAATAATGATATGCAAAGGATAGTTATATACATAGGTCCTGGTTCTCTGGTGATGTGTATCATTTGCAGCCTTAGTGTATGCTGGTGGTGTTTTACACAGTTTTGCAGCTGGCAATACAATGTCAAATACAGCATTCTCTATCCAACGCAATGCCTTTTTTAGTATAGGCAGATGCTACAAGTGATAGATGGGGCATTAACTTTCTAGAATATATGTGTTTATATACATTGGAAGAAAAAAGTGTACCTAAAAAAATGTATCTGTGTATTTATGTTTGCCTGTACTTTTTCTGTGACTTTGGTGAACAGCAAACAAAATGAACTGAGAATAGCCCAGCGTGAGGGTGAGATTTCCTGCAGCCTGGTCTTGGATACTCCCAGACTTTTTATCTCTAACCCAGCACATACTAGCTCTAGTCTTTTCATATCAAATTGTCATATGTAGGACTAAGCTGAATATCTTGAAGGACAAAGGAAACTACCCATTAAAAATGGATAAGTGTGATTGAAGACTATTTACTGTAATGGAGTTTTAAGATGTATTAGGTAGGGTGACAAATGAAAAACAATAGCAAAGTTATGACTGCAGCAGCTAAAGTTAATTTTCAGTGGAAAACTTGATGAAGACACCAGGCCTAACATTTTGAATAGTTAAAATGGAAACCACAAGTGAAGGCTGCCAAGTTTGCCTTCTTCCTGTAGTTTTCACCCACCCACCTTTCTTATATTAAATCCTTTTAACTCTAAAGAAACTCCTGCAAAGAGATGTTTAATTCTATGCTTCTTGCCCAGCTATACTAGTTCCACATTTTCCATTTCTTTACCTCCTGCACCAACCCCTGAAATAGTAAAGCCAAGGTTTGTAAAAGTTTCAGGGCTGCTTTGAACAAAGGCAGATATTAGACCTGCATGATGCATATTTGTTGCTAAGATTGAAAAAGTTATTTCAGAGATACCACATATTAAACTAATTTGAGGCCAGAGAAAATTGAGTCAGGAATCAGCTGTTGTCCAACAGATTTGGTAGGCTTGAACCCGAGTTACTCCTCTTCTCAGAGGGACTGACCCATTAGCTATTCCTGATCTCACCATTTCAAGGCTGGTGTGGCCAGCTTTGTGACTCACATTTACTAAACAGACAGCAACTTTGGGCTATCTGTAAGAAAACCATTGGTTCTCCTCTTCATGCAGTATAGCATTTTTGCTACAACAATATGACAAGAATTATCTCTCAAGGTGGCAATTCAAATGAATGAAAGGTTATTAGGTTTTGTCTGTCAAATCCAGTTTGTGATACTGAGGATATTCAAATGACCCAGACATAAACTCAAAAAGACTTAACTGTGACCAGCCCTAGTTACTTCATATCGGTCATGTAGATCCTCTGATTTCCTGTCTCCTTTGGGAGAGGGTGATCTTGGAAATCATAGCTAAGCCAGACTCTGTTTAGACCTGAACATTCCCCTCCAGCCCTGTAAGTGCTTCCCACAGCAGCACTGTTGGCAGGAGCATTTTCTCACAGAGCTTGGAAGTAATCCCTTACCATTTCAGGCTGGAAGTGCCTGAGGAGCTGGCACCGTGTACAGGTCCTGACAGCAGAGCAGAGCATCTCGCCTGCCTGTCTGCTGGACCTGTCTGGGTGTTTAGTAGGCCAGGTTGCACCCGGACACCTGACAAACACACTGCAACCTGGATTGTCTGTGTCAGAGCCAGCCATCTGCCACCTCTAAATCAGGATAACTTCATCACAGATTAGTTCTGTGGCAAACGGCTGAGGATTTTCTCCACAGAGACCTTTTTCCCCTACTTCTGTGTTGGAAGGACTTTCAGATTTGTTGGGTACATCCACAGAAGTACAACCATGTTACTAATCTCTGTGTTTAAAAAAACAGAGATAGCTTTTACTTTCCGTTTTCCTTTTTCCTTTCACCTCTCACTCTCCTTCTCTCTCTTCCTCTTCCTCTCCCTCTCTCTCTCTCCCTTTTCTTCTCCTTCTCTTCTCTGTTTTTCTCCCCTTGGCATGTTTTCTGACCAATTTATTTTCCATTCTTTGTAGGATTGGCAATGATATTGATATTTGTTATGATCTGTGTTGTATTTTTACAAACATTACAAACATCAAAAAATGAGAAGCAAAAACAAAGACATGTTTGGATTTGTGAAACAATCAAATGAATTTTCCTTTTTCATCTAGGGTGATTTGTATTTAGGCTTGGTATACCACTGGCTTGTACTGTGGGCATGTTGGATACCAAGACGTTTACTCTTCTGTACTTGATAATAATGACTTACTTTCAGACAGTACCTCACAATTCAGATTTCAAGTACCATAAATAAACAAAAATGAACCACCCTGAAGCCACCAAACTTCAGCAAGTGTGGGTGATCAAAACTCAGGATTCAACACCCTGTATGTGTTGGTAGAACTCAGAAAACAACACTAGGCCAAAGATTTCAATGTCATAACCCACTTACAGAACTTAAATCTCTCAGACAACTCTCTTACAACTCTCAGAACAAACTCCATAGATCTGATCACCCATAATAAAAATTTTTGTAGAAACACAAGTGTGAAAACTATGGCCCAAACTTACCGTGATCTATCATATAGTCACTAGTTTTCTGGGAAGAATTTATTAAAAAATAAGACCTTCCTAATGTTTACATCAGTATGCAATGAAAGTGTATGTTCCTCTTCCTGCTACCCCCATTTGATTTTTGTTTTTGCAGTTTGACTGCCACCCTTGCAAGTGTTGGAGCTGCCAGTATTCCCAGCGCAGGACTCGTCACTATGCTTCTGATCCTTACTGCAGTGGGTCTCCCTACCCAGGACATCAGTTTGCTTGTTGCTGTTGACTGGCTTTTGTAAGTTGTGCTGACTCCATTGCTCAGTGCAGAAAAAGTAGTGAAATAATGCTTGTCTGTAGTGCTCTTCAGCCATTGATCTTAAAGAACTGTAAGACTCATCTACAGTTAAGGCAAAGGAAGAAATAAGCTATTTAATGAAGTAAGAGACACTGAAAGCAGCTTCTCAGCTGGTACAAATTGTTATAGAGCTACTGAAGTCAGTTTCTATGAGCCAAGAATCACTAAGAATTGTGAAGAATAGCATACAGCTCCGACCTCTGCTTCAGGGAAAAATGAAAGAGGCATTTACAGCTTGGAAAGGCAAAGGGAAAAGATGACTTACATATTTTATATATAACTGAATATCATGATACTATGACTCAGAATGGTGAAATGAGGCAGGGTTCAGCAGTCAGAGTACAGCTGGTGTAGGGAAAAATGTGATACTCTGTGGATTTTTTTTATATTTATGAGGTCATGGTTGAAAACAGGAAAGTGGCATAGGAATCTGCAGCTGGGAGGAGGAGAGCAAAAGGGAGGTGCATACTCATTTTAAATAAATGTTTTTGCTGGCTCTCAAAGTAAGGCAAATAGGTAGCTTTCTGCAGCTGGTAGGAGGATGTGCAAAAGGAGCCTGTGGTTTGTTTGTTTTTTTAGGAAAATGCCATTTAAAAATATTCCTGTGGACTGAGAAGCTCTGCCAACAATAGCAAACCTCAGAGCTGTAAGTTTACCAGCAGCTCTGATCCGCTAGTAGGTGTTGCATTTTAGGCTTGGCTTCAGCAGCATTTTTACCACTGGCTCATCCAACCCTGCTTAGGAAGTAAAACCTTCTGTACTGTGGAGCTGTAGCGATGATGAATGTAAGTATAGGAAGGATAGTACTTTTGAAATAAATATTTCAAGGTATCTTTCCAAAATAAATGCCAGGCAAAAGAACCTTTCAGCATAAGCAGTTGGGTTTGGATCCTTCTGGGCTAACAATCAGCAGTACAATTGCTGAATTGAAAGGTAGAGGGAAATGGGAAAAGAGATAAAGAAGGAGATGAAAAGCTCTGTGTCATGCCAGTGGTGCTGTAAAGTTAAGGCTAAGTTTGTTGGTGGAAGTGTTGTGCTAATTAACTTATGTCAACAGCTAATAGCTTTATTTTCCATCTTCCAGTGGTTGTGTTGTGGTAGCCACGATGATCTAATGAGATATGGAAAATGATGCTGCTGACATTGCTTAAGAAAAGGCACACAAGCCGATTTTTGAGCAAGCTGTTGGGCATGCAAAGCAGACCTAAAGAATATCTGAAATGAATGGTCATAAAAAGATATTTTCTTTACTTACAGACATTGTTTGACATTGATTTCTTTAGATCATCAAATAACATTACAGCAGTATTTCTAACAGAGTGTAGAAGAGAAAGTTAATAAAATATTTCAGACCCAATTCTAGCCATTTTTCTGGAACCAGTGTGTAAATGCAAGCAGCCATTGAGAAATATATAACATTTCAATTCCAGATAATTAAAGCTTTTAAAAAATGTCATACTCTATGAGTCTTTCAATATTTCTGATGAAAGAAAACATCAGAACATCAATGATTTTACAATGCTACCATCATCTGGAACTGTGGTCTTACCAAAACCAGTTTTGTGTGATTTGGTCATGTTGTAACACAAAGCTGACTTTTAAATATCCTTAAACTTGTCACTCTCTCCTTCAAATTGAAGCCTAAAGGTTTCTGTATCAATTCCTTCTCAAGCCTCTCCAATATCTAGAAATCAGGTTGCTCAACCTTTCCCCCTCCCACATGTACATACACAGCATGAGCTCTTTCATCAGGCAAGTTTCCCAATATTTCACAACTCTCATAGTTTCTCAGTTTAAAAGTAAGCACAACACAGCAGTGTTGGTAATAGGACATGAATTATGTGCCAACAGCTGGGATAAAACCAACTTCTTTTGCTCTAGCCAGAAGCTGGCTACTTTCCAGATGTGAGACTGACAAGCTTAGCAAGTATCATAGCACAACCTCAAATACAGTAGTATTTTGCAGTGAAGAGAGAGGAATTAGAGAAAATGGGATTGGACAGCTGATCCAGTATTTAAACCTTCATTCAGTAACTCAGAAAAAGATTGCCTGAGTTCTGACTCTGTTCCTTGCTTTAGATCTAAATTCAGAATATTCAGACCCAGTTGACATCTGGATATTATGAACAAGGCCTTATATAAATTGAATTAAACTATAAAACCAGGAGCTCTTTCCTATAATGACAAAGAGGTAAGGCAAGTTGAACATGCCACCTGGTCTTTGACTTAGCAGGATTTTAAGATTTGAAGATTTTAATCTTCTTTCTAAAATCTAGTAAGGTTGATATATGGTGCTTTCAAGCTTTCAGGGAACAGGAATAACTTATTTGCATACTAGCATGCTATATAGGCACTATGACATGAATAATAAGGGGACTTGATTCACTTCTCATTTCTATTCCTTTCATCTACATTGTTAAGCTTCCAGTTCTTTTGATTTATCAGTTTGAGGAAATTAGGCATTAACCCTTATCAAGTTTTAAATAATTATTTCCCAATTATTCCAGAGCCCGTTCTTACCAGATATTGAGCTGACATTTGAGAGAACTTTGACTTTCAGTCCCATAAGTCCTCTCAGAAGCTGTTATTGACAATGTAGAAGTAGCTGTGTTGGAGCAAGTCATTTAATAGACTGCAACTTTCCTATATTGATTTGGTTTACATTGTTCCAGCATAGCTGGAATTAACTGGTTGGTTGTTTATAACAAAAGAGTAAGTATAGTCTTCTTTGTTCTTCTTAGAGTGTTCTTTGGCCCAAAAGAGGTCAGTGGCACTTTGCTGTTGAGACTTTGTTCTTTCTGTTGTAAGGAATTTACTTGTTTACTTTGGTTCATACAGTGTAGCATGTTCTGCAGCACTGTGTGGTTTGTATCACTGAATCTCTTGATTAGTAATACATGCATATGGGCTGGACCATCTCCTCAAATGACCTTTTCAGAATTTGAATTGTGCCTAAATTATATTTATGTATTCTCTCCACCTTGTTTTTTTGGCATCCTATACTATCCCTCCATTGTCTGCCATCAGTGAATCCTTTCAAAATGTAATACCGCTCATACAAAATATTAAGCAGCTGTTCTTTTTGTGGAGCTATATTGCTAGGTTCAGTATATTTGATGGTCTTAATTAAAAATTACACTCAGAAAGTCATATGTTCCTATTCTGCCACTCTGACCAGGTTTAAAACACTCTTCACGAGCATGGGATGAGAGCTGCATAAAGCATTTCATTTGTGTGAAGCAAAACTGGAACGATGTTTTCCTCCTATGGGTTGTCGGTTTGTTTGTTTTTCAGGGATATTATTGGAGGGGGTTTTTACTTCTGGGTATTCTTTTGATGACAAAATACTAAAAATTAACTGCTTCAACTAAGATATTACACCACAAACTCCAAATATGTAAGCATGATAATGTAGAGAGGGAGAGGAGAAACTTGAAATGGAATGCAATTCCACACCTGGGAAAGGCAGATTTACAGATGTTTAAAGCAAAGATGTTAAAAAGGGCTCAAAAGTTTGTATGGCCAGGAATAGACATGTGTAATGAATGTTTATCAGTTTGGGGTTTATATATATTAAGGGGTTAATATATATTTAGGGTTTTTTTTTCTCTTAGTGTTCTACAGCAGAAGGAAATATTACACAAATCTAGTACCAGAAATACTGGAAAGGGTGTTTTCAAATTATCACTGTCATGGAAAATGAGGTCTTACATGCTGGCTTTTCTGTCGCTTGGCAAATGTCCACAATGTTCAACCTGCCAACTGTTCAACATTGTTCAACATTTTGTGTAAAAGCATCTTCATGGATATACCTCTGAGAACTAATTAGTGAAATAGCTTCTGTGACCTCTTTGACGAAACTAGACTCAGTTGCTGCAGTAGCTTTAAATTGCAACTCTCAGTCAGGAGGTTTGTAGGAGTCTTATGTTCAGACACGAAGAGGCAAATTTGATTGTAAATGATTTCAACATGTGTAATACAACCTACTTGCAGCAGGAAGGTAGCAGGACCCCATAGTCCTGCAGTGCTCTGTAAGGCCATCTCCCATTTTTGCAGAATTTTGGGCAGGTTTGGGGCAGCATTCTGAAATAAGGGAAAATCCACAACCATGAGTTTATTGCTGACAGATAGAGCAACACTCTAAAAACAAGACAGGAGAAAGATGGCATGTCTATCCAATGGTATCCTGTCCAGGAAGTGCCAACAAACACATTTCTTTGTAATGAAGCATACGAGCCTCTCTTGGCACCCTCTGACAGCAAGGGGCGCTCATTACTGAAATGCTATCACAGGCTCATCATTTTGTAGGCCATGACCTGTATTTGGTTGGCTCCTATGCTGAGCTCTGGCATACAGTTGTGTGAGTGGGCATGCTGCCATGCTAACAGATGACCATCTGTAAAGATGGTGCCAGGAAAAGAGCTTTGATGGCCTGAGTCTTATGGAGATAATTCAGGCATTTTTTCCCATAGTTTGCTCACTGAGAATAAAGGGAGAGGCCATTTGTTAATATGTCCCAGAAATGAGAACACTTCATCAGGTCCAAAATCCTTTTCCTGGCTGCATTAAGTTCAGTGCTCTGATAAATTCAGATTAAACAAAGGGCAGTGATGTGAGTCTGGCACCCTGACATTGAAACCTCCAGCTCCAGAAGCAGGCGCTGGGGAGCTGTCAGTCAAGTGCAGCTCTGCAGTTTGGCTGTATGTCTAGTGCAAGTTCTTTGCCAAAATCCATTAGTATGAGCAGCTGGGACATGGGAGTTTGCACATCCTCCCTGTCTGAACAAGTCTTTGGGGAAAGCAAGCTTTTTCAATTTCACTTGAAAGCTCCTATCTTTCTGCTCTAAAGATGCCTTAAACTACTGGAAATAAATACAGTAACTGTAATATTAACAGGGCTGCCGTGCCCTACTTTCTCTTCCTGTCATGCCATTCAGCCTCTGCCTTTTCCTTCTTTCGTAGGGACCGGATGAGAACGTCAGTCAATGTAGTGGGGGATTCTTTTGGTGCTGGCATTGTCTACCACCTTTCCAAGGCAGAACTTGACACCATTGATTCCCATCATAAAGGGCATGAAGACATTGAAATGACCAAGACTCAGTCAATCTATGACGACATGAAAAATCATAGAGAAAACAACTCAAACCAGTGTGTTTTTGCAGCTCACAACTCAGTCATAGTAGATGAGTGCAAGGTACCTTTCACATTTATGGATATTGAGACATGTATATAGCACTGCATGCTTTATTTTATCTTATTTTTTAATCTGCATGTATTTTTCAAATCATTCTGCAAATAACAATGTGACAAGGTCCATGAACCCCAGACATTTTGAATGAATTTGAGCAGTTCAAAAGATGGTTTTTCGCACTCTTCTTAAAAGTTGTCATTTGAGGGGAAAAAATCATGTACATTGTTTACATATCAAAAGGCAAGATGCAGCGTATTATGGAACATGCCAAGACGCAGAGAATATGGCATCACCTTCTATGGACATTTACTTAATTTTCTATGGCAACAGAGAACTTAATTGCCAACCCAAATGAAGGATAGCTGCAATTCAGATACAGGTGTTGTCATTTGCTGACTGCCTTCCATGATATGCTGTTCAGAGATGGACATGTTGAATGCACTTTAGCATCAGAATGCTCCTGCACTCATACAGCATGCTTACGCTTTGCTTCCGTCATTGCTCCTGAGTCATTAAGACACAAACATCCTATTCTCTCTCTATTTCTCGCTGTAACTAACATGGATTATTAATAGTAATAATAATATCTTGATCAGAGCAAAGTGAGCTTGAGAAACCCCACCAGTTGAATGAGAAAACAGTTGGGGAGGTTAGCGGTTAAAAGTTTACTAAGCACCCACCACTAGGACAGGGCAGTTTAAAATCCAGAGAGAGTTTTTGTAAAGGAGGAAACAAGCTGGAACATTTCATTCTGTAGTCTTTTTTTAATTTATTAATACTCTGATCTGATCCTGTACACTGTCTTTGACACAGTGAATTTGCCACTGAGCCTACCTTAGCCAGTTATCCAAAGAATTTCTCTTGCATCTTCCAGTTGCTACAACTGAGCCAGTATCTAACTGTGAATGCTTACACTAAGTCCATTAGCAGATCATTATATATGCTGGAAATATAAGTGCTATTCTATCACTTTCACCTGTCTCCACCTGGCTCGAAGTGTTCTTTAGAATATATTTTTTTCTATTGCTGCTAGATAACATCAGTCCAAACCTGAACTTCCGGGGGGGAAAGTAATACTGAATTCAGGAGAGAAAAAACTTTTTTATCCTCAATTTTTCCTGAATTTTCTAGGTTTTTAACAAAATTATTTTTTAAAATGAAAAGAAACATTTTGTTCTGATATGGCTCTCCCCTTCCTCTTCTGACCCACTCTTTTTCCATGAGAAAAATTAAAGGAAAAAAATTTTGAAATGGAAAGAGAATACATGCTTACACAAAATTAAAAATTGTCATTAATTTATATTTCTCAAAAAAGAAAAGGACACAGGAGACATAAAAATTTGAAAGAAAAAAGAATCTCCCTGAAGAGGAAAGTTCTCATTTGATAAAAGATCTCTGATTTGCACAGAGGTTCAAGTCAAGCTACAAAGTAGTAGCCTGTTGATGCAATACTTGCTGCACTTCCTTTTGTCCTTCAGTTTCTCATATCATTTCTCTCAACTGAGGCATTAGCTTACCTCAAAAACATAGATTAATGGTGCAGTGTGTCATCCTAAGCACATCATTTTATTAAAATTTGGGACCAGTGATTTATGAGCTAGAAGTGTTTGTTCTTTTACATTGTTTTGGGTTTGCTCTGCTTGTGATCTCATTTTGCACTTTTAAACTCATGAAAAGAGTCAGGGTTTACTGGACTGAACAGAAGACTGACTCTGAGCAGGTCACTTGTCTTGTCCATGAATGCAAACTGCCAAAAGGATGTGATGTTACAGTCTACTTCATTAGCTATGAATATATGCTGACATTTGCAAAGCATTTGGATCATGTTGAAGTGGTCTACAGCTCCCAAGTGTTACAGTAGCAAAAGCAACAGAGTCTAGGATTTGGAGCTTCAAAACAGTCAGCTGTTAAGTCTGAAGAGACCTCTCTTCATCCTGTCAAATGCACTGGTGGGTTGAAAAGCTCACTGCAACTCTGGTCAGAATTTGGAAAAGCTGGTCAACTAGCATGTCCTTTCTATTTACTTTATGTAATATATTCCATGTATAACACTAGTAGTTTATAATTTTGCATGATCAATGTATATTTTTAATAAGTAGTTTACCTTTATACGGGGGTAGAGTGGTTGTTATTGCACAATATTTTTGTATTTTTTTATTATTGTTTTTCACATGACTCTATGTGATTTTCATTTCTGAATAAGTTGTTCATTCCTGTATTTGCATGTTTCCCCCTTTCAATTATCTAAGAAAAAGCTTGACTTTGTTTCAAAAATCAGTGCATTTTGTCATGTTTCCATGTCCCAATGCTTCCATGCATCCAGTTTATCCAGCATGGGGAAATTCAGCTCTGTCTTTAAGTTTTCATTTGAAGCTGAGGATGTTAACTTACAAGGTAAGTTAGGAAAGAATGAGCCATCCATTTAGAATTAAATGAAAGGTCCTCTCACAATTATAAAGATCTAGATCACTTTTGTAAAGTTAAATTGACATTTTACCTTTTTAAATCTTTTAAGTCATTTGGCTGGAGCTATCTTTCTTGAAGCATAGGTTTATTAATGGTGATTTCTGGGATGCAGCATACTCGACAGTGTTTACTGTGAGTTGGTAGATCACTAAGTCTTCTACCATACTTAAAAATTAAAATTTTTAGCACGTATCTTTACAGGCAAGAGTGATATTTTGCTGTACTTTGTGTGAGACAAACATAGCATATTATGAATTTTTGGTCTGACTGTAGTAAAAATCTTTCACTGCATTGTTAGAAATAGTGGTATAATGAACAATACTTTCACAGCGTATCTTGTCTTCCATTTCTTTAAAGGTGGTGTAATTGTAGGTGAGTTTGTATAGATACACATCTATGATTATTCTGGCCTTGCATATTTTTCATGTCCTTGCATCAGCTATCCTGCTGAAGAATTCCACTGAAAAAAATATGACTTTCTACATTTAAAAAAAGTAACCTGTTTTTGAAATAATCCAGAGAAAGCTGTAGGAGATAAAGAGGAGTAGAATGGGAAATATTTATTAAAAAAAAAACTACAGCAAAGGCTAAGAAAATATGGAACTTTTTTCCTACTGCTAATGTTTTCTAGTCAGTATAATAAATGAACAGGAGTCTCACTATTTGCGAGTGTTGTGAATTCTGAATAAATACATTTTACATATATAATAAAACATGGTGTATGTAATTCCTGCAAATAGCATGACCGTCCATATAAAACTCATGAATTTTCTTGTCAAAGTGCCTTGGCCTTTAAGTTGGTTGTTGATGATAATTACTTGCAGGTAACACTGGCAACGAAAGGCAAATCTGCAGACTTCAGTGTTGTTGAAGAAGAGCCTTGGAAACATGAAAACTAGGGGAAGAGGTTCCTAGCTCCATCATTAATAAGCCCTGAAGCTATCTTCTGGCAAAAGATACCATGATTAAAGAAGATTTCTCTTTTTTCTATTTAACATCCACAGTTTCTGCTTACTTAATTTCTTAACTGAAACTTAGCAAAGATCTCATCAAGTCATTATAGTGTCTTTGCCAAGCAATGATCATAACCATTTGTCTCCCTTGCGTTACTGTTTGGATGATGCAGCTGGAGAATACTCCATGCAGTGCCATGTGCTTTCATCTGCCTCCCCTTTCATTCAAGACACAGAGAATGTAAATGCTGCAAAATGTGAAGATCAAAGTTCACTACAGGGACTCATGGTCACAAATACAAGAGAAACATAATACCATGTAAACCTTCAAGTGTTTCGGTGATTCTTGTGGCGTACCTGATCTATTTAGCACTGTATGGCTAAAATATCTTTTGAAAATGTCCATAGAGATTTCTATTTGTTTTAATAATAACAAGCACTGTATGTTTGTGCCTAGTTGTACTTTAAACTGAACTTAGATCCAGGGCAAGATTAATGTATAGAAGTCAATAAATTATCCCAGACGTTTTGTCAGATCAGTACAACTAATACTTAGCATCAAGACACAACCTTAGATACGCATGCAATGTGTTTTTATCAGCTGTCCCAGGGCAGGTGCAGCCTTTGTTTTATGATGGGGCTGTGCTGCTGTGTGACCACAATGCATCATATAATACAAGGCAGTATTATTGCAGGGGTGGTAGTTCCTTCACTAAATCTATGCCTCGTGCAAAATACAGAATACCATAGGCTCAGTTATGTGATTCTTAATCAAAGTAGGTAGCACCTTACTATTCACCCTGCTGTCCCCTGATCTCAGAAGGATTCCTCATGTGGACAGGACTACTCAAGTAAGGTACTACTAAGATTGATCACAGATGTCATGATTGGGTACTTGATAATGAGCTATAAACAAATTCTGAATCCATTACTCTAAGAAACTGAGAGGTTTTGAATATGATCAGCAGCAGCATTCGGTATGAAGTGAAAGCCATCTTTCAAGTGTATGTCATATTTCAAAGAATGGCCAAATCCTGAATTCATTGCTAAGCCAAATTCCATATAAGGTTAATAGAATTTGGCCAGGGCTAGGACTGAATGAAGAATAAACCAGAATTTCAGGATTTAGACCAGAACATTGAATCTCTCTCTCTCTCTCTTTTGCAGAGTAACAATTCATATAACTGTCTAATGTCAAAGAAATGTTTCTTAGAGCACATGGCCTCTGAATTAATGAGATGGTGTTTAGTCCACATAGGATAGCTGACTCATGCTGTCAGAAGATATTAGTCACAATAATCACCCTGCGAAGTGTTTTTAAAGGTGCTTGTTAATACTCAGCAATTTAAGACACTGGTGAATGCCATTATACTATTAGCAATGTTCTATAGCAACACTGAGCCATGTGGCCTTGGGAGGCTCTACCCGCAGAACAAGTTTTGTGCAATTTTCGGGGGAGCTCTCAGAGGTTCTCAGAATGAGAATATAAGCATACGGTGAACTTAAAAATGGCAGAAAACAGACTTGAAACATTTACGGATACAGGCCATTCAGTGTCTGTGCTCAGACCTGTCATGGGTTTAAACAGGAATAATGTGTTTAAATGTAGAGTGGTATTTAGCTCTGTAGAAACTATTAAAATACAAATATAATCTGCTTTTGCTCATCTACATTCATATAAATATCTCCGAAAATGCACACGGACCTGAGCCAGCCAAGGCTACGTGCATGATTAATGATGTGCAAGTTCAAGTCCATTGTCAGAGTATCCTTCATTTGAAATGCTTCAAAGCATTTGTTGTCGTGGAGTATTTTTCTTGCTATTGTATTTTTGTCCTCACTTGCATGCCATGGCTACAAGTAAAGTAAGTAAAATGGCCTATATAATTTAATAAATATTGAACCACTGTGAATTCTGTAGGCCTCTAACATGTATTAGAGGTAGAGACCTTTTCCAGAGGCCTCCTGAAGCATTTTAAGGATTTATTTTATTTTATTTTATTTTTTTTAGGGATGGAATTGTAGGATATTAAGAGAAATGGTAGGCAGGTTGTCTTCTCTTTTCTTCAGTAATTGGTATTAGCCTATGCAGAGTTAACCTATAGCTAGCTGCTGCTTCTCCCAATTTGCATTCGAAGACATTTTTACCACTGGGTTATGTGCTAGAAATGTGCCTGGGAGGGTGTGTAGATACTCTAAAAGGTGCTGGCTCACATCAAGTGAAATTTGCTGTGACTGGGGTGGTAGTTATGTGCAAGTATAACACGCAGTCCTTACTCTGGTTCTCGATCTGTTTCATTGCACAGCTCACCCATTAATAGATCAACAGATGACTTTCCATCCTCTTCACTGTAGCAGTTTCTTAGGACCAGCCACATGGATTGCTCACCTTGAAAGTAGCTTTACAAAACTGGTCCATAGACTTTTAACTGTCCTTTGAAACTGTTTAGCAGTTGGAAACAAATAGGAATGCCAGCAACTTGTGACTAGGCAGCTCCACAAAATTATATATTGGGAAACATAATACGCTTACACTTAACCACTTGGGATGTACTGTCCTTTGAAGAGTGCTTCTCTGGATGGAGACTAGGGGTGGAAGGAATGAGGTGCTAGAGAAACTCCACCTACATAAGGGAGAATAAATTTGGGTCTTTTGATAGGACTAGAATAGCAGACTGTGATTTTAAAATAGTAATTCTGTAGATACAGTAACTCAGGGACATTTCAAAATATAACTACAATGGTGTTTCTCTATTTAAGTGTGGATGTAGGAGAAGGAGAAATGTTGTTTTTGGTATACTCCTCTGCTTTTATCCTGACTGAATATTTAATATAGTGTTACTCCAGTGCAGCACTGTATTTAACCATTAAAAAGCTTCCCATTTCCCTGGGAAAATCTAACTCACTCTTGGCTTGGATTTCTCAATGTGCTCATTCTGCATGAGGCTACTTAACTAAATAAGATAACCCAGAGACCAGCCACTTCAGCTAATACAAGGTTCAGGTTTCAGCAGGCAGTGCTGGTTACTGGCCAGTCTCTTTTTAGTTTCACTAGGAGTGTTGATGCATTAATTACATCTGGTAAATCTTTTGTATTTGTTCACAGTGCTGGAGTGGCAAAGTTAAAGTGATTTGTTTTCTGTGTAGTTCCTAAACAAATTAAAATTTCTTTATACATTCATCATTTGCTGCTCTGTCAGTTCCCCCCACCCTTGTCTGTGCAACTATGATATCCTTTGCTCTTTGGATTGCTTACAGCACACTGGCACATGGAAAAGTCTAGACCAGGCAAAGACTCAGTTAATTGCATGCTTAATTAAGTACATGCTTATGCGTTTGCTTTATGCATTTACTGCTGAAACTAGCTTGGCATTCTCTTAATATCTGTTCACTGAAACTAAAGCACACTGTACATTAAAACTAAAGAAGAGGTGGAGCACTTTGCTACTGAATTTATTTGTTCATTGCTTCCCTTAGAAGATAAAGGCTGCACCAGCATTTTAAGAAACTTGTGGATCTTATACATGCAGGTGCTTCAAATAGGTAGGGTATGAGCCATTTGAACCCTATTATGGGATGTGCTTCTTCCATTTGAATTGGTGAGAAACTCAGTATGTCTTTGAAAAACTGTGTTTGCTGTAGTGAAACCTGTGCCTGCAAGGCTCTGACTACATGAAAGCCCCACAGTGGGAGTCATGGGCTTCCAGGAAAGGTCAGGTCCCTTCCTGTCTTCATTAAGTTATAAGACTTTTCACAGTCCCATCCTAGGGAATAGTCTTTGTCTGCTATTTATAATAATGACGTAGATTCTCACATCCAAAAGATTTCTGCCAAGATGCTTCTTTTTTGCCTGGTTGTTTCTATGCTACAAGTCCAGCAATGAACTTAAAACTCACACAAAAGATCCTTACTTATATAAGTAAGGATCACTATCATTATGGTTTTTTCCCATTTCTTCCCTGAGATACAGCTACTCTACATTTCTTTCTCAAAGCACATGGGATTCCAAACTTTGTTCCACTTTAAAATGTCTGAGTAATATAGATTTCTGATTCGTTTTCCGTCACTCCCAGGGTCATTAGTTTTCCCACAGTAGATACTCAGAGGAACAGACTGTTCATCTGAGAAGCTGCAGCAACAGCCTTTGAACAAATTTATTCTGACAACTGCCTGGATTTTCTTTGCTTCCTTGCCTTCACTTGCGTTGTTGCAGCTTTGTAGCAACACAGCAGCAATCACACGAATCCCCAAAACCATAGGCAGTATTACACCTCACCTCTGACATTCACTTCTGTAATTACCTTTAAAAAGGCTCTGAGCTTTAGTACCAGGCTTAGAAGAATCCTTTTGTGAGGGCGTGAAGGTATAACTATTCCTCATTTCATTAAGTTACATTTCTCTACTTTTATTGCTGCATTTGAGTTATTTTACAGAAGGATAAATAAGGGCACTTTATAAAAATGTACTGTAATATTATTCTGTTATGAGCCAGAAGACTATCCTTGATTTTATTAGTTCTAAGGCCACGATTAAGATAATTTTTCATATTAGTTATTATGATAGGTGTATAGTCCATTGGGACTCAGCTATAATTCACCATATAAGACTATGTAGAAGCTCCTGTTCCCAGCAGAAAGCACTCTCAGGAAGATGAGTTATTTTCTTCTCTCCAATCATATTGATGACTTTGAAAGAACAATATTTACCCAGCTTCCTTTGTCTGAATAATGGTATATAGAGTGTAGCTTCAAGAACTTGGAAAATAAAAAAAAAAGGAATTGCAATACTGAAGTATCAAAGGTAGCAGTCCAGCTGTAAATAAATTGTTCAGCTTCGCCATGTTATTTTTGAAAGTGTTGTGTTCTTACTCAGAATTTACCTGAAACAATGTATTTAGTGCATATTCCTTCCGAAGTTACTGATCTTTCTTCCCACATAGACACACAGGCTGTGTCTCTCTGTGTTCCTCAGACAAAGCACAGGCTGCAGTTCTGCAGACTTGAGTCAGGACTCCCAGTAAAGTCCCCAGCAATGCTGCCTGGGCACAGACTGTACAATGAGTGCCTCCCTCCCATCATGTTTGATGCTGAATTGAAATCTGCTGCTATGAATGAGTCAAACCGCTGCTGATGCACAGGTGCTGGTAATTCTTTTACTTCTTGTATGAGTGGGCTCCCTGGCACAAGGCTCTGAGGAACCATCCCTTGCACGTGCTCACCATCCCAGAGACATCTTCCTCTGCTTGGGGGAAGCTTGGTAACTTCCCACTACCAGGTTGATACAAATCCTAACAGGTAAGATGGCTGTGCAGTTGCAGCTATGAGTCTTACGGAAAACCCAGGCTCCAATCATTGAAAAAGCCTAGAGCATATGACTGAGCCTCTGAGTAGGTCTCTACTAGTCCAGGATGGAAATGAACAACAGGCTAATGCAGGATTTGGGGAGGCAAGAAGACTTGTGAGATTTCTCACTTCACCCAACCTTTGATCCCCTTTCACTTCTAACTACATTCTGCTGCAGAGCTAATGTTGATCAATGCCAGACTGTCCAATCCTTCTAGTCTGATTTTTCAAAATTCAGGAGTCCTGCAATTGTTTTTGATGATGCTCTTTGGTGCACACCATTACATGAAGGGAAACTGTCATAGGCAGCATCACACAACCTGGATTGTCCAGTACCTGTATATTGCTTTGTACATAATTAGTATAGTTTGCAGGGATTTTTGTATCATTCTTTTCTATTTTTTTCTGCAGTTTTTCAAAGACTGTATGCAAACTGTGTTTACAAATTGATTTTTCAGTCAATATTGTAGATTATAGAATTTCCATTTTGGTGTTTTGTATGGGCTTGTGAGTTCTTGTGTATTACAGGTTGTCCTTCCTTCTTAAAGACAATTGCATAAATGTCCATCCAATATATCCTGCTCCTTTCTTACATTTATCCCATTTCCTATGATCTG
Source organism: Aramus guarauna (assembly GCA_013400195.1). Taxonomy (NCBI): domain Eukaryota; kingdom Metazoa; phylum Chordata; class Aves; order Gruiformes; family Aramidae; genus Aramus; species Aramus guarauna. The sequence continues at coordinate 29,844 of VXBL01003192.1, forward strand.
GTGTGAACTCTAGCTTGCAGAATGCATGAGAAAAAGCTGCATACCTATTTATACTGTTAAATATTATATGCTCAATACTGATTTAGTTATTAATACAGGTTTTAGGGGTTTGTACTTGTTCTCTGGAAACTACAGTGTAGACTAAACTAAATTACCGAGTGTCTGTAATTTACAGACACACTAATATTTTCTTATAATGTTTTCTATATGATGGTATAAGGTAGGGGGATAATCCTTTAAAGGTGATCTGTAACTTAGAACAAAACCAGTTTTCTTACAACATTTAGGAACGATGAAATATTTTTGTGTTATATTTAGTGATAAATTATAAACAAAGCACAAAATGCAAGAAGCAAATAGGAATTTCAAGATGTCCTTAAATGCTGCAGTTCATTATGGAACAATGTTATAATACTCTGAACAATCTTCTAGATTGACTGTCTTGGGCAATCGTCCCTCATTTTTGTAATTTTTCCTGGTGTTACCTTTGCCAAATCCTGCAGTTCTTTCTTAGGATCTGATCATGTATAATTGACTGACTCAGAATACAGTTTATAGAAAACTGGTAGCCAAAAACTATGTTATCAGGTACGCAGTCCATCTTGCTACAATACAGTGTATGTGAGTTCAGCCTGTGGAAAGAGTTCATGATTTGGCCACCTACCTTTGCCTTCTTGAAAAGGGACCAAGAGAATCATCATAGGACCAATGTAATTGGGTAGCATCTGTACAAATACCTCCTGCTTTCTTACGTATTTTAAAGAGGACAACCACAATATTTTTTTTTGACCAGTAGAAGTGAGAGTTGCTTCTCTATTATATGGTCATCTGTTCTCATTACGCAAATACTTGTTGGCATTAAGGCTGTGGCTATAATAATTTCTATTTAATTAACAAGGATCTGTTTTTAGAGGAATAAAAATAAATTAATATAGATATTCATAACAATTATATAGCAAAAAAATCTCTTATGGCCTGCTATCTCTTTGTGATTCAAAACAAAGAAAACATTGAACAGCAAGTACTGCTGTCCCAGTGTGACTGATACTGGGTATGTCTTCAACTATTCAGAAATCTATGAGGCCACGTTATTCTGCTGAGGTTTTGGAGACTAGATTTCTAGTAGATATACATGTAGGAAGTATGTTGATATACCCTTGTATTTTAATCTCTTTCTTGTATTTTAAATCAGATGTACCAGGTATTATCTTCATAGGAACCACAGGTAAAATAGTGCTGAGTAACAAATAGCTGTAAGACCTTATTGATACTAGTTTTGACATTCTGTTGAAGCATGATGTCCAGTGCCTCTCTGCACTTAGTGTAGACAATGTAGCTATCAACATGTAATTTCAGTGAAATGGTGTGTACAGTATGTGTAGCAGTGCTTTAATGTAATTAGTTTCTGTGTACTGAGCCATAGTCGAAAATTAGACTGTCTTAAAATTTTGTTCTACTTTCTGTTTTTCATTTGCATCTGAGTTTCCCTTTGGCTATTCAACTGCTTAGGTTCCATGGTTCAGTAACTGCTTTATCTGTCTATTATGGAGTATCCTGTTCTGATAATATTCAGAATCATGTATGCAGCCAACTTACCGTAAATGTTATTTTTAGTTTTCAGTTACCTAGCCAGTGTGGTATGCGCTAGTACCTGCATGTGTGTAGTTCCCCGGCAGTGAGTGAAAGTGATAGATTTACTGCTTTGTGAATGCAATTGCTATGATGTTAAAAATTAATGCTCACCTAGAATGATTAGTTTCTGGGTTTTTTTCTTCCTGTTTGTTTGAAATGTTGGGACTCTTTATCACCAGAAGTTAGTAAATCACTGTTTAAATTGGCACAATGAATAAGGAGAAATCCATCTAATTGCATTCCTGCTGGATGCCCTGGCTGCTTGTGACTCTTTGTGCACTGTGTATCATTCAGCCTTTAGTCACATCACGGCATCACAGGGTCCCTCTGAGTCACCTCTAGTTCCTCCTTGACCACAGACGGCAACAAAACAAGTGCAGTCACATGGCTGTGAGTGGGCAAGGCTGCAGGCAGTCCGGGGCTGCTGGTTCTCTCCAGAATGCCCAAGAAGTCAAAGTAGGAACCTCTGCTTCATCCCCTTGGCAGGAACAGTCTTTCAGAAAGATGAATGAATACATTCTTAGGCGAGGGTGCACTGTTTCTTTCATTGTTAAAAAAGGACATTAATACTTATTGGAAATTAAATGCAAAGCTAAATGCTCCTCAAGCTACTGTGGTTGTTGTACAAGCCTGTTATTTTTAAGAAGTATGTCTGATCATAAAACAGACATACCAACTACATAGTCAGTAGCAAAAATCTTCTGACATCAGGACTACCCTTCAGATCTGTGAGAAAATAAGACATTTCTGGGGCAAAACCTGCAGGTGGTTCTAAAAGAGCTTGGGACAGCAACAAGCAGCTGCTTCATTCTTAGATACCCTGTGCCTGGTTCTCATAAATATAATAATTTCCTGTAAGGTTCTAATCAGGCCCCAAAGCATAGGAAGTATCCTTGGCAAGTCCCATTACAATACTTCAGTATGAATTGCACACTACGGTACTGTGCGCTGCTTATTCATCATACCTTTCACCCTCTTAAAAGCGACCAGGCATGAGCTGGGATGTTTTGACATGTTTCATGTAAAAAGAATAAAAAAGAATAGGGATATGGTCGGTCTTTTCCTTACACTCAAAAAGTTGGCCAGATTTTGAAATAACTTACTGTACAGTATCTATAGCACAGTTTGTTTAAAAACTAATGAATGCAGATGATAAAACTTCTTCCAACTCTGGGATCTGTTCTTTTATAGCGTAGTTGGAATGCCTCATCTATTTTTGTAGTTCAGATCCTTTCCTCCTTACAACCATTGATAGTCATTTGCTTTTAATGCTTTCTTATGGTGTGAACTGATTTCTGTAACTTTCGTGTATAAAACAAAGTAGACATTCTTTCTATACTGGAAATAGTCATGAATATAATATTTCACTAAGTGTTGTACCTCTTATGTACATATCATCAATAAATGTTGATTCATAATTTTCATGGCTTATATCTGTGAGTTTTAATGTCAGCCTGGGCTCAATGCGTGAATGCTTTGGGTAGGAGTTTAGATAAAGCCATCTGATGTGAGAGGCTGCCTGCTCTGAAAACAGCAGGCAGAGTAGAAGATGGACCTGACTTTGCCAAAGTGGTAGAAATCTCACCCTTCACTGTATCCTGCAAATATTCCAGGGTGCCAGCTGCAACTGAGCTCATTTGCCACAAAAGCCAGGATGCACTAACTACAGTTCTTGGCAATGAAGTCTAGGGAAGTGGAAAGAGATGTTAGAAGAGTAGGAGGATACAATGCAATGGTTGCAGTTCCTGGCTGCTAAAAAATAAATCTCTTCCTCACAGCCTTTCTAATAAATAAATAAATAAGTAAACAAACAAATAAATAAATAAATAAATAAAGTGCGTAGCTTAGCCCCTGGAGCACTTTGTAAAGAAATCAGCTCTCTTTAATACATGATTTAAGAGATGTTCATGGAATGAACCATGGCCCAGAGGACTGGTGATTGCTAAGTGTGGAGAGAAAGATCTGACATTTCTGCTCAGAGTAGCACCCATTACAGAGATAGTATAATCACTGTGCGATCAAGACACATAACTGAACCCCAGGTTGTAAGGTTTAACAGTCTGCACAACCCTGGGCTTGTTTCTTACTGATCTAACCGAGGCCAACATCCACTTGAGAAGTTTCCAAAGAAAATCCAGGCACGGCAGGAAGTGGCTTTGGCAGCGCTTCAGCTGGCGATCTGCCCTCTGAGTCAGTAAGGAACCAAGTCCTAATGTGGTGCTCGGAAGATCTTTGGGCAAAAGATAACTCTGAGGACCCGGCTATCGGCCCCCATTTCTGTACCATGTTGCTGCTTTCTGCCAGAGGTAGAAATGTCCTGATCTGGCCTCATTAACAAGTGTTAGATGCATGCTACTGACATAAAATTCCCTCCCAAAGTTTGTTGTGCTCAGGATTTTCCATCACTCACATATTTTATGTGCACTGTGTGCGTTCAAATTCCTTCCATAAAAGGTGGTTATTCTTCTGTTGCACATCATGCCAAAAAGTTTGAAACGAAAGACTTGACACTGTGACCTATGTTTGTTGCTTTTTCAAAGCAATGTTTTTGTGAGAATGACCTAAAAATCCCCAGCCCATGCAGCAGATAATTCTGCAATTATATGAAGTTGTTCCTTTTGAAAATACAAACCTGAAAAGCTGATTCTCTAAGCCCTTGGAAACCCCTTGTGTGCTCCTCTTTTTCCATGTCCTCAGCCTTAGAGAAAAAGATTATTTCAGGAGTACCTTTGTATCTGGAATGTGCCCCTCCCTAAAGGAAAGCATCTGCTATAAGGTGCTACAAAAGACAGTGAGTCATGAATCATTGACCCATATTAAGAGATACTACTATATCGCCTCTCAGACATGAAAGAAAAACTGAGAGCACACTTCAAGGCTGCTAAACCTTAAACAATCTTCTCCTTTGTATTAGATTGTACATGTAAACAGGTCGAGGACATGAAAGAAACAGATGGCACCAACTTACAGTGCTTTAGGAGGAAAACAACATTAAAAATGACGCTTAGTTGGGCTAGCAACCGTTGTTTGCAAGAACGTACAAACAGCCCAGAAGAGTTTAGTGCCACTGTACTGCCAAAGCTCCCCCAAGCTGTGCAGAGCCCTGTGTAGGTGTACAAAGCTGAGGTGGCTTCGCAGCCTTGGCAGGTGGCTTGCTGCTGTCTCACACGAACAGCGGGCAACAAAAAAGCTCTCCTGCTGCAGCAGGCACAGGAAGGAAACTAGATAACATGCGAGATCAAGTCTTGTGGTCGTGGCAACGCTAGCAGGGCAGGCAGGTTCTGTGGCGATAAGCAAAATGTGTTTGCGTAGACAAATTACAAAGCTGACTGCTGTCCACCAAAACTCACAGGGATGGGATCCGGAGGAATGAGGCCTCACACTGTTTGTGGAGCTTCTGTAGTACAAAGATGAGTATTTAAAGAAGCAGCCCAGGGTCTGTCTTTCACAGTGTTGTGCTATTTATCCTCTCTCGTGACTGAACTAATAAAATGTTTGCCTTTCCCACAGTCATTTGTAAGAATGATCTACCTCAATTTCACTGTTTTCTTACTGGGGTGCCCAAAGGTGCTCCATGGATCGCTGTTCCACGATCCATGAATATGACTTGAGAAATGCTGCTGTGGAGATGTGCAAGATAGAAAAGACAGCTGACTCTCAGCTCTGTGAAGGGGAAAGAAGAAGGACCAGGCTAGGAAATTCACTCAAAAATCATTCCACTGTTTCACCTAGGTTACCAGTATTACCTAGATTGCTAGGATCAAATAAGCTTTGTTAGTTTACTTTTTAGCAATGATTTTTGAAGGCATTACTCCATATGAGTGAAGATTGCTCTAAAAAAAGGTCCCCAAGGAAGACCCTCACCTTTGCAGTTAACCAGCAGCAGGCTGACCCTCTGAGCTGTTTCTGAACCCGATTTCTCCCATTTTTGACTGGCATGTAACCAACAGGTAGGCTTTATACCTGTCCTCTGCACAGACAGGGGAAGTCACCCTTCGTGAACAAAGGGTAAGTTTGGCTTTTAGGCTACTGACCAATTAAGCGTCCTTACCTTTAGTTCATTTCAGACTTTCTCTTGATGAATTAAAGAAACATTAACTAGAAAATGAACCACAAAAGAAGAAAAGTACTGAAGAAAAGTACCCACTAACTAGAAACTTGTAGTTCACATCCACTGATGTATCTGATGACCTACTGCTGCAAAACAAAACATGGTTAATTGAGTGGATGACTGTGAAAGTGTTTTACAAACCCCATGTTCTTGCACACTAGGGTACAGATAGGCAGCATTTAGACATACGTTGCCAGTGCTTGAACAATGCAAAACAATTAATAATTTGTAGATTCAAAAAGTAAAACGAACCCAACATACTTTTTCTAGAGATTTGCTGTGAGGCTTGTGTCATTGATTGTTGTAGTCCAGAGCACTTGCAGGAAGACTTTTCTCTCCTTTATTGTGCTGTTGTCAGCTGAGATCGCTTGGATACAGGACTCAGCTATAAGCCTATCTTCTTAGAAAAACTCATCCTACAGGCTCAGGCTGAAAGCGGCTGAAAATTGTCTCTCTGAGCTAGCTACAGTAAGGGTGCTGGTAGCAGTCTGCAGCAGCAGCCCTGAACCAGATGTTTGTTATTAAAAAGAGTAGGTTGACAAAAAGTGGTGAATATAAAGTCAGACTTAACATCCAATCATGAGGCAAAATACACTCAGTTTATTACTCTTTGTTCTGGGTAAAATGAAAGTGTGGAGTCTTGATTCATGTGAGGAAAATGTGGTCACTGCAAATGATCTAAGCTTCCCCCCCCCCACCCCGAGTTTAGGCTGGGAAAAGAAAGCCTTTTGAGTATGTGGTGCCAGAAGCTAGATACACACCAATGACTGCAAGTAAATTTAGATTTAAAGCTAAAACTCTGCTGTAACCAATTTATACACTGCAACATGACACTAGCATATGGGCATTAAAGCTGACTCTGTCCTAACATGATTGCCTGAGGCAAGGTTTTCAGATGTCTGGTACAAAACTTACAGCCTCTGGAGAAGAGGTGGGAAATGCCTTATTGCATCTTTCTTGGTCGCTCTGGGAGTTTGAAAGACTTCAGGACTAACTCAGCAAACCTGGAACCTGTTTGATGTACAGAGCCTCCACTACCTACCAGCCATATGCTGGTTTCCCACTGCCAGCCCACACATCCCTAACTTCAGCTGTGCCTTTTGCATCACTTAGAAGGCAGCCTCTTGCATCAGCTTCAGCACCAGAAGAAAGCTGCTGTTGAGTTAAAGTCTGAGTTAGGTGGGTGTTTTAGAGTGAGACTTTTCCCTACTATTCTAAAAGATGCTTGAGGGTTTTCCAGTAGATGCACTTAAATTTACGTCAGATCCTATTTGACTTGACTTTAACTTATTTTACTGTAAAATTACACAGACATTGTAAGAATTTCATTTTAGTACAAATGGAAAGCTATATTATGTATTAGGCATGTTGAATCTTAAAAAAAAAAAAAAGGAAGTCATTTTGCACAGCTAGATCTTCTGTTTGGGATATTAAAACTAGCGAAAACTATGTCTATTTCTGAAAACAAAATCTAGTCATCCTCTCACTTGACAGGCTTTATGGACTTGTTTTGATCCAAAATGGCATAATTTTAATTTTTTAATTTTTTTTCTGAAAGAAAACACAAAACTAGTGACATTCACATGAGCATTCAATGCACAGATTTGTGTGTCAGAGAATGTACGAAAATGGGTTTCATCCATCCACTTGCTCATCCAAAACCCTTTTGCCTGTAGAGTAAGAAATTTTAATAAAAGGTGTGAGAATCCTTGGAGTTGTTGCTCAGGCAAAACCTTTCTAATGCTTGCTGAAACCAACCAGAAAAAAATTGAAAGGCAGCTGTGTTTAAAGCATATTTAAAGCTTTCACTGCCTCTGCTTAACTTGCAGTTTAACAATAGTCAGCCCCCTTTAGGTCAGGAGGGCTTCTTTGATGATGGATTCACTTCTTCAGTTTCAACTTTTCAAAAAATGGCAGCAGCACATTTGACCTGTGTGAAGATCCGTGTAAGTCTGGTACTTTAAAAACAGGAAGATAAGCAAGAAGAGAAATGTTCTTGAAATCTTGCCATTGCTAACCTTACTCCAAATGGGTGAGCCAGGGAAGACAAAAAGTACAGTCACTCTGCTGTACAAAAGACACTGCTGTTCATCTTTTATAAATTTGCACTTTGCCTCTCTTTTCTCATCATCATAGCTGCTTGCTCTCAGCATGGTGTTGGTGGATACCACATGCAGCATGGCATAGTAATAACAAGAAATAAGCTACCAGGGGAAATTATTCAAAATCAGTTTGCAAATGAGGTGATGAATGTAGAGAGTGACTTGGAGGTGGGGGATTCACAGGAAAAGGACAATTCTTTTTTCCTTCTCAGAGCTGTGAAACATTCAAGTGCTGAGGGTATTGAAGGGACTTTCCCAGTAGTAGCACAGAAATTTCACTCTCCCTTTACTTCCTCTCCCAGCAAATGTGTCCTCCCTCCATCCCTAATCTCTCGGAGCTCCCACCCCCAAACCATCTTCGCACAATTCTTGCCCCCTGTAAGGAATAAGAGTTTTGTCTCTCCCTCCCACAGAGCTGGACCTGCACCTCAGGGAACAGCCCAGCACAGTGCTTTTCCTGCCACCTTTTTGTCCTTTTCCCGTCCACAGAGGAAAACTAGTCCATATCTGTGGTTACTCAAAGGATTTGTATTTGACTAATCAAATCTCTTGCAAACAGAGAAGTCAGAACCTTGAACTATTTAATAAGGCTAAGAAATAATTATTGGCTAATGGCCTAATATAGCATAAAGTAAACCCATTAACTGCTGGCTTACAATATATCCTGGCATCTGTGTATGCTGAGGCAGAACACAGTTGTCAGAAGATTTAATTTCTTTCTTTCGTTTACAGAAAGAATAATTAGGACCTGCCCTAACCGGGATGATATACTGACCTCTGTCCCTGCCCAGCATTGTTTCTACATGCTAAAGAGACACTTGGTAATTGTATTCTAATAATATTCCCAGCAACATACTTCAAACTACTTAGTACAGAGGCCGCTGTTGTTGTTGACAACAAACAAAAGACATCCCTGTTGCATGAAAACCATTGTGCAGAAATATAATTTTGGAACTGATGTTGTGGAAAGGGTTTAAAACATCCACACAGGTAGAAATGGCAGCCACATATCCTTTCTCTGCTTTAATCAAACATTCTTGTAAGATCTTCAAGAAAATACAGGTGAAACAATCACCCCAGATTGTTTGATGAAAATAGTACATTCTCATAAAACATACAATCCCTCTCTTAAACATGCTTACTGCTTTAGACAGTATTTCCATGAAGGTTGTGGATGACATTTATTTAAAACTGTTCAAGACAGAGGAATAGCACAAGCTGATCACAGGGTCTGTTATAAGTCCAGCCTGGTGTCCTCATCATTTTTAGGAGAGACCCTCATTCTTCTCAGGCACCAAGGGTAGACCAAGACCCAACTTGCCTGTTAGCACCCTGAAGGAAGGGCTGGATCTTGCTGGGCATTGTGCTGTCCCAAATGCTGTTGTTTCAGTAAGCCAGGAATAGTCACCAAGATCTTACTGGGTTGATCTTAAATTGGGACAAGTTGTCTACTTCTAGGGGGAAGCTGAGTTAATTGCTAAGTCCCAGAGCATCTGAGTAGCCTATGGGAGACTGGCAGAACAAGCAAGGTCACACAGCATTCAGCTGAGCCTGGCTTACATTTTGCAAGCAGAAAAAATGACCCCGGGCTCACCAGTACTAAACATGACTAGCCCGCTGAATACTTCTCTCCCACTAATAATGCTGGTCTTACTTCTTATCCTGAGTGTGGAATCAAGTTTATTTTTGGAAGCTTATTTTGCAGTTCAATGTGGTTTTAGCAATACTATTTCTAGTTACAATTGAGAGAAGATATTGTCTTTCATTTTGATTAATCTGTTAAATAAATATGCAAATATATCAAGTGCTCTATATAAAAAATACATACAAACAATCCCTCAAATAATAAAACTGAGATTAATAAAAATATGTACTATATTATACATATGAAATGGCCATCTAGTTTTGAAACTATAATGAAACTTAATTACACATAAATCACATGGCATAATCTAAAATGAATCAGCATATATAAAATAATGGCATTGTCTCTGAAAACAGAACTTGAGCATCTCCCTATTTAAAAATATAAAAAGAAGCCAACCAACGTTGTCCGTGCATTTATAACTACTGACATTAGATAAATTAGGAAGGAGTTTGTGGATTTCTCCATTAAACATTTGAATAGGGAGATGAATAACATGGCTTTTTCTTTAAAAAAAAAAAACAAAACAATTTAGCCTTCAAGACAATGAAATATGCCCTTTTGATTGAGAACTATGTTCAATTAGGATTTAAAGAGAGGAATAATTCTTACTCTGGATCTCCATACTCCATAGTGAAATGGGTACATAACACCAGTTTAAACACAGCCTTTAACAGATCATTTTGATTTATAGTGACAAATAGAAAAGCTTGCTTTAAAACATTATGGAAAATAAACAAAAATCAATGCACATAGTCAACAGACTTCCAGCTACACAGTTCAGTATTAAAATACATGAAAGGACTGAGAAGTTTGCCAGGGGACTACAAGTATTAAGTGTAAATCACCCTGACCCCATTAGCTTCAAGCGTGTTTGAACGCCTTTGGACCACGAGCTGTGTGACTGTTCATAGATGAAACATACTGACCTACATAAAGTCAGAAAACATCCTATGTGTACTGTAAAATCACACTCCATCATGCGACCTTTTGCCCAGGCATAAATTGCCCCTGAGGAGATCTGCCTGCAGATACCAGGGCACTGAGCAACACATGGGAAACTGCTGAAGGGCTGTGACTGAGAAATACAATCAACATTATACTTTATGTTCCAGCAAAGATCAGTGCTAGCTAATGTTCATAATTAGCCAGCTGAATACTCATCCTCCAAATTGCTTCAGATGGAGATCATAACATAACATGCTTTAGCAGAACAGTTTCAAAGACAGGTGCTATGGTCAGGAATAGGAACACTTGAATAAACTTTCTACAGGACATTCACCATCCCACCACTGACATAGACCCCTGGTTGCAATCACTTTAGATTTTTTTATACTTGCATGTTTGAGGCAGCCCAGTTAGAAGTTATCATTCTCCCTCCATTCCAATGTTCCTTTTAAAAATGGCACAGACCACTGGTAGTAAAAATCTTTTTTTTCTGACAGTTCATATCAATATAATGCACAGCATCATAGCTTAATACAAATATTTTACATAACAGACACGTAAGGACAAAACAAAAGCATATAACAATGCAGCTGCATCTACTTTACTATATTACATGGCTGGGAGGGTTTCCTTTAATTTTCTTTGATCTTTTCTGTAGAATTAGAACTTCCGGTACCAATAAGCAAGCAATGTTTCTTTTGGTACTTTTAAAAAGCAGATGGGAAAATGTGGGTGAAACAAGTCAGAGGAGGTGAGTGAGATCATAGAAAGGCAACTTTCAAAATATCAGCAAACTGGTATAACATAATAGTTATAGGGGAAACAAGTTTTACTAGGCTCAGCATCTCTTAAGTAACATGGAGTACAAGAAGATAGAGACCTATTCTTTAGGAATAAAATACTTATAATCATTATAAAATGTCACTTTTTGTTTATACTGGCAGACTCTGAATGTACCTACTGCTCTTCCTGGCTGGAAGGCATTTCTGAAGGATGCCGATGTTTTAGACATTGTATAGCAGGCCTTTTTGGTTTAAACTTGGGTTTTGCTCTTGACATTTTTTCCTCACTTACTCTTGTACCATGGCAAGTTTAGTACCTTAAATGCCTGTAAGATGGAGTGACTGGAGACTTCTGTAGCTCCGCACACTGCAGACCCTCCATCTGGGGAACAATGACATAAACTTGGATCCCTCCTAACACCCAGAACACAGGGAACATCCTCTGTGTAGGAACTAGGAACTGAAAATCTTATGCAGCTCTTGGGGGCTTATTTCAGAAAGCAAATGTTAATTTTGTAATTCAGACATCATTTTAAAGTGATTAAAAATGAAGAAAACATGTTTACTTATGTTCAAAAGACATCAGTAGCACAGTGCATCTGTGAAATCCTGTCCAAGTTCCATGTGATTTTCATTTTCCCAGCTCTGATCTACTTAGCAACTTGGTACCATTATACTCCACTCTTCATGTCAAGCTCCTGATGTTGTGTTTCATTAATGGTCAGGAATTCGTCACATGCTCCTGTTTGGTCATTTGACTGTTCTTTATGAACCAAGTGCACCATTTCTTGTGATTTGCTGGCATCTCCATTCAATCCACTTGTCTTCCTGTCCTCCACTGCCCCTTTGCCATTGTTAATCACTAGTTTTTTCTTCTGCCTGCATCTAAAAAGAAATAGAAAGAAAATAAATTCTATAAATGGAGACTAACAGAAACAAGAAAAAAATTGAAAGTCAATATTTAGGAAAAGGTGCCTGGAAATGAAACTTGTGTCTGCCAGTGCACACTTATACAATGTAAAGTTCCTTCATATTACATATTTTATTTTTGAAAGCATCCACCATTACATGCATAAAATTTGACAGGAGCTCACTTACTCGATTTGTATCTATTGTTACTACAGATAGGAATAACATTTGTTACTGAAAGCTAGAAAATATTTTCTAACATTGGGGTATATCCACATTTATGAACTTTGTATATATCCCACTATAAGGACAGGGTCATTCTAAATCCAGACTTGGGACCATACCTTTGAAAATGCTCAAGATCTTGAGATAGCAGAAAATTTGGATCAAGCTCTCACTTCATTATACAAAATAACTTTTACCTTCATTGTATTGTGATATTTAATCACATGTCTGGCCTAGAAATCTGCCAACAGGAAGGAAATACAGACAACTACTCTTGCTACTATCAACAGCATAGCTCATTATGATATTAAGGTAGGAAATAGCTACTGTGCTTTTAAAATTACACTCACTGCAGTGCTGTCCAATAAACTCTATATGTAGTTCTAAATGAACACACAGTCTTAAACAGTCACCAGTTCAAAACTGATGCATGCTGGTGAACGTGGGCTGGGTATTCTTCAGAGTAGTAAAAAAGTACTAGTTACACTGCTGTCAGATTTGCCCCAGACTGTTAAAATGATTCTCTGGCCACATGGTGCTGAACATCCTACTTGTCCTCAAACAGCCTTGTGTAAACTGAATATACAAAGCACAGTTCTCTTAGGAGGGGCGATGGCTCTGTGAAGTTGTACTTCAAAGTGCTTTCTTCTTAAATTAACTATATTTTACCTGAATGACTAATTTGGCAGTTCAATTATACTATTATCCTCCTGAAATACTACTTTTTTCATGTTTACTGACCGCTAAGTAGGGGTTATTTTACCCAAAGTAGCTCAGTTCACTGTGCTAATGTTACACACACCCTTGGGAATGATTACTGCTCTGCAGCCATGAAATGCCAAAAGTTTTCTCATTGCACTGCTGTAGTGTTACTTTTGGATTAGTTGGCATTCACTTGCAGTATGCTGACTGCACAGCAACTACCTCTCTATGAATTTTCAGCATATTAGCACTTATCAGAATAGATGAAGAATGGATTCTAGACTTATTTGTGTTATCATTTGGATCCAGCTAGAGTGAAAGAAAAAATTCCACTTCTTTCAAGCATAACAGAGTATGTCCTTGTTTCAAAATGTTTTCCTCGCAGTGATTAACACATGTTATTAGGGTCTAATCCATGGATTCGTACACATATGTGCACCCACATGTACTTTCTCTCTTTGCAACTCACTTCCAGCTGCATGGAAGCTCTAAGTAAAAGATAAGTTTTCCATTAACGGTATCTAGGGCATAAATTACAGCTCTGAGATTATTTCATTTCTGTTCCTGTGCTGACTCTGGGTTAAGAGGGAGCAAACAATGGCACTCTCTACTTTTAAAGGTGTAACAGAATAACATAGAAATCAAGAAGCCATGCTGTTCAGCCTGTGCAACTCCAAAATCACTTAACAGAAAGAAAGTTCTAGAGTTTTGTGTCTCACCATACACTTGATAGCTTTCTTACTATTCTTAAAGTGGAGTAAATAAAGCTATCGAGTGCTCTGATAGCAATGTTAGAATATATTCCTGTGACTGCCAGCTGTGATACTGCCTTTTGTCTGGAAGGAACAAATTAATCCTGTGACAGTGGTTTTCTAATACAGTCCTTCATATGTACATAGACAACACTGCTAATGGTGGAGGATTATACTCAGCTCATCCTGTGGTTGCTACTGTCTATGTCCATCTTACATAGTTTTCGCTCTCAGTGGACAGGATTTTCCTATTAATAATAGGTAGATAATAATTATCTGTGATCTATATACAGTTAATTTCTATCTGCAAGTAAAGACCAAACAGTTTATACAGCTACTGACTTCACGTGGTTCCACACGAGTGTGAAGGCTGATGTGTGACCTGGGCAGGACACGGTTGCCTGGCCCTCACACCCCTAATCACAGAGCTTCGCAGAGGATGTTCTTCCCTGTGTTATGCTACTCTGATCTTTCACAAAGCTTTGAAGCCTCTTGATGAAGAAAATAGCAAGGCAGTATGTTTTGAAATAGTAAAGGGGCTACCTTACCTTCTTCGACTGTACACAGCAATGCACACTGCAAGAATCAATGCAAGTGCCACAAGAGCAGCAACTACAATCAGCCATTCTGTGGGGAGAGTTGAGGGAGGGGAGGAGAGAGTGTTAACGCACCTAATGTAGTTTTGCTCTTTCGCGGAACTGAAAGAACATTAACTCTTTTGCATTCTTTATATTGTCCGACTTTTTTCCTAGCTTACAATGTTTGTTTTACAAAGTGCTTCTGTGCAAATCGAATACATTTTCATAATTCAGCAATACACAGGCCTACTCAGATGAAATACCACATCACTGTTAGCACCTATAAGAGGTGTACTTTGGTGGGCATAGGTCAAGAGGAGTTGTATTACTGATTTACCCCAAGAGCAAAAGAAAAGGCTGAGCAATGAAACACCTGCAGTCCCAGGCACAAAAGCAGGATGGCTTTCAGGTAGAGTGAAATGTTATTTTTTTTCATTTAAGATCTTACTTTAAAGTGGTTTTTTTGGGCAAGGTTTAAAAAAAAAAAAAAAAAGGAAAAAAAAAGGAATTACTAAACTGGAAGGGATCCTAAGAGGTCATATCAACTATATTTCACTCCACTGAAACAAGGTCAATAAGAAGATGGCTGAGGAGTATTCCATTTGCTCCATTTTTAGTAAAGGAGATTTCACAACCATCCCAATAGCCTATTCTTTATGCTGTACTACCATTATAGGCAGAGATCCTCTCCTTAGAGCTAACTCCTTGATTTTGTTTGTTTGAAACAAGTCTCCCCTGTTGAACAAGTCTGCTACATTTCATTTGAAACTAATTACTTTTTCTAATTAGTTAATTATTATTACTCCATGGTGAAAAACTGATAAGCATTCTTTTTGTACCATATTCTTCTCATATCTCACTTCAGTTTTCTTTGAAAATGATGAGTTCTTCAAAAGACATTTCAAAGTTTACCTTTCCAAAATATGTTTTTATGCTCTTCTCAGGTTTGTTTTTGGTTTTGGTTTTTTTTTTGGGGGGTGGTGGTATGTGGTGTGTGGGTTTTTTTTCTTTTTTTTTTTTTTTCTATGTGATTAATGCAATGCCTTAAACTGAAGACAGAGCTTCAGCTTTGGATTTGCTAGACTTAAATAGAGTGGGATAATTACTTTCTCTGTTATAAAAATGACACTACTGTTAACATGTCCCAGAATATATTTGCATTCTTTTGCAATTGTGTAATAGTGTTGGATTCCTTCTATTCCATTTTAATCTGCAAGTCCTATCCTGCAACACTCGTCTCAGCTATTATTTTCATTGAACATTCTGATGGATATGATACTTTGCATATGTCTTTACTGAATTTTGCCTGATTTCATATCAATTTATAAAGGTTATTTGGATCTCAACCCCATTGTCCAAATGCATGATTTATCTCTTCTTGATATCATCTGAAAATTATGAGTTACGATATGATCCATTTTTCAGACTACTAGTGAAAATGCTGAATATTATCTGATTCAGACCGAAGCATGAACAACTATACTTGACCTATATTTTCATCTCTTACTTCAGTTCATATTAATACATTTCTGTGCTTCAATTGTTAAAACATATGACTTCAAAAACCTACCTGGTAGGTGGGCCAACCTTTCTTGTGAAACTATTTTTACTGTTGTGGTGTCTCCAGGAAAGGTAGTGGATTCATAATGTCCCTTGTGTGGTCCTTGATTACCATGTATAGTGGAGGCAGATCCTAAAGAACAAAACCATCAGTTAGGCCAAATATGCTTAGTGAATATTTAACAGCAAGGTACAAAGTCTATGACTTCCACAATTAAAAATCATATTCTAGAAGGTTCATGCTGAGGTCATTAAAAAGCATTTATACTGAAAACTATTACATAGACTATAATCATCACAGTCATCTGAACTATGGCTAGTTTTAGTAATTTGAATAACAAAATTCATGGTTTTCTCCTCTTGTCTCTCTCATATGTTTCAGTTTTGATTATGCTCTACTATCATGAATCAAAATACAATTATAATTGCCTAGAAATTTTCTGGGGAAAATGTAAAGACATGTGAATGCTGGCAACTTTCTGTCATAGAAGTCAAACATCTTCTCTGTTCCATGGGGAACAGAGAGTGAGAAGAGAGACGGAGGGTAAAGAAAAAAAAAAACAACCTTTTAATTTAAACCTAAAATGACCAATACGGAGAAATTTTGAAACTTTTAATTTTATTCCTACACAGGATAAAACTGAATTTCTAAAACTCTCATGCTTTCATAAAATAGAAGGATAGTTCTCTGAATGGTTTTAAATTTAAATTTGATAGCTATGTAGAGAGTGGGACTTTAAAAATCCAAAAATATTTTTCCTAATAGAAAAAATTGTTGATCCCCTTGTCCTTTTTAACAAACTGCGTAATTTGGTTCTAAGATGGTATTAGATCTTAAATCAAAATGCATACTTCCAGTCTCATGTATTTACTATGCTGGCCATACTGCTTGAGCTTTTATGCAATTACATTTCTGGCCCACGCTGTGCTGTATGGGGATTCCCAAGTCTAAAATTATTGGCAGACTACATATAAAGTGATTTCATTTGGGACTACTACTTCATTACCACCAAAAAAAAAAAAAAAAGTTACAGATCTCCACCTCTCTAAATTCTTCCAGACTCTAATTAAGCACTTACTCTTATTAGCTGTAAACATCTTTTTCCTTAACACACATTGTAACTCATTTCTAGCTGGCATTTCTGATCTCATTTTCTAATAGCAGCTGGCAAACACAAAAGTGAGAAGCACGTTTTTTCCCTTTGTTAAGCTTAGCCAGCAACTAGTTGATGACTCTTCCAGATGTTTTCATTATTTTTATCAACAAGAAACTTATTGACTGGTGAGTTGTTTTGTGCTATTTCACCACAAAGGACAGAGCACTAATTCAGCAACTAAGGATCCTGATCTAGCCTCCAAGAAAGCTGACCAAGAGGAATATACTCACTTGTCTACCTCACATCTCAGCAGATTTTTTTTTAAGGTGCTTTATATCATCCTTGAGAAAGGCACACAGACATTTATTAATTCATGTGCTTAAATGTCTGCTATATTTTCCCTTCCCCTCCCTCGAGCACTGAGAATAAGAAGCTGGACTCAGTCAAGTCTCCTGCTCTTCAGGCTCTGGGGACATGCTTACAAGTGGTAGGAAGGGATCCTCAAAATCTCTCTACATTTCATTTTGATGACATACTAGTTTTTTTCTTTTTGACAGTTATTTTCTGGGCTCTTTCAGTGGGCTGTTTTCTTATTCCATGGACACTTGGACAACAGATCAGTCATTAATGTGATGTCAGACCACAGCTTAAACATTGCTGTAGAAAAAGAGCAAGTGAAAGTAGTATAGCATATCAAGCTATTCATTTGTTCAGAGCAAGACTTTAACTATAGTTAACTATAGCCAATACATATTTGAATATTTCCATTCCATTACAACTATATGGGGCAATTTTATAAATGACTGTACCCTTCAATAAATAAACTTTTTTATGATTATGCTGGTGTATTAGTAATTCCTTTGTACTGTCTTTTTAAAAAGCATGAAGAGAAGATAAATGAAAAAATGAAGAGTTTGGGGAATATGGCCTTATGAGCCTTTGCCAGGGCACTAACAATGCAAAGATTCACCTTGGAAATGATCTTCAAACCAGTTCTTACAAGTTTTATGTGCTCAAAACAGAAAGGTAGCAAACATTTTTTCATAATGTGTAATGTCTGCATGTAAAATTGAGGAGGCAGCTTGGATTCATAAAGTGACTAGGGTAGCAAAAGTCAAGAGATGAGTTTGTTGTAGTAGGAAACCATTATTAAAAATAGACTTATCTTTCAAAAAAAATTCTGTCAAATACATATTTTGCATTCATATTGCTGTGTTTATGTCAAAATACTATAAGTCAGGTAATTTTGATAGGGTTGATTTTACTGGGCTTATATAAAATTCTGGGGAAAAAAAAAAGGCCAAATTTTACCTGACAATGTATTAACATTAATTGATTAATTAATAGCAGAATTATCTTTAAAATGTTTGCTGTATAATGCTATAAAAATACAAGTACATAATCTTGCTTATGTGCAAATGTTGTCCACATTCCCGGGATGGTTCCACTAACTTCCAAGCAAGTGCAAATCCAAAATAGTGTTTGGATTAGTGTGTGTGATAAGTAGCATTTGGAAAAAACCTTACTGTTAGGATGATTATTTGTATGGAAACTGCATTTGGGAATAAGTAAAAGTCCCTTCCTTTCCCGTATTATTAACATGTGACCATACACACACAAAAAGAAGGGCTATATGTAAGTAAACACTGTTACTATTAACTGTACTAACTGAATTAGAAGAATAACCCTTTCAGAACAAAATGTTCACAAATGAAATGTCAGTTCTAGCCAGGTAACAAAGATATAATTAATTACTGGCAAGATATCAACAGCAAATAAACCTAGGAAAAAAGGTTTCACAGAGAATTATTTTTTGATACATATTCAACTAATGTAGAGGGAATATAGATGGGGGGAAAAGTGGCAGTTAAATGTTACATAGCTATCATATGTGCCCACTAAAAAAAGAAAGACAAAGTGTCATCACGTATGGATGGGCATGAGGAGAAAGTTTACACTTGTTCACTTTAATTGTTGTGTTACCACATACAGAGAATATAAGAAAAGGTTATTTGCAAAAACACTATTTTCAGCCTTTGAACAAATGTCCTCTGCTTTGCATAGGAAGAGATTTCCTTTAATGACATCTTATAAGCAGGTTATAAACAATAATAAAAACAAAAAAGGAAATCAGAATATGACAATAATTTACATTAAGATTAGTACACACATATTTGGACATCTGCAATTGTCCAAAATACTAACTGACTAATGGATAAATGAAAATGCTGCTAATTTGTATTTCTTACTAGTAGGAAGAGGGGTCTGCAATTGGTCAAGATGATCTTCGATGTCTGAAAACCCTCCAGGTATCCAACTGATATGTGAACCATCTGTGGTGGTTGCTTGTTCACTTTCACTTCCAGGTAGAGTGCCAGGTGCCAGGGGCTCCTTGGGTTCTTTCTCTTGGTCAACATCAGCCACGGACTCTGTGACTGCCATGATGATGGCATGATCAGCTTTAAAAGGGAGTGCTCACAAAACCACCACCCACATTATTTCCCTCTTTCCTGTACCCACAGCAAGCCAGAAAGCACACCCATCTTCCTCATTCAAAGCACAGAAGGAGAGAAGACATGAAGGCCTCCCCTTCTTCCACACCGTCACTGGCTTCTGAGAGACCCTTAAGCACCACACGCACGCTCACCATGTCGGAGGGAGACATTGGCTACATATACAGATTTCGGTGACAGACGGAGAGGGAAGACCTTCAGAAGAAGAGATCACAGCAGCGACAACCAGACCCTGTAACTCAGGAGTGAGCAGCCATACTGCAGCCAGATCTGTGCTGGTCTTGCCTGGCAATCCACTGGTGAGGAGGAGTAAGGAATTGCAAGCAGAATTTATGGGACGTAATTCTTCTAGGACTGCCCTGCCCTCACCACCAGGACAGCACTCCCTGGTGATGGTGCTGCTGCTGAGTCACAGGAGCAAGCCATCTGATTAACCCACCAGAGCACTGCCACCACACCGATCATGGTGCCAAAGCATATCAAGCCTGATCCCACTGATGCACAAGAAAAGAAGATGGGGCTGGAGATTCAGAATCACCAAAGTACATGTCCTGCAAACAGTCAGGAGAAACATGCTGCAGCAAAGGACAGAAACCACCTAGCGTGTCTTATCCAGAAGGTAATTCTATCAACACCACAGATCCCACCACAGATTTTTGCGCTGCAAGTCCACACCAAAAAGGCAGACCCCCAGGATGAGAAAGACAAGGAAAGGAGTCAATTTCAGAAGAAATAATGTCTCATTTCTCACCAGGCATGAGAAATGAGTATGATCCATTATTCTTACTGGTACCTATCAGAGGAGCGTCATCACCAGCTTTGTTCATACTGGCTGTGGTGCTGTGAAGGACCTCATCCCTAGGGGTGCCTGTGGGATGTGTGATGACTTCAGTCCCCTGTCCTGGTTCATTATCTGAAGGCAGAGGTGGCTGACTTGGGTCTTCGTGGGGGGCACCATCAGGAGAGGCAACAGATGTTACCATGATGTGAGGTGCCCATGTTTCCTGGGTTATAGTTTCTGGTTTCAGAACATCAGTGGAGGCTGTGACTGTTGTGATGATGACTAAGTTAACTTCAAAGACGTTTACAAAACTGCACCTTACATATTTTTCTGTCTTTATTTTATTTTACAAGCTCTATCTTTTTCTTTTTTAGCCTATGTAGAATATACAGTCAGAAAAAATACCACAAGCAAAGATTTTCTCCATATGTCACATTATTTTTGGTTTGTTTGTTCCTTCACTAATAGTCTCTCAATCACTTTAATAGTTGCTTATTCATTTCTGACATTTATTAATTTAGGATTTAATGTATTAAAGGATGTAAAGACATTCCAAAGAGTAGGTGTCAGCCACTTAGATCTGACTATTTGAGATAGAAAATATCATCGTGTTAAAATAATGTCTTTTTTGAGTTTTATTTAGGCAGCTCTCTTTTTCCATGAGATGATTATAAGAATGTGTGCTAGTCTCCAAAGAGAGGAATTTAAAAATAAATCAAATGGAAAACCAAGGAATGAAATTATTTAATTAACATCCTTCACACATCATTCTGGCAGTGCTAAGACTGCTGCTAATGCAAAGCATTAAGAATATCAGAAAAGCTTGCTAAGAAATAGGCATAGCTTAAATAAATGCACTTTCAGAACTTCCAAGTGCTCCAAAATATTACCTGACTAATAAAGGTTAATACTCATTCAAAATTACACCACTGAAAGTTAACATCACTAAGAAAAATGAGAAGCCAAAAGATCCATTTCCAAACAACAGTAGCCTGAAGTGTTAGTTTTGAAAATACCTACTAAACACTTTTTAGAAGGAAGAAAAAAAAAATATTATTTTCAGAAAAAAATGAGTATATGAAATCTTGTCGTTACATAGCAATAAGATTAGAATTACTTGATTGAAAACATTTGAATAAATTGTGAATTCATACTTGGGTTTTCATATTTGCAATTAACCTGTCAAACCACATAAAGCTTAACAAACTGATGAAAATGAACTGTGAAGCTTTATAGAATCTCTTCCATATTTAGAAAACAGGAAGAGGAAGTAGAGAAATGTATTTTAATCCACACAATCATTGGTTTTCATAGCTCTTTAGCAAATCCTAAGTGCTGTGGATTAAATAATCCTGATAAAAATGGATTTTGAAGAAGAAAAGGGAAAGCATAAATGATAATTTTTACTGAGATTTTTTTTTTTTAGATAGTGCAAGAAAGATGCAAAAAGTTTCCACAGCACTACGATAACATAAAAATCCATTATTAAACAATAAAAATATTAGAATAAAAAAAGCAATATTGTGATTGGGGATAATTTTAATTGGATAACATGCAAACCTTAGGAATTGAAGTTAGAACCTTGCAGAACTATATGAACAAACAGCAGTAAGTTATTTCAAACTTTATAATATTAAGAGAATCTTGTCTTGGCAGCACCAAGACAAAAAGGATCAGATATGACAAACTGTTTTTAAGTCTATGACTAGTTAACATTAGCCTCCCAACCCCTCCCCCCC
>VXBL01003192.1:51984-70554 GCA_013400195.1 Aramus guarauna
TATCACCTTTTACTAAAATTAAACCTGAGAAAAGCTAGGGTACATAAGAAACAGTGGACTGAGGGAAAAAACATCCTTAACAAATTGCAATTCTTGTTGGGATGTTCACATGCAACAAAATCATAAAAATGTTTGCACTGCAAGATCACAACAAGAATGCAGACACCCAGGATGAGAAAGACAAGGAAAAGACTCAATTTCAGAAGAAATTATGTCTCATTTCACACCAGGAATGAGAAATGAGCATGATCCATTATTCTTATTGGTCACACATTTTCATTTGCTATTCTCATCCACTTTTTTACTTAATCCAAAAGATTACCAAGGACAGTGGACACAGGGAAAGGATATAGAGACAGTAGTCAGGAGAATTCCCTAACCTACATACCAGGCTGACCACAGATCCTCAGCTTCAGGAACACTGTCAAGTGCTACTACAGTGTATTTTATGTTACAGATGTTAGTACTGATCGTAAAGAATCCTTTCTACAGGCATTGATTCCCCTTTGTTGCTCAAGACTCTGTAAGTGATGACAAGTTACAGAAAATACTGCTAATTTGTATTTCTTACTAGTAGGAAGAGGGGTCTGCAATTGGTCAAGATGATCTTCGATGTCTGAAAACCCTCCAGGTATCCAACTGATATGTGAACCATCTGTGGTGGTTGCTTGTTCACTTTCACTTCCAGGTAGAGTGCCAGGTGCCAGGGGCTCCTTGGGTTCTTTCTCTTGGTCAACATCAGCCACGGACTCTGTGACTGCCATGATGATGGCATGATCAGCTTTAAAAGGGAGTGCTCACAAAACCACCACCCACATTATTTCCCTCTTTCCTGTACCCACAGCAAGCCAGAAAGCACACCCATCTTCCTCATTCAAAGCACAGAAGGAGAGAAGACATGAAGGCCTCCCCTTCTTCCACACCGTCACTGGCTTCTGAGAGACCCTTAAGCACCACACGCACGCTCACCATGTCGGAGGGAGACGTTGGCTACATATACAGATTTCGGTGACAGACGGAGAGGGAAGACCTTCAGAAGAAGAGATCACAGCAGCGACAACCAGACCCTGTAACTCAGGAGTGAGCAGCCATACTGCAGCCAGATCTGTGCTGGTCTTGCCTGGCAATCCACTGGTGAGGAGGAGTAAGGAATTGCAAGCAGAATTTATGGGACGTAATTCTTCTAGGACTGCCCTGCCCTCACCACCAGGACAGCACTCCCTGGTGATGGTGCTGCTGCTGAGTCACAGGAGCAAGCCATCTGATTAACCCACCAGAGCACTGCCACCACACCGATCATGGTGCCAAAGCATATCAAGCCTGATCCCACTGATGCACAAGAAAAGAAGATGGGGCTGGAGATTCAGAATCACCAAAGTACATGTCCTGCAAACAGTCAGGAGAAACATGCTGCAGCAAAGGACAGAAACCACCTAGCGTGTCTTATCCAGAAGGTAATTCTATCAACACCACAGATCCCACCACAGATTTTTGCGCTGCAAGTCCACACCAAAAAGGCAGACCCCCAGGATGAGAAAGACAAGGAAAGGAGTCAATTTCAGAAGAAATAATGTCTCATTTCTCACCAGGCATGAGAAGTGAGTATGATCCATTATTCTTACTGGTACCCATCAGAGGAGCGTCATCACCAGCTTTGTTCATACTGGCTGTGGTGCTGTGAAGGACCTCATCCCTAGGGGTGCCTGTGGGATGTGTGATGACTTCAGTCCCCTGTCCTGGTTCATTATCTGAAGGCAGAGGTGGCTGACTTGGGTCTTCGTGGGGGGCACCATCAGGAGAGGCAACAGATGTTACCATGATGATTTAATCAGCTATGATTTCCATAGATGTGCTGTTATGCCACTCCCATTCCCACCACATTCAAGTCTACCGTTTACCTCAAACCACCATTACCCTTTTCTCACCACAAAAATGGGTAGAGAAGGGAGACCTTCTGTCCTCCTATACATTATCACTGCTCTCTCATTGTATTGATCAGACATTTTCACTTGCTCTTCTATTATAGTTAATCCTAAAGACTCCCAAGGACAGTGTACACTGGGAAAGGACATAGAGACAGCAGTCAGGAGAATTCCCTGACCTACATCCCAGGCTGATCATAGAACCGCAGCTTCAGAAACACTGTCAAGTGCTACTACAATGTGTTTAGTAGTATAGTATAGCATAGTATAGTATAGTACATTGTACTGCATCACCAGATTTTTAAAGGATGTTGATGAAACACCTGTGCTTGATATCTTAGAGGAATATGGGCTTAGGGAATGCTGAAGAAATGACCTACACAAAACTTTTGCTAATGATTACATTTAATTGAAGGAATAGATCTACATTATACAGCATCTCAAATAATGTTTATGATATGCTTGCCTTCAGTGGCCTGTATTTGATAATCTGCAAGAGCAGATGATGACTGTTTTAAGTTCACTGTTGGCAGTGCTTAGTACAGCACATCAATCATTAACTAATAAACTTAGTACACTCACATGAGTCTGTCTATTTTCAGTTATTAGCTTTATAGTATAATTTGATCTTTTACATTTCAATTGCTTCAACTTATGGAAGACAGAAGCTTCTCTTTTATTCTACACTATGCTTTGTTTTCTTCCCTTCATCAGTCTCATCTTGTCATAGTTCAAAAGTGGAGTGAGTAGATATTTTAGATAAAAATTTTTAGGTATAATTGTGATATTAACAGAAACAATGAAACCCAAGGTCCAATAATGACTTGCAACAGGGGAGTGAACACAGCTCCCAAATATGTGAAAAATACAACAGACATTATTTTTGTATTTAAACATTCATTGTTTCCAACCCTGGTAGATAACCTATCTACCTGATTTCTATAACCCTGGTAGATAGCCTGTTAAAACCTTGTGACTGCGTGACACAGAACAAAATGTAGGCAACTTTTATGGCATTAATCTACTATAGGTCTTGACATGCAATCCAAATAGGAGAGAAAACAAACCTCCAGGAACAGGTCTGAAGAATAGAATAATTAAAACAAATATATAATTTAACATCAGAATTGCTCAGATTTATTGACAGAACCTCTCTTATGGCCTCAGAATGCAAAATTATTAGTAAGAAAATCCTAAAACTAAACCTTTAGTATACCCTGATAATTTACTGAATTGTGACCTGTAATATTACCTGTATGAGAAGATTTCATTTCAATATCATTTTCACCTGCAACAGTAAATTCATGTTGTTCAATTCTTGCAGTGGTATTTGCAGGATTTTGTTCTTGACGGATCCATCCAGAATGAACACTGTGTAATAGTGGATGTTTGGTTGGTCCTTGATGTTTTTCATTTTCACTTGTAACCAGCACTGATAAGATGATGATTGAGTCAATAATGATCAAAATACCCAACACCAGTCATATTATTCTCATCTTCATGGTCTATACAACAAAGATGCTTAGCTTTTGTGTTTTGGCATTTTCTTTTCATTGTTGTGTTTGATATGAAATGAAAGATGAAAGAAAACAAAACTCCTTTGGAAACCATATCACACAAAAACGTCACCAGGATAGGAAGAGGATTTAAGTGTGCTAGAAAGTATCCCAATGGCCAATGACAGAGAAAAGCTATATGAGAAGCAGTGGAAGAACACATAGAAACAACAGCTTGCATCTTTAGTTCATATTTACTAATACTAACTTAACTGTTGAGTCGGTGTATTCTGGGTTTTTAAAAGTGAAAAAGATGATGAACTTTCTCTTTTGAGTTAATAACTCAATTACACAATTACAAGGCTGGCTTCAAGGAAATTGTCATTTCTTCTGTGACTGAAATAAGTAGGTTCATATATTTGAAGTTGCAAAGCAGACTTGTTTTGAACTCAGTAATAATTAAAGCTCTTAGTGATAAAATAACTTCATTACTCATTCTTTAATTTGCTGTTGTTTACATAGCAGAAGATGCAGTCAGAAATCACCTGAAGTACCGCCACCTTAAGAGATTTTCTAAGGAACATTAAAAGATACACCAGAAAAGAAAGAATACCTATAACACTAAGATGAGCATTAGAACCTAGTTTAAAATATATTTTCCTTACATATCAAACATTTCCATGAGTGATATATTGAAGGTAAAGCAAAGGTCTTTAATCAGAACATGCAAAGAATGAGCTGGACCTGTTACATATGCAGTAAGTCACCAGCTAGAGAAACCTATGCTATTTCCCAAAACGAGCAAAATGAAGGATTAGTTATCTTCACATTCAGACAATGAAATGTTCCTAAACAGGGCACTGATGCAAATGTAATTCATTATTTTTGTAATTAAACCCAATACATACAGATTATCTTGTAAAAATAAATAATAAATTAACTGATACATGTTATTAGTTAATAACTGATCTATCAATATTTCAGAACTAAAAGAAAGTTATTGCAAAAATTATTTCTGGGTGATTGGCACCTGTTTCACTGTTCAAAACAATCTCAGAACTGGAAAGACAGGTATCTAGCTATTGAAGGCAGATCTTATAAATCCAAAGAACTACCACAGGATGTAGAAAATGCTTGTTTTTACACAGGGATAAGAAGGCTTTTCACAAGTCCCAATGAAATGTATTTCTTTTCAGTATAATCTAATTCTATGCAATGACAAGGCTGACCCCCAATCCATTTGCATATAGCTGTAACTCCAGCTATTCAATTTTGCACCTCTTCTTAGCAGGGTAAAGCTGTGCATTATAGCCAAAACATCCTGAAAATGAAGCTCATATCCAGCTATGCTTTTCAAAAATATTTAAGTGGGAACTATTTAGGTACAAAGCAAAAATAGTTGGAAAATGCATTCTGTAAGCCTTTGCCTGCAGAGCTTTTTAGGCTTGAGGTATCTCAGTTGGCTACTGGCACTAACACCGGTAGCAAAATGTTCACATTCATCTGGAGGTAGTATATTATCCTTTGTAGCACAGTTTCATGTATTTGAATCACTAGCGCCCTTTTTTGTCTTTTGTCTTCAGATTTTACAACAGAAATTCTGAAGTGGAAAAAAGGGATTTCTTTTTCCTCAACAAGGTGGGTCACCAAATGTTATGATCTGCTCAGTTTTATTACACTACAGGCAGTGCAAGTTTAAA
Source organism: Aramus guarauna (assembly GCA_013400195.1). Taxonomy (NCBI): domain Eukaryota; kingdom Metazoa; phylum Chordata; class Aves; order Gruiformes; family Aramidae; genus Aramus; species Aramus guarauna. The sequence goes on from VXBL01003192.1 coordinate 57,103, forward strand.
AATTCCAGAAATGTGAGGAAAAGTGGCAAGTAATGAAGATTAGATGCAAAAGATGGACCTGGGATGACAGATGAATGTTACAAATGCCTCTGAGGGCTCTAGTACAAATAATATAAAGGTATTATACTGAACTGAGACTAATGGTATGGGAATTACAACCAGCTGCACTGTAACCATTTTATACTTCACTGAATTATGCCACAAATCTGAATATTATCTGAAATGATTAATTGCTTTACCCCTGCCCGCAGAGCTAGGATACTGCTCCTCTTCATCTGTATAGGCAGGGTTCCAATGATCTTGTGTGGAGATTTCCAGAAGTGTTTCATGTTGCAAGTCCACAGCTGTTAGGACAATGGAGGATTCAACGCTACCCATGCTCTACATCTACCATTATTACTCTATTGTTACTGTGTGCCATAAAGGTGATGGAAAATGGAAATTCATACATAGCTTAACAGTAGTGTCTCTACTCTTCTTATCAAATCTTATTACATCAAATGTTCTTTTCTTTGCAGTGGACGGATGCAAAGTTTCCCAAAAAGAATGGGGAAAAGAAGCAATAGAAGAATGATGTATAGCAGAAGTAATGCAAAACCATTACATCAGTTATAGACATTTAAACTTAAGTTTGAAGAATAATGTTGGACCTAAAAAATATGGTAGATATCTGAAAATACGTAAAACATGCTTGCTAAGTACTCAGGAAGTACTCAGATTCGTGTTAGAATATTCACCACTGAGCTTAAAAACTATGGTCAGCAAAAGCAGCTTGACAGCCACCAGGAAGTCAAAATTAGTCAAGAAAGTTATAAAATAAAACTTCCATAATAGTTTATGATCAGAGACTGTATACATATTCACCCATGGAGCATGCAGATACCACTAGGCCATAAAAGGTACTTGGAATGCAATATGCCATGTGGAATAAGTCACCAGTGCAGAGTCTCACAGATAAATAAACACCAGAAATACCTCAAACTTAGAGAAAAGAATTAAAAAATACCAAAGCAAGATGACTTGCTTATTTCATATTTTCCCAAAAAATATGCTTGTAAGCAGTGATTTACAAAAACTACTTAGTAAATAAGTGCACAGACAAAAGACACATTAAGAGGTGCTCAAATTACAAACAAAAGGAACAGATTATTGTTGTTGTACAAATAAGAGCATTAGAGTATAGTCATTAATGGCAACATCCATACTGAAAAAAAGCCCCAGGGCTGGGGCCATTCCCTAGTCATAAGGCCAAGTAGTAGACTGTGTGTTTCAGTGACACACAGCATTTGGCTTTGATCTTCAGATGTGATGGTTTTCTGGTTTTGAGACAAAATTATTTTAGTTATAAATAGCTTTTCCAGTTAAAAAAGAGCTATCAGATGATCACTGTGGGACTATTCACACCAGGAAAATGTATTTTCCTGATGTATGAATGTATTAAAATATCTGAGTTGTGGTACTGGATCATGCCTAAATATCTGAGGTCACAAAACAAATTAGATGATGTTAGAAGAGTGCATGGGAAGAGTGTGGAAGTTAGCAAATATGAGACTGTTTTGCTGATACTTCCAATGAAAAGGGCACTTGGGGTTTGACCTCTCCAAATTGTGCCTGAACATCTTCCTCCACAGGCACAAAGTCTACTATTGTATGGATGTAGATTATAAATCATATGAACAAGAATTATTTAACATTGTTTTACCAAAAAAAAAGAAAAAATATAACTTTTTTTTCCTTGGAAAATAATGAGTAAATGCATGCAAATAGGCATGGAACTGAGAAGTTAATTTTAAGTAGTGGTAGAAGAGATATTCTTTCTATCCATATTGACCTCAAATGATTTTTCCAATCGCAAGAGAGACATTTCTGAAGGAACGGTTGACAAGAAGAGCATCCAATTTTCACACAATATACATGTGGCAAAGGAGGAAGAATATCGGGTAGGACATGAAAAAGAAGAAAGAAACCATTCAAAGAGAAATGCAGTTCCTTACTAGTACTTGGAGCATACTCGTCCTTGGCCACACTCCTGTCCCAGCCTGGAAACACTGTTGGGTAAATCATGTCCTCTGAAGAGTCTTCGTCATCTGAACCATTGCCACTTGAGGTCACATCTGCTGTGATGATGTTAAATCTGCCATGAAGCCCTAACCCACAAGGTCGTATGCTGAAGCAGTTATGCTCCCCTACATGCAGCCTTACAATCACAGAGGAGAGTGTACAGCACCACGCTTCCCATGGTCCATACCTTTTCCTCGTTCTTCCACCCACAAGAGATTCATCACTCTGCCACGGCCCTGCTGAAGCTGCCCCAACGTGGCTCATAGATACATTTCAGTTCTCCACACATGCTCCGCAGCACTAACCATGCTCTGTTCTCTTCTAGCAGAGTGAGCGCAGTGCATTGGCTTGAAAACCTTTTCTTCCTTTCTCCCACAAGCCCTTCTCATCAGAATAGTCTACTTCTAAATTGCGTCCAAACAGGAAAAAAGAAAAACCCAAGTACATCCTTATAAAATGACTCACATACTCATCCCTTTCAGACATGCAGAATACCTCCAAATTAACGATGCGGACCACTGCTCTATCACTACCAAATGTACAGTCAGTGAGATAGCCCAGTACTTTGCTTTTCCACTTCAAACACAGGGTAATGAAAAGCAGTGGCATATACCACACATTCAACTGCCCTGCAGCATGCTTCTGAAGCTTTTTGCCCTGGTGCTCTGGTTATTCAGGCCCTAATCAAAGTGCCATGACATTCTTTACCCTCAGTTTCTTGCGTGGTTTCTTGTGTCTTCTCTCCAGAATATGACCACCACCAGTGGTTTGAGAATGGATTCCACCAAGCTTGGATGGTGGCTTTCTCCAGGTTGTCATGATGAGGCCCTGGAGCTGTTAGGACATGGTTCATTTAACCAAAATCTTGTTATTATTTCTTGCAAAGCACTTTTCCACCAGCAAAGTCAAGTCCGCTAGCACCAGCACCCTGATCATGCTCATGCCACTAAGATGAATGTGAGTACAAGGCGAATGTATGAACCTGTGGTATCATTACATTCCTCCAACAGCAAAAATATCCAATGCTTTTAAGTGTAAGTAAAGTTTGAAATATTCTACTGAAGTATAAGATTGTGTTAACAGCTCTGAGAGTCCAGTAAAGTCAATGAATTCTGCGTAGCATTTTTAAGTGTGACAGATCAAAATATGTACTGCATGTGAAATACACCCCAATATTTTGACAGAAAATATTAATAGCTAACAGAAGCGTGCACACCATGGAAATTGAAATCCCTTAAGGAAGCCAGCTGATAGTCTAACTTTTCTCTCTGCTAAGAAAGTTATTAATCAATAAACTGAGAAGCAGAGTTTGCAAGAAGAATTGCACTTCAAGTCATACACATATTCACCAAAAGAAAGCAAAATCTATTTCAAAATGTTTCTCTGGAAATATTTTTATTCTGAAAATTCCTCATAAGCAATATTTTTAGCAGCATTTAAGCTATCTTACTTCTATATCTTGAAGATGAAGAAAAGATATCATGTACTCTTTTTTCATTCAGAAAAAAACCCTTTAATTAATTTAGAAAAATATCTTGAAGTCTAGAATCAAAGACACTAGTTTTGATCATTTTTTGTGCAATATATGAAAGCATCAGAAAATGAAAGACCTAAGAATCAAAGTTCTAATGATCAAACAGGATAAACTCATGTTCCTCAGTCTGCAGTAGTTATGTTTTGCTTATCTGTAAACTACAAATTGTACAAAGTGTATCAACTTAGAACTGCACTTTTTCAAGGTGTAGCTATTTTGACAGCAAACCCTAACAGATTTTGCCATTCTGAAAAGTTATCCTTGAATGAGTAAATGTTGCCTCTTCTCACAGTCACTAATTTCTCCCTAAACTTAGTACTACTAGTACTACTTTTGACACTGCTGTCAGAAAATGGGAAACCTGGACATTCAAAATCTGATCTCTGAGTGACAGTCATAGAATCATAGAATCATAGAATCATNCTGTAGTGAGGGGCCCAAAACTGAACACAGTATTCGAGGTGCGGCCTCACCAGCGCCGAGTACAGGGGCACAATCACTTCCCTACTCCTGCTGGCCACACTATTCCTGATACAAGCCAGGATGCCATTGGCCTTCTTGGCCACCTGGGCACACTGCTGGCTCATATTCAGCCGGCTGTCAACCAGTACCCCCAGGTCTTTCTCCCCAGGTCCATCAGACCCCAGGTGGTCTCAGATTTGGAGCTTTGGGATGGAACTGTGAACCAAATTATAATGGCAAGAAATGGTTAACAAGAAAATAACTGAGTAACAAAATAACTGTCATCTGACTTGCTGTGATCATGGCAAAATTCTCATCTCTACCTGCTTTCCAGCACAGGCCTTAGGAACTCATTTTCTTAAGTGATGAATATGTATTTATGGCTTCCTTCCACATACAAAACACCAATACAAACATTTTCCTGTCAGATCAGACATACTATGGACATAAGACTTTTTTTATCGATGAGATTTTTTTCAGGGAAGGCTCCAAACAAAATAAAAGGAAAATCAGTCACAGTTACTGTTTGAGTAACTAGATCTAATTCAGGGAAGTATCTCCTCAATCAGCAAAAGAATTTTATGACATCTGATCCATGGCACAACTACAGATGAATCATAACTTGTTAATAACAAAGAGAAAAACTTGTTTCAGCCATGAAAGAAAGTCAATGACAAAGTGCTGGCAGTACATTAATCTGGACCATGAACTTGATGGACAACATCACCAGTAATATTCAAAGCCAGAGCAATAATGAAAGGGGATCATCTGAAGAACAAGGAGCTGTGGCAATTGCTCACTTCAAAGGCATTGCAAAGAAGTCTTTTGATCCAGCTAGAGATCTTTTCACCAAACTTTAAGTTTACAGATGGCGTGTAGTACAGATGGAGAGCCACAGGTTTTGTTTCTTACATTCACACACTATAGTATTAGATAGATATAGTTTTAGCTATCTATCTGAAGATATATGCCAAATAGTTTTCTTTACTTATTGCTTAATTTTCTACTTTCCTGTCTATGGGATTTTTCTCTGGGAAATTAAACTGTAGCCAGGATATTCCAATGAGCCTGCACTGTTGCACAATATAAATAGCAGACATTGGGGCATGGCTTTATCTTCTGTTTGTTTGTTCTCCATGTACCTTTCTCCTGTGCTACTGAGTATTTGATGACTTCTCATGGAGATGCATAGCTTAGACTTAACTTCTGAAAGGAGTGCTAAATTATTCATTCATTTGTAATGCAGTAAAATTAAATGAAATGGGTCTTTTTGGCTTTAAAGTAATGTTGCTGAGTAATAGCTAAAGCTATCAGAAAAGCCCAAGTGCAGCACTTCCATAATCTTTTTTTTTTTTCCAGAGAATCAGTGTATCAACCCTAAACTGATATGCAATCATGCCAACACTATCACTTCTGTGATACACTGTATCAGTATTGACATCTTTTATTACATAGCTCTATAGTTATTTTGATATTTTAAAATCTTGAATTCATTTAGTTTTCCCTCTGTAAAATAGTCATGCCCATGATAGAGAACTGTTAGCAACAGGAAGAGACATACATATTTAGGATCCACACATTTGATAATCAAGTAGTAAAAGGAAAACCAAAAGCTTTCCTGCCTAGAAACAATGCACAATTTTTTCAGTGGGTGCAGAAACATCTGTATAAAGAAGCACTAAGTCACACACGCATACAAAAGCAAATAAATATGAAGGAAAAATCACCACCAGAGTCAAGCAGACAAACTCTCCACTGTTACTAGGGGAATTACCCCACCCCATGCCTTACAGGCAATGCTTGGCAGCAAAATCTTCCACTTGAAACAAGCACCAGAAAAATTTCTACTCGCTTTCAGGGTTTTGGTGAAAATCAACCTGATATTTCTTTTTTTCATCTACATATTTATAAGGTGTTACTAACCTTCATAACCTCTGAGACAAGATGCTTGGTCGAATAATTTCTATCTTTTAGTAAAGCTTTTGCTGTGTAAAACGTACAGTCATTCTAACTCTATCTTGTGATTTCTAAATACAGTAACGAGGGCACTGTCCCTCCGAGTCACATAGACTATTCGTGCATCTGTCAGCAAGCAACAAACAATTAAGCAAATTCCTTACTTTCACAGACTTCCATGGTGGGGAAAAAAAAAAAAAAAGGGAGTCAGCAGGAAGAACATCTCGTTTCTGTCAGCTCTGTCTTTAATACAACACACCTCTATAGATATCCTCTGTATAATTAAAATGTTCTTCCTTTAGGTTCACTTTATTTTCTGGAGCAAAGATCTTTATCACTCTAAACTTAAGAACTAGAGTGAATATATGTACAGTTCCACTTTAAAACATGACTTTAAAAGTTTTTTATTTGTGGTAGCTGCTGTGCACTACATATTTGATAAAAACATCACAAGCAGTTTTTCCCACTCAGTGCAGCTATTTAAGGACAAATCAGAGAAGATGGCTACTGTTCTTTTGAGCCCTCAAAGACTGTGGAGCCACCATGGACCCCAAATTTTTCTTTTGTGTATTGCCAACAAGGCTGAAATTAGTTTTTGCGGTGCACAAGTGACTTGGCAATCGAAATTGTTACTTAAAGCATTGCTTTGGTGAGTGAGGCCATGGTTTTGATGTGGATTACCCACATTCACAACCATAGCTATATTAGAGACAGACACTTTCATCACGAATTAACAAAAATGTCCTTTTCTACCTTGGAAATAAATTGAATTCAAGTAATAATTGGTTGCACTAATTGGTGGTGCCTTATACAGTAAATAGGTGTGATAAAAAAACAGTGGGAAACACAAAACAAAAATCTTTCTGAACTCATGTATAAGCATCGGAGTAAACATACAGTAAATGGTTTTGCTCCTCTTATCCCAGAGAGTGAAGGTTTTTTTTCTGACTTAACCAGTCTGGAAAGTACTGTCTTTCAATGTCTTTCCAAAACTGGAGATGATGTATATTTCACCACTTACAAGAATGTCCTGCTGGAAGAAGAAAGCAGTTTTAATGCAATCTATATTTAATGTAGTTATTATAATACATAAATCTTACTGGTACTCGCAGGATACTGTCCACCATCTTTTTCAGGGGAATCATCAGCTGCTGTCACCAAAGAGATATCCGGTGATACTGGAGTAACTTCATCATCTGTATGGTGATGAATGAATCATTAGTATTTCATTAGCTGAGTTGTAATTCAGTACTCACAACCACTTCAGTTATTCTGTACTGCAAGTTTCACTCATTCATTTATTGGTCCAATAGGAAAGAAAGATACAGACTAGGTTCTTCATATAATTCAATCCCAAATGGCCTTACTTTACTAACATATGGCAACAATATCACCAAAACAGATTATTTCAAGGGGAGTATGCATTACAGTGATAATGTGCATTCTGGCAATGATCTGTTCATGTGATTCAAGCTCTAATTGTACCTGTGTACCATCTGGACAGTGATTTTAGAGCCATAAGTGAAGTTATTTGTAGTCCTCTCTTTACTGAGATATATTCTGAGATTTAGTTCAACAATCTAAACTCTGCATGTAAGCAAACTTGATAAGAGTTGTCAAGGCAAGCAATTGAAATACATGGCATTATTCTTGGGCAATGGCTCTGATGATAGTTCCTTAGGAAGAGAAAGTTAGGATTTACCTTTCATGATGCTAATTACATGGGAAAAAAAGCATAACATATCATGAGTATACCAGCAGTGAAAACTAATTTTATAATCCTAATGCTTCTGCTATTTTTTTTTTATTATTATTACAGTATTTATTGAGGATAATGATGCAAACTACTGGTATTCTTCACTGGTAAGTTATTCGTGATTTGATAAAAAGCCTGTAGTCCGATGTTACACAGTAAACTTTGCTGTACTTAAAGGATGTATCCTTTAGGTTCAATGGGAGCTAGTCTTTCAGTCCTGTGATAATTTCAGCCAAACAAGCTACACAAAAGATGAAATAAAATACATGCCACTTTCACAAGAAAGCAAGATATAGGCAACGCACTCTAATTTCACTAATTTGCCACCCTGCAGAATGCCCTAGAAAAGAGCATGGCATTTGTATTTGGTAGGGCTTCATGAAAACAGAATTTGACTTTACTGCCTGAATGAAGAAGATATTAATAACATTTTAATTTAACATTTTTCTCTGTCCATTCTGCTCTATGCTGTAGTAAGAAGATGTCCTAACCCTCCTCCTCTATTTGTACAAACAGAAATCACTTGTACTGTAAACTCCTCTTTGTTCTTATTACTTAATGTCAATTCATCCTTTTAGAGAACAGGTAATAATGTTACCCTTATCTCTGTATACCCATACCCTCAGCCTCACTAACCTCTCTGTGTTCTCTGCTTGATATATTTTTGAGCCTTTAATGAAATAAACATCTATTTTAATAAGAACAAAAGCAAATTCCTAGAACCATCTATTCTCAACATCCTGGGAAGGTTTATGTGGGAAACTATGCTGCTTCGTACTGTGCAATTGAAAAAAATCCTTACAAATTCAGAATGCTTCAGCTTTCTTTCAAAGACACACATTCCAGGACAGAAATTAGAGACAGTGCTTCTCATTCCCTCATGATATCCTTTAATTAGCAATGTAGTCCTTCACTCAGTTATTTTAAAGGGGATACAGTGGCAACCTACTGTACTCACCAGAATCTTTTTGAGGAATTTCTTTTTCACCTCCTCCAGAAGAATGATCTGGCAGCTGTGAGACTGGAGTAGCACTTCCATAATATGAGGGGCTGGATCTCCTGATGGAGGTATCCGTGGGAGTTGTGTCATGTGTTAATCCACTACCTACATTTTCATCATCTGCACCTGAGGTTGAGGACTTTCTGCTGTGAGGCGTGCCATCTGCATTATAACGTGAGCCATCCTCGTTGTCAATGACTGTTGGAAAGAGGAGATGAAGCAGCTGATAATATCAAGGAGCTACATAGCTATATTTCAGTAATGCTAAACAATTAAAGTACTATAACAAAAAAATAAATAGAAATAGTTGTGTTTATCAATTTTTGCCATCTTATCTAATCTGTCTAGATCATACATCACTAAACTATGTCTAATGTATATATGCTAACGTATATATTTGTCAAACATATAGGGCCTATTATGCATCAAATATTTTTATATTTTGATCAGACAATTTGATTTTCAACTTAAAATCTTGGCCTCTGTAATGTCAATCAGAATTTTAGAATTGGGAAAAATAATTTATTATGAGAGTTTTCTTCCACTTCCAGCTGCTTTTCTAACCAGCAGCTCAAATGAGATGTAGAAATGTTGATGTCTGAAGCAGTGTCCTATATATCGAAGAAACATTAAGAGCTCTAAGGTGCTAAAAAATGTCAAATACCTATATAAAAGATGTTTGGTAATACCTTGAGACAAACAAAGCTCCACAGGATTTAGGGCAAGACTAGAGACTAATTGCTTTAATTGCTGTTGAACATCTCTTGACTTCTTTTTCTTATGTTCGGTTTGATTTTTAATACTAGCAATTGTTATATAAAAAAAGATAATCAGATCCTAAAAATTAAACAAATGGCAGGTCTTCCTAATCAATACAGTACCTATTTCACCCTGATTATCGAGGAAAGAAGTATCTAGTCTTTCAATTGGCTCACACGTTTTGTCCCTTGTTTCTGCAAAAGAAGGAAAATAGAAAAAATTAGAGAAAACTGAGAAAAAAGTCACATGTATACCCATATTAATTGTACATAATCACAAAACATCAGCTTCAGATGTGGACAACTGAAAACAAATTTCCAAATGAAACGTTATTCACTGAACTACCTAGTTTCTCTTTATGCTCCTTCCCAAGTGGGACAGTTCAAGATTGTTCTGTCAACTAATGACAAGATTCTCCATTTCCACAACCATTCCAGAAAATGGTTGCAATCAACATCAGTTAAAAGAGGCTTACAATCCAGTTTCAGTGCAGACAGTCCCACTGTGGCAGCAGTGACAGCTCTAATCCTTTTTGGCCAGAGGGTCCCTGTCCCCTCCACGGAGGGCTCTGGACAGGCAAAGCGTGCCCTGGTCTGGTGAGCACTGCTTGCTCCAGAGGGCTGCAGTTCCACGCTCAGGGCCAGCATTTGAGCCACCTGCTCATAGTCCCAGAAGGGAATAAGAATTTGGAGGAGTTATAAAGCTCCGGTGGGTATGGACATTGCTGTAGCAGAAGAAGTCATCCATGAGTGACAGAGGATGACAGCTCACCTGATACTATGCCAATGCAAAGATGATTTTTAATGATATGACCATAAAGAACAAAATAAAGAAATGCCACTGCCATTCAAATCATCCACAAACTTTGCCTATAGTTTTCTAAGATTTATCTGTTTCCACTGTGAATGTAATAATAATATACTGAAATTCAAGACACTTGAAGTTAGTCCAGATTTTATCTTCAAATATTGTGTTCAGCATCTGTCACAACATTATCTACATTTTCCTAATAATTTAGTAAAATATTTCCAACTATTACAAACTTCAAAACCTTAGAAGAAAGTGGCTTGCTTCTGACCTGCATCGTTATCTAACTGCCTAATGTCTCAATGGAGATTTTACTGAGACCAAATACTAGATGAACCTGCAAACAGGAGAGCAGCAGTCATGTCCCCGGGCCTGGGATAGCCACCCTGGGTGCTGGAGCTGCTGCAGGTGGCAGCCACTCCAAGCATCCCGTAACACAAATAACTTATTTGCTATAGGAGCTCATGTGTGCATGAACAGAAGAGCTGAGCGTCATCGCTTACAACAGTTATGTCTTTTAGATCCACTGCTGCAGTCCTTCACTGCACTAAGTCACTAAAATGAACCATTCTAGTTAGTTCCAAGGGCAGAAAATGGTTTAGTTTAAAACACACTAATGATAAAATGCATTAAATTAATTGCTGGTATTAAGACACACTTCTAGAGGCTGACAAAATGTATTTCTTCTCAGCTGAAAAACACGTGATATTTAATATACAAGCCCTCACCCCAGTACCTTAAACAGGAGATTACATATGCTATTGTTAGTTAATCTAGATATAATATACATCATAAAAGCACATACATACCTGTCTCATTGTAACAGTATGCATCATACCGACCAGTTGTGTTTGCTGAAAGTTTGTAAATTCCAGTATGATTCGCTGCACAAAGAGGATAGGGATTGATTCGTGGGATAACAATATTTCCCACTACAAACCCATACCTGTGAAGAACAGAGGAAAATACACCATATTACATATTATAGGAGATGACATAAATGTTCTATGTGTCTTAAACATGAAGAAGCTATGAAGAAGCCATTATTTTCACCTTACATTATTTTTTAAAAGTGCATGCATTTATGCATGCTTCTTGTATATGAAGGGTGCTTCTTTCTCACATGTAGCCACATCAGCCTCCAGCCACTCAATACCATTTTGCATGTACTTTCTAGAGCTAAACCCATTTTAATTAAGAGATCATCTTATTAGCTATGATGATGGGTTCCAGAGCAAGGCAGTGAAAGTGAGGGACTGGGAAGCAAGTGCACTTTTTATTCAGTGTGAGATTGTATTACCTGACACTAAAGACTGGCTTCTTTTTTCTTCAGGGAGTCACATTTTCATGGCTTTGAGCATAACATACTGCTCAGTGACATTTCACACAGAAATGTTGGGAGCTCAATTTATAGTATCTGAGCAAATTTAGAGAATGGTTGTAAGACACATCACTCTCTGCAAAAGAACATGCGATATGCTGTCATCAACAGCAGTGCATGACATTTATAAGAATGTTTTCAAGGCACTGCACATGTATCTTTCCATGCTCACAAATTAATTTATACAGATACTCTTAATTTGAAAGGAGCTTTATTCAATTCTTATGGGCTTGCAATCCAGGGGGAAAGAACATTCATGCATTATCGATTAAAAAAGTAAAGCACCACTGACTAAACTGAAATGAAATAATTTACAGAAAACAGTTGCAAGCAGTATTGATGGTAGTACTATTTCTCATGGTACCAGAACGAAAGTCTTAAAATTTTGGAGAAATGTCCACGGAACATTTCTACTCCAGTCAGAAGATAAATTCCATTTGTCCATATTTGCTGTTTATTTTAGATTGTAACAAAGTTGAAAATCTACTGAAATTCATGTCAACTCATTATGTAGTTTATCAACTTAAATTGATGTTATTTGATTAAAAAAAACCCCAAAACAACATTTCAAATTTAGAGCTCCTAAGTTCATTCTCTTTTCTGCATATGAATGTTTAGGAAGACTTGCATAATAAGTGTATTATGTATTTTGTAAAGCAAGATCACGTGATCATCTAGTCTGATGTATTTACAAACCATAGGACTGTCCCAACTTGGTTATTGTTTGAACAGTGGGCATCCTGGGAGAAAATATTTCATCTTGATGAAATTTTGCTGTGAGAAAGAATCTACTACAACCCTTGTAAGTTGTTTCAGCCAATAATTATTATCCTTATGTATTTTATTGTATTAGTGCTCAATTTTTTTAATCAAAAATTTTCTGGGAGTAACTTCCAGTCTCTTGGTTATTTTTTTGCTAAACTGAAGATTCTGTATTATCTGCATTTGTGGCCCTACACATCATTAATTACAGAGGGTAATAAGTCACTTGACAATGTAGTTTGGGGATTTTTAATCATTTTTATAGCTATATTCTGAAAATTCTCCATTCATACTGTGGCCATCTTTTCACTGGGTTGTCAAGAGTTCAGCCCTCACAGTACCACTTGCTGCCTTTTAATGTTTCTTGACAGTACAGAGTTTCCGATACTGTATCTTCAGTCTTTGACCTTACATTAGCTCATTAAAAATACTTTTCACATACCTATCTTACTAATTAGTCTGTGTTACAGTATGATCTGAACATCTTTCTAATTAGTTTATTATACTGTTGATCTTTTGTTATCTTTAGATTTCATCTGTAAGAGGTTATGATTTTTTTAAAGATAATTGGTAAAAAGTATATGCAATCAAGGACTTATTTATTACCAGATCCAGACCAAACATATACATGCACAAAGATGTTTTGCTCATCACAGAATATAACTTACTTCAGAACTGACATGTCCATCTAATTAACAGCTATATGAAGCCAACTGTAGTTATTACACTATAGCATGGATGGATGGACTTGCCAAGATATATTATTTTTTCAAGAATTTATTTACCTGCAAGTTTCAAATCCAAGTTCATGAGCTTTCTTCAACTGCTCTAGTGTTGACAAGGTACTATTGAGAGCTCTGCAGAGTTCGACTGCTTCAGATCGTGTGAGACTGTAGCGACCATTTTTCTCAACATGAAAAACTCCAGCATATCTGCAACTTACATTGAATTCTGTTATCAAAAAAAAAAAAAAA
>VXBL01003192.1:70576-84080 GCA_013400195.1 Aramus guarauna
AAAAAAAAAAAAAAGAATTACAACTTGTTGGACTGAATGTTTCACTGAAGACCTGGAAATCACTTGTTTTCACATATAGTGCTTTCAATGCAAACCAGCAACAAGCAGCAGCTACCGATTTGTTCAGAAAGAGACCTTCTTCATACTGCCCTTCTTTGGGCTGAGATACAAGCTATATCTTCACCCTTTCCAAAACAGCAATACAAGATGTTTTTGTTAGGTATCTAGCACTTTTAACATACTATCAAGAATAACATACAGAAGATGTAAATACTTTGTGTAAGTTTCGGAAAATCATATTACTGCAAACTAACTGAATATTCAAATACATTTGAAAAGAAAATATTTCATTCATAACACAATTTTTAAAGACGAAATTATGTATAATCAGAGACTTTATGATCATAAGGTTCCTTAATTATCTCATTGTGATCCCTTCACAGTGAATCTTTTTAAATTAATATATATGTGAATCCCCAGTTTCAGAACTAGTTCAAGCAATATATTCCTATTATTAGCTAGATAAAAGCAGAAAGCTTGCATTCATTTGATGTTGCATAATCTACCTGAGACAGAGCTAAGTGACCTGCACAGCTATTCTGAACTAGAACAACATTATGCTGTTAAATATTCCCTGAAAGATAATCTTTAAGCTTTTCTTATTCAGCATACTGGGGCAGATAGGGAAGCTTCAAATACACATTATATAAGAGCTCACATGAATGAATTTTTTGCTCCCTGTTCATTCATCTGGACAGCATTTCCCTCCATTTTGAAAGACTTCCTCTTGCAGAGCTCATGATCACACACAAACATCTTATTGCCAACCCATGTCAGAGTTTCAATACATACTGCAGTAAGCTTATCTAATTTTAAAGGATGTCTTAGATGGATTTTAATTTAATAATACTGTAAAGGTTTGCACATGGAAGTAACTTTCAATGGCAAGCACTATGAGGATAAAAATAATGAACAGAATAAAATAAAATAAAAAAATTAGGTGCTATAGTTATGCTGTGCAATTTGTTTTCTGGTCTTCAGCCTGGGGACCCTGAACAAGCAGTACATGCAAAGCCTACAGGAGGGGAGCGCCTCATACAATTCACTACAGATACTAAACGACAGGCGTGAGGGCTACAGGGTCTGAGGAGATCACACTCATTTTATCTTTATGTTGGAAAGATACTGCCTACACAATGCAACAGGTACAGTGGGAAAACAGTATAATCCAAGGAAAGTCTGTAACTGAGTAAAATGAGATGAAAAAAATAAACATTTATTAATCATGTTTTTTTTTAACAGGAATAGCTAAGAAAGAGATAATGATAATAACAACAACAAGAATGTGAATAAGAATAATCATGCGTGCGGAGAAAACAGGGAAAGACAAGCATGCTTCAAAGCAATGTAAATTAATTTGGTTCCTGGCCCAACTTTTCCTCACGAGAAAAAAGCTGTTGCTACTCCAGACTAGAATGAGAACTGCAAAGTGCAGTTAATTGGAGTAGCCTATTATTCTCAGTGAAGAGAGGAGCATAACTCATTTTTATCTTAATTTTAATGGGAGTCCCATGTGCAAGAAAAGGAGAAGTAGACTGGTCTTCTCCAAATATTAAACAAAGATGTCTGTACCATCTATTTGAAATAAAAGATGCCATATAATAACTGTTTTCCTAAAAGACCCGAAATGCAATTCATGCACATTTGCATCGACACATTCTATGTGAATAACAAGCAACTTTCCTAATGTCATTTTTGCTTGACAGTTTATTTTCTTCTATAGCATAGATGTGAAAGCACATGATAGCAATCAAGTTGTGCACTCTTCCTTCAATTGCTTTTGTTCATTAGTAAACTGAGGTTATTCTATCTACAGTGTAAACTGCAAGGAATGTTCCTTTCCACATGTAACAGGAAACAATCAAGGAGATAAAATATCAGATTAGATCCAGACTGTACAGTGTATGTGAACACCACCACTATTTGCAGCATAAGTAGGAGTTCAATAGTATTGATGTCTGCTTATCCAAAAGAGTTCAAAAACTGTGCATTCAGTCTTAAATACTTTTACCACAGGCAACAGAATTAATCAATATGGTTACTTGGATTGCTTTTCCACAAAAAGAATGTAAAAAATATCTCTTATCCCATCTGCCCCTCCAATTATTTAGGCTGACAAAAAATTTTAATGTAGACAAAATTGATATATATTGCATAGGTGTTCAATAGTTCTTAATATTTTTATCATTATATGTTATAAAAAAATACCAAGAGGACATAATTTTTAGTTTTGTAAAATTTATACAAGACTAACATGTTTTCTCAAAATGTCTTTATTTTGACATAGCTGCTTTCTTCCAGGGAAAAATAGTTCTATTAAATTTTCTCTAATGGCAGCCATATCATGAGAGGTTTTGACAGCAAGAATGAGGAACCTGTGAGGAAGAGGACACTAACAATGCATTTTTCTTTCCTGGAAGACTTCATGTCTTGCAACAGAGCTGAGTTTCACAGTCTGAGGAGAAGCTTCAGATTAACACAGAATGATAGTCTCAGCAAGTTCCCGCATGTGATTCTGAAATAGTCACAGTGCTTCCACAAGATGCAGACATGCACAGCACTGGTCCTGGGGACAGCTGATGGACTAGAGATCTTCTGCAGCCACACCCTGCACTAGATAGCACTGCATGCTCAAATGCCATTGCCACATCCACCTACAAGTCACAAAGGTATTCAACAGACGTTCAGGTTGCAGATCCCAATAGATGTTTTCTAACAACAAAACAATGAATACCTACTCTGCACATAAAGATGTGGCCCTTGACTACTGCTATGGGATGGAGCTGCTGTCACAGCTGCCACATGAGTGACTTCTACTTTGGCTCCGAATGTTCCATAGCCACAGCCTGACATTATTTTGGAAGTTGCCCAGTCAGTAGCTGTATTAAACATGGATGACCTAGACATGAAAAAGGCTTCTCTTTAGTTTTCTCTTCTCGATTCTCTCTTTCCTGTAGAACAAGGCAGGCCTAAATTTGTTAATGATTAAACATAGTCTGTGAAGCCCCAGACTTAATATTAAATTGGGGGATCAGATCATAAAGACCTATTTGATTGTTTAAAAGTAACAAGTTCAGTCATTTTGGAACTAGATTTGTTTGGAACACCAACATGTCTTCCAATAACTTAAGGCTAATTTCTGAAGCACTTTTGCTATGAAATCAGGTACCACATTCACTTGCTTTGGGTTGCCTTTTAATCTCACAGCTCATCCCATTTTTGCTGAAATATTAAGTGAAGTTCACTTTTGTTTAGAGTGAATTTGATTCAGCTGTCATCAACTCTTAGCCCATTCATGGTTTTAAAACACTGCAATATATGCTCCATTACCACCCAGACATCCAGTCATAGTCAGAATCCCACTTATAGGCAGCCAATTCCTTAAACTCCAACTGTTGAAAATAAATAGGCTTATTTACACACATAGTCTTAATGGAAGTACTTGTGGGCTGCAGTTATGTGCATGTACATTTTCCATGGAAATGCTCAGCCTGGATCTACAGCACACATACTGTACACCAGGACACTTCTGGAAAGTATCAGGCTTATTGCGCATGTGTTGATCCACTGCACGCACACACAGAAGGGCCAAGGCTCCCAGAAAGCCTTGCTCATGTAGCATGGGAGATCACATGGGTGTCCAGGAAACCCTAAGCAAAAATGTGTCAATCCGAGTCTCAGAACTGGTTTTGAGGCCGTCCAATTAGTTCGCACTTTGCCCTAAAGTAACATTGAGACAGCATGCTTTGTTTTTATTTTGATGGTATCTTCTACACCTACTAATAAAAATGTTTGTAACATTACTGTATTATAGACACTCTGTTCATGAAGCAGTGACTGTGGAAAAAGGACTATAGCAGTACCTAAAACTCACATGACATTTCGTATTCTAAGCAAATTGCATAAACCCAGCATCTCTTCTGTGAAGACAGTAATTAACATATTTTAAAAATGGCAAAATGCAAATGCAGAGCATACTGCCCAGAGCTGTCAGGGAACCCAGAGTTTTTACTTTATGGTCTCCTATTTTAACATCCAGACAATGGGGACCTTTACTTGAAATAATGAAAATATTTCTAGTCATAACAATACAAAACAAAAATAAAAGACTGGGTCTAAACTAAATTAATACCTTAAATTATTTTTTCCATGCTGAGGCTTATAGATTAATTTTGAGTTAAGAAACATGATTGCCAAATCTAAATCTAAACACATATATCACCTTTTCACATAGTGCAGGAAGGTCAAATCCATTAATTTTATATTGATGCTACTTAGTTGGCTTTAACACAGTTATTAAAAAAATGGATTTTTTTTCTCTGTTTCACAAAGCAATACAAAACTCATATTGTGTGCCCAACTATTACTGATCCCTTCAACCCTTTCGAAGTTTCAAAGGAGCTGATTCAGAGTGGATTCTCAGTGGAATCACAAACAGCACCCAAATCTTCCCTTCTGCCCCGTCTCATAGCTGGCAGGCTTTGGGGGCTGACAGGCAATGATCTTTCCCTGACATCCTGATGATGTGCTATAAAATTGTATAATAACAGCCCTTTGAAAAGGCAAAAAGGACTAGACATGCTTGAATTGTCATCATCATTAATCTCATCCAGACCATGAGACTTGTATGACTCAATCCAAAGCCATGGAATGTCCCTAAGCTGGAGCTGAGTTTCATGAACATGGAGGACATTAACTTTCACACAGGCCATTTCTCCCTGTCTTTCCTGGGATTTCTGGTGCTCTGTATCAAGCAAGTCCTTCTCTGCTATTGCCATTCACATATCCTAAACCAGGCCAAATTTCATCTGTTCAGCTAAAATCACTAACTCCAGTTCCACAGACAATTTGCTAGCTAAAGCCCACTGGTGTGATAGAGTTGGCTGAGACAAACTAAAGACCATTGTCCTTTCATGAAAGTGTGTTACACCCTGATTATTAATACTAGAGGCCTGTTAGAAGCTGTCACAGTAAGAGGCCAGGTGCTATCTGCACTTCCACTCTGGTTCTGCAACCCTCATACATAATGAGCAACACTGAGTCACGCAAACTCTTCCCATTGGAGTTGATTTTCGATCCACTCTATGGATGTTTCATGCACTGCTCCCTGCTTGTTATTGTTTTTGAGACAATACCTAAAGGTTTCATTCTCAAGGTGGATGCTGTCTTATATAAAAAAAAAAATAAATAAAAAAATTATTCTAACAGTGCAGAGATACATCAAAACGAATTAAGTGGAAGATTTGCAAAACCCCTCCTCCCCTTAAACAAAAATCTGTAGAATACTTAGACATGAGGTTGTTAACAGACTTCTTGGTAAAACCACAGTCTGCATTGCATGGCAACCAGGAAATGTTAGTGTGCAGATCTCATGGGGATTTTCCTTTTCGGTTTGTGGTTCAAGATGACTGATAGGTCACCAGGATGTGATAAATCGGGGCTGAAAACAGTGTCAGAACTAGGGGTTTGATGGTGCAGATAGACAGTTTTACTTTTCTGTTTGCTTTAATATAATTTAGTTTTAAAATTTATTTTAAGAACTTTTTTCTAATTTTTTAAACAAATTTCAAGCTCTAGGCAGATACACATGGGTAAACATTTCCTAATAATCACAGATTATTTAATCTTGTGCTAACACTTCTGAACAAGAAAAAACTTTAGCTTAGCACTGATATCTAAATTTTTAATATTAGCACCTGCTTTAATGCATGCTAGTAATGAAGTGGCATATTTGAAACAGATTAACATCTGTTTAAAAGATATTCCTAGCAACTACAGTTCCTCTCCAGACAAATCTAGAAATCGGGCCGTATGAGTCCTAAGATCTGAGGAGGTCTGGGCAGTTCAGCTCTCAAAATCTCAGTTCAGAACTATCTCCAGGTGATGTTTGGTTTTTTAGATGTTTCTCAGGAAAACTACTTCATGGCTAAATAAGAATGCATATTTTACTCCTGACTAGAGGAAATGCCTTCTCAATACAGAGTTTTATATTGGATAGATTCATGAAACATTTCAGGATCCAAGACATTTTGCCACCAGATATACTAAGATAGCTCAGTTACCACCATTTTGACATCTGGGAGAATTTGAATGTGATTACCTAATACCCTATGGTACACACGGGCCTGGATGATATTATTGTTTGCTGAGTATTTCACCATTTCTTTAGAGGCTATTAGTAAAATCATTCACAAAAGTGATTCACAGCCCAGATAACTGTAATAGGATGCAGAGGCTTCTACTTTTATGTAGAAGTTGGACTAAAGCCCAGGTCAATAGTGATGAAAACCACTAGATAGCTGTTTGCTAGGTTATGTAAAATGATTCATTAATCCTAGCCTCAGTCACTAATAGGCACGTGTTGACATCATTAAAACACACCTATACCTGAATCCCTCAGGGCTTGATGGGGAAAGGAAATCTGTGCTGGGAAAATCGGACTCTAAACTGTGATGATTACACGCTGATCATAATTTAGAAGTCAAATTCTGCAGGATCTACATGAGTTAAGCAAGCATATGTTTGTGAGGCTGCAGTCCCTCACAACAAAAAAACCCACCAAGGATCAAATGTATAGTCATTTAGTGTGGCCAGGTGATGTTTTTCTGTTCTCCTAGCTCTGACATTCTTTCTCTGCTAGCCCTCATTGTCTAGAGAAAGTAGAGAACAAACCTGGAAATAAGGCACCTAGACCATAAGCGAGGCTTCTCCAAATAGTAACAGTGAAAGTAAGTCTTTGCAGATTTTTGGGTGTTGTCAGGTAAACTACTTTCCTTTGCCGAGCTGTGAGACCTAAAATGGTTTATAGGAAATACATTTCCAGATTTAGTGGGAATAAGTCGTATTTTTGGTTTTTGAAGTATCCCTTGTGGGTACTTAAATAAAGCAAAACAAGGGGTTTGTTTTCCACCTTGAAACTGCCTTTCATTTTGAAACTTAATTAATTAGTTTGTACAAAATAAAAGAAAATCATTTAAGAAAGTTAAGTTTAAATGTTTACATGGTTGCAATATAAGTAGATGGTTTAAGGAACCCAGTCCAAAATTTCCCTGTAAAGTTTTTTTAAAATTTCATTATTTATTTCAGTTTGGCATAGGAAAATGTTCTAAGTCTTGAAAATTTTCATGGGAGAGAAAAAACTACTAGTTATCCCTAATAGATTGCTGATGTTCAGGGAAAAAAATTCTCTGCACACCTGGCTTTTTAAAGACAGTAAAATCTGGAAAAACACTTTAAAAGGAATTTACCCACACGTTGCAAGGAATGCCTGCTATAAAGAGACAACATATTCTTAGTTGGCTGTGGTGACAAGAAAGTGAAGATGTGTCTCCATAGATTCAAAGGTATAAAATCAGACCTTTCTTTGAAGTTATGCCAAAGCTGTTCCTACTACCTAGTCATATTTGCGTACCTAGTAATTTGTGCTGAAAAGGCAAATAATATAGTAGCTTCCTCACTCTCCTGTATGCTGTTAACTACATAAAAAGTCATGACAAAGCCATGCTAACCCTGTGATCCAAGTGGGCTCAACTGAGCTCTCTGAAATGAAAAGCTGTGGCTGGGGATAACGACAGTAGCCAGAGAGAGATAGACTGCAGTAGGAGGATCTCCTTTCTCCACCAAATGTTAATAAGTATTCCTTACATTTCTGTGTTACTTCAGTAAGTACAGATTGGAAATGGGATGTGGGACAAAGCACAAGCTGTTGACTTCCTTCTAAGTTGCTCTTAATTAATCTGCCTACTGGCCACCAAAGTCATTGTGTCTGTATCTGTTTACCGATGGGCAAAAATCTTCAGTCTCTTTAACGTGATGATAGCTTTCCTGGCTACTAATTTAAAGAACTGGGGCTGAGGGTGGCACTATTAACGAATCAAGCATACATAGAGTCACTCAAAAATGCAAGTAAGTACAAGAAATATGTTTCATTCTTCAGTAGTTGCTGCGGGAAGAAAAAAGTATGCTAATGCATCTTCCAAACATACTTTATCTGCTTGGCAACAGTTGCTCTGGTAAACATCCTGAGTGAGCCTATACAGTGTCATCACTTACGATAAACTTCCTTGCTGCTGACATTAATATTATTCTTTTTGTAATAGTTTCACCCAACACTGACTTGAAAGTTTTCAGACTCCACTAGAACGTGGTACAGCTGTGCAGCACCTCAGTGGAAAAACTGCAGGCAGTGAAATCATAGTCCTGGAATTAGGCAGTTATCAGATATGCCCCCCTTGAGATGATGAAAACATAATCATCATTGTCGATACTAAGAAAGCTTCAGGCTGTACAATGAGTAGTCTAACCCCAAAGGCTGAGTAATAGGGACTGTGAAGTGAATCAGTTGGGATCAGTTCCATGCAATCCAGGTGAAGAAACATACATGAAACAAAGCTGGTGGATGATAGTTGAAATTTAATTTTCATTGTTTGACTGAAAGCAAATTGTTTAGTCATTTGGGATAAAAGCAGGTGAGACACAGTGTTGCTCAGCAGACAGATCCCCAGCCTGGAGCTCAAAGGTCCTTATGTGTATTCCCTGCTCTGCCATTTACCTGCTGGTATAACCTGGATAAGCCAATTCATCTCCTTTTACCTCAGTTTGCAACTAACCTCTTTAATAGAACAATTTTAGATTTACTGATAAAGAATGCTGTAAGAACAAAGAACTATTACATTGTTATTTTTGTTCTTACAGCTTTTACATTCAACCTCCATCTAAGCTTTGGCAAGTCAAGGGAAGTCTGATTTAAGTTCTATGGTTATTTAGATAAAAAATTAATATGAAATCAGACCTATGATTAACAAGTCCAATTAAATGACAGATTTTGAATTTTAATTATTGGCAGTATGCTACTCAATAATAATACCATTGAAACTATTTTTCATTATATTGATTTTTTTAATTAATTTTTCATAAACAATTTCTAAATTGAAAATTCATGCTTTTTATATTTCCTCTGCTCTTCTGAGTTATACAGGAAAATAAATATTCTCAACATTTTAAACTCATTTGTACAGTAAGTTCATTATGGAAAAGCAAGCAATGATCAAAACTGAAAAAGTGAGAAAAAGATGTTGAATAAGAACCAGAGCATCTATTGTCTTTAACAAGGCCACTTGGCAAGAAAACAACAGAGGAAGGAACCCCAAGAATCTTTTAAAAGCTCTGAAAGCCAGCCAGCTAAAACACAGATAATATTAGTCCAGCAGACATGCTAAAAAGAAGGAGGCTGCTTAGAATACGCCTCACAATGTAAGACATGTCAAAGGACAAATGACCCATGCAGACTTCCTAGTAACAAATAATGGCAGGAGAGGACTGCCCAAATAGGAGTCATATCAGTACTTATTCCAAACTCAGCTTCCCCTCAGTGCAGATGAACTCATTCACTGTTTCTTTCACAACCTCTCTCAATTTTTTTTTCAAATGTCTGAGAAAATTAAGATAAAACTTCTTTTTTGAAGAAGTAGTTTCCACGAATTTACAAGGAGATACCTAACAGTACAAAGTAGCACAATATTAAACACTTAAATCAGGGATCAAAGTTGTTAATTGCATATTGATTAAAATATTGTCCTATAATCTGTTGAAGAGAACGGAAATGTCCAATGTAATGCATGATTTAATGACTCATGTTAAATTGAGATTTCTCAGATGAAGAACATAGCTGTAACCTTTGTATATAACTTTGTTTTAAACATAGATAAAACACTACTTTTGAGTATTTGTGATTTTCACAAAAAAGCACAATAAGGTATAGTATCATCTGCATTCTGAAGGTCTCTGGAATATGGAAGAATTCTAAGTGCTAACAGATTAGTGGATGAATGATAATCAAATCAAAACCAAAAATGGAAGAAATTTACTTATTAAAATCAATGGTTAGCAAAAAGAAGCTGACTTGCTTTGTGATGTTACACTGAAACCCTGCTTTTTTCCACAGTGGGATTTCTGCTAGCAGTGCTGTCTGGTCATTGTTATCCACAAGACGTTACAAATTGTGATTTCAAGAGATCAGAAATGCTAGATATGAAAGAGAAAGTAAAGAAACAATCTTGGAAGAAAGCATTCTCTAAAGAACAGGTCATCAGAGAAGTCTGAAGAACTTAATTCACAGGCAATCATGAAAGATGAAAGTTATATATATCCCGCTGTGTGTACAAGCTGCTGCAGTTTCAGAGATGGAAAATGGTTTGATATCAATGTGTTCCTCTCCATAAAAACCCAGGAAGGACCCAGCCATAAGTACATTTCAATAGAGGGACTGCAACCATGGTGCTCTTAGGAGCACTGGGAAGCATACCACACACTTGAAAAAAAGAGAACTCGTGAAATGCACATTTCTTTTTCACTTGTGAAGACCTTGAAATTTTACTCTGGAAATATTAGGACAGACTAAGAGTGAAAAAAATCCCAAATTTAAGATTTTCATGGGCAAAAACAGTTGGCTTGGGATCTGAAGTAAGTATGGTTCATAGAAAAAGCTACTTTTGGAAATGATCACTCTGTAAAAGCATAGAATCATAGAATCATAGAATCATCTAGGTTGGAAAAGACCTTTAAGATCATCAAGTCCAACCACTAACCTAACCTTGCCATCTCACCACTAAACCATGTCCTCAAGTACCTCATCTATCCTTCTTTTAAATACCTCCAGGGACGGGGACTCAACCACCTCCCTGGGCAGCCCATTCCAGTGCCTGACAACCCTTTCTGTGAAGAAATTTTTCCTAATGTCTAACCTAAACCTGCCCTGGCGCAACTTTAGACCATTCCCCCTGGTCCTATCGCTTGTTACCAGGGAGAAGAGGCCGACCCCCACCTCACTACAACCTCCTTTCAGGTAGTTGTAGAGGGCGATAAGGTCTCCCCTCAGCCTCCTCTTCTCCAGGCTAAACAACCCCAGTTCCCTCAGACGCTCCTCGTAAGACTTGTGCTCCAGACCCCTCACCAGCTTTGTTGCTCTCCTCTGGACATGTTCCAGCAGCGCAACATCCTTCCTGTAGTGAGGGGCCCAAAACTGAACACAGTATTCGAGGTGCGGCCTCACCAGCGCCGAGTACAGGGGCACAATCACTTCCCTACTCCTGCTGGCCACACTATTCCTGATACAAGCCAGGATGCCATTGGCCTTCTTGGCCACCTGGGCACACTGCTGGCTCATATTCAGCCGGCTGTCAACCAGTACCCCCAGGTCTTTCTCTGCCATGGAGCTTTCCAGCCACTCTTCCCCAAGCCTGTAGCGTTGTATGGGGTTGTTGTGACCAAAGTGCAGGACCCGGCACTTGGCCTTGTTGAACCTCATACAGTTGGCCTCGGCCCATCGATCCAGCCTGTCTAGGTCCCTCTGCAGAGCCCTCCTCCCCTTGAGCAGATCAACACTCCCACCCAGTTTGGTGTCATCTGCAAATTTACTGAGGGCACACTCGAGACCCTCGTCCAGGTCATTGATAAAGATATTAAACAAGACCGGCCCCAGCACTGAGCCCTGGGGGAAATGTAATGATTAACATAATCTACCTAATCAAATCTCATCTGGAATCTATATAAATCAATGAGGAAGGTCTTATACTACTTTAAATCAGTGCAAGCTTCTGATGATAGGAGAGAACACTGTCACATTCACTATTCCCTCTGTTTTTTCCCCTAATACCAGGAGGGCAGGGATCCCACACCCTGTAACCAGAATGCTTTGGCCTCCAGGCAGTGTCTACTAGAATTTTTGGTGGAAAAATGCTTCCAATTTCTAGACTCTGTGGAATCTATCCATCTATATACTAGAGTGTCAAGAATCTTGAGATTTATACCAAAAATACTGACTAGCAAGAATCTTCCCTAAGATGCATGCAAGTTATTTGTATTCCAAGCAAGCTGTTTAGTTAAATTTCTTTAGTAATTCTTATAGTCTTAGTTTTGAATCTTTTATAATTGGTTTAGTAAAAAGGTATGTTTAATAACTAGGCTTTGCAGTTCACATTAGTATGTACACAATGCTGTTGCAATGACAAATGTGGTGAGAATAACAATATACTTTGGGTTTAATATATTTTTTCTTTTTTTCTTTTTTTTTTTTTTTTTAATGTTTATTTAAACTTAACAATTCATGAAAGGCAGTGAAGATTCACTTGCCTGAGGTAAGAATCGGAAAGAGGCACTGGCAGCGTGGTCTCAGTATTCTATGAATTCAAATACTACATTAAATCTTACATATATTTAGGCAGTGGAGATATATAAGGGCAATGCACTACTATTGGCATGCAATTGTCCTCAAATACTGAAGCATCTCATTGTCTCCCAAAAGTACTGGAATCATTGTGAAGACAGTGATTTTTCTGCAATGCTCATTGATTCTAGCGATCTTCTATTTTAATGGGACATAGCTGAATTTTATTAAAAGATCCAGAATTAAATCAATGTTTGAATGGCAAATGATACAGTTACAGACCTCAATTCAAGTATTGTGAGTTTCATGAAACTGGAAAGCATCATGAAGTCAGATTCACTCTGAGCAAGTCAATTCAACTAGAAAATCAGGAATAAACCATCTTAATAAATAGAAAATTCTAGATAGGTAGTAATTATTAATAAAGCATCACAATTTTTTTCGTCCAAGGAAATGACTTAGATTCTTGAAGCAAAATTCATTGAGTTTGTCAAGTACACTACATAAAGCAAAAACCTGACCTTGTGTGACCCTTGAAAGCTGGAGAGGGACAGTTTACAAGGGCATCTAGTGATAGGACAAGGGGTAATGGCCTTAAGCTGAAGGAGGGTAGGTGTAAATTAGAAAATATGAAAGAATTATTCACTGTGAGGGTGGTGAGGCACTGGAACAGGTCGCCCAGAGAGGTTGTGGATGTCCCATCCCTGGAAGTGTTCAAGGTCAGGTTGGATGGGGCTTTGGGCAACCTGGTCTAGTGTAGGGTGTCCCTGCCCATGGCAGGGGGGTTGAAACTAGATGATCTTTGAGGTCCCTTCAAACCCAAACCATTCTATGATTCTATGATTATTACCACAGGACAACAAGCATTAACAGTGAGCTGTATACAGTACAAAAGATAGATTAAGCCCAGTAAGATTGTATGAGAGCTGAAAAAGAAAGCAAGCCAGTAAAGGACTCTGAAATCAGAAGTAAGATCTCATCACGTACTTGGAAAAAAGTTGATATGACTATCATTATGGATATATTTGTATCATGTTAGGGATGGAAAAATGGTGTTAATATGTTGCCTTTTAATTGCTGTGAATCAACAGTAATATGATTGTGACTGGTGGTGATAAAGTGGCATGACCTGAGCACTATGACTAATAAAATCAGATAAAGTATTTGACTGATACTGTTAATTAATTCAGTGCAGGTCTGTGAAAAATGGGTTGTAAGGGTATTTCAAAAATTAGGAATATACTAATTATATACTAATTAGTATATATATAGTATATAGTA
>VXBL01003198.1:0-14841 GCA_013400195.1 Aramus guarauna
GCAAGAGTACATGTACTGAGGGGAATTCACTATGTTGGCTCTTCTCGTTACATTTCTAGCTACACCAGCAGAGCTGTTTGTAAAAGCAAAGTCTTCCCCTCGCTCTTTTCCTGTTTTCATTCCTCTGCTTAATATTCCCAGTCCTCAGCTTTTCACTGTCCTGTCCTCGTTTTGCTTCATCCCTCTCCCCTGCAAAATGCATCTGTTGGGTCTTTTTAAATGTGAGGTTCAGGCTTTCTGGTGACATGTGCCTTCACTGTTGATAATCTGACCTAAAACCCACGCTAAGGTCAATGGTGGTAGGGCAGTAGGGAAGGCAGCACACACCGTGTTGCCTCTGTGCGGAGTGAGAACAGGTTTCCATGGATCACCCTGTCAGAGCAACAGGGTAAAACCTGAGAGGTTTGGGTTCAAACTACTAGGTTCCTCTGCATTTATAATTTTGTTGGAGATTTTCCCAGCTTCAGTACAGTGATGCAGGTATTTCCAGAGTTACATGGGAAACGCCTAGGCACAACTTTGCAGAACAGTGACTACAGATTCAGAGCTTATTATTTAAAGCTTGGATGTTGTTCAGCTATTGTTTAAAAATATTATCTTGGGTCACTGAGGTTAGGTGGCATATAAAGCACTAACAAACTGTTAAGCTGCACCTATGAAGCTCTTTGTAAAAGTACTAGCACAAAGACAGTGGGAAAAATCAATCATTTTAAATCCTCAGACCATTTTGATAACATTTGCCTTGATTTCTCAGTCATTAGCTAGAAAGATTACTGCTCCTTCTTCTACCTGTAACACATTTATGTTTGTACACCTTTCCCAGGTGCCGGACTTCAGAGGTGCGACTGAGCACAAGCCTCTCCGTGCCTCATGAGTGTGGTTGGTTCTGGCAGTGATTAGCTGACTGATGGGCGGTACCTGGCACATTTCGCAGAAGGGCTACAGAGTTTCGGGACTCCATTTTTGCCAGGGTGCAAACCCCACAGCAGCAGCCTGGCACCACAGACTGCCCCTGTCTCATGTGACTTAGTGGTCTGGGACTTCCAGTAGCTTTGGATGAACTGAGCGTGGCAGGGTGTAATAAACAGGCAAGAAAACTTTGTTGTAGTTGAATTGGAACTGCAGAATGTACAGGCAACTACAAAGGAAAAGTCTGCATCTACCATAGCTAGAGAAAAACCCGGTTCCTTCTGTTAGCCAAGCAGCTGAATTTAAAAATTCTGTTTGTAATGCAGTTAACCACAGAAAGAACACCAGTTAAAACTATTCACTTTTTTACCATTTTGTTTGCAAGAAGTACTGATGGATGCTTTGTGGTCATAGCTAAATATGTCTAAGTAAATGCTTGGGGTAATTATAGATGATTTCAGAATAGTCTTAGTTGCTGATAGAGCAGTATACCATCTTTTCCTTAGGGCTGTATACCATTTCCCACAGAAAAAGAAATTCTAATATCCTTTTTCTCATAACAAATGCATTGGAAATATAGTATTTAATATAACCACAATCTACATGTGTACTATGTGGTTTATGTTTAAAACCGTGAGATCTATTTAAGTACATGGACCAGCCTTTCTAAGAACGCTTCCATTAAAATCTGTACTTATTTTCTGTATGAAGAGATAGGTCTTCAGTAACACTTTCAGGAGTCAATTTTGTATTAGTTACACATACGTACAGTCTGATCTCCTCTTTCATGTTCAGACACAGAAGTTTCCAAAAGCAAGCCTACAGTTCAAAGGTTTATAGGATTTTTTGTTACATACGTTTTTCTTGTTTGGTGTATTTGAAGATGTTTTCAAGCACCATTTCACCATGATAGGTCAAATGCTTTACAGTTTGCTGATGTATTACTGTACTTAAAAGACTTTTGTTCTGAGAAAAGCACTTAAAGGTTCTACACAGGCATGAAGGTTAAAGAGGGTTTTGTTGTGATTTTTTTTATTTTTTAAAACTTGGCAAAAAAAATGGAATACTTTGGGAAAAGTATAAAGAAAGAGAAGCAACTAAACTTACAGAACAAGTTTATGTCAAAAAGAAAGAACCTATCTTCTAAGTGGTAACTATGAAAGTGGAAAAACTGCAAGAGCCCATAGGAAAATACTGAGATCAAACACACTGGGGCAATTTTTCATCATAATGCTAATGGTAGGAATTATCTATGTTCTTCCTACTAGTGGTGATGAAATCTGTGTAATTCTTCCTGCTCTGAGCACAAGTGCTGTTGAGCATAAACAGAGACGTGTTGAATCACACGTAGATTTCTTTAATTAAATCAGCTTTAAACTCAAGGGAGTTAGTTGCAAATCTGTAAATCTTAATGACAGTTCTCTGCATTTGAGGAAGGACTGAAAGCCTAGCTCCTAGTCAAATCAATGCTAACTTTCTCATTCACTCCAAATGACCTATTAGCAAAAGCAGTGCTGTTTTAACTTCAAAAAATGGGCCAAATAAGTACATACTTCAAGGCCTACAACCTTTTAAAAAAAATAAATAAAAAAATCATATTTTACAGCAAGTAAGGAAAGAACAGATGAGATCTTCAAAGCAAAACAAACAATGCTTAAATGATACCCTGGATCTCTCCAATGGTACAAAAGCAAAGCGAAATGCTACAAGATAGTAAAACCAGTGGAGACCTTAATACATTCATCCAGCTATTGTTCATAATAGTTTTAGACACTTGCCTCTTTGCACCATGTAGCTTTTGGCCAAAGAAAGATGTCGGAAGGGAAGAAGGGGAAGGATTCTGTGTAAATTAATCTAGATCCTGGTACATGTAGTTCTGTCCCAACCAGGAAATGGAGTCCTGTAAGTGTTGACAACAAATAGTATTGAGTGCATAATTTCTTGAATACTGCTTTCAGTGGCAAAGCCAGTTACTAATGCAAAATGCAGTGGGATCACATTGCTGACCAGACTGGAGAACTGTTCTAGGTGACATTTTTAAATTCAGGTCAGGACTCCAATCCAGGTCACCAAGTGACCCACACATACCAGCGCAGGGATGTGGAGCTTTTCAATAATCCCAGCAACAGAAGAGCGTAATAACAAGTGGGACAAGTAGAACCTGTATACTCCTTTGGCTTGGCACAACTAAGCTAAAAGTGACATATTTGCTAAGCTAAGGGATAAGACACTGCACTCTTTAATCAGAGTTATGGATCCAGTTGCTTC
Source organism: Aramus guarauna (assembly GCA_013400195.1). Taxonomy (NCBI): domain Eukaryota; kingdom Metazoa; phylum Chordata; class Aves; order Gruiformes; family Aramidae; genus Aramus; species Aramus guarauna. The sequence continues at coordinate 3,178 of VXBL01003198.1, forward strand.
TGGCATATATTTCACCAGCCATTTTCTGAAAGTAGAGTAGAACAACACTCTTCTTCTTCAACAGACACCCAGGAAGACTAAATTACTATCAGTACAATGAAAACAATAGTTTTCTTCAAAAGAAAATGGTACTGCTCCTCTTGCTGCCTCCCAGCATGTGCTTTGTTGCAGCACTGCTGGCTAAGAGGTATTTATTAAGAGAGAAAGAGAGAGCAAAACACTGAAAACCACTTTATGGCAAAAGGAAATGTTAACAATGAATCTTATGCAATCATACTGATATCAGACAGGTGGAACCTGAGCAGATCACCCTGCCCTAAGGCAGGTGCACATTTTCCTTGCCCGTCCTGTGGCAAGCTACACTGCACAACTCAGCAGACAAACCCAGAACTAGTGTTGGCTTGGATTTACTGGAAGCATTATGGCCACACAGCTTGAAAGTAATTTTTTTTTTTCCAGCTCAAATGCTACTTTTGTAATGCTTTTTGTTCTGCAATGCGAGTAGTGGGGGACAGCTCTACAATATACTCTGAAGGCCCAGCTTTTCTAGAATTATCCAGTGACTAACATCCATGAAAATGCAAGAACTGACTAGTTTAGTAAGAAAAATGCAAGGATTTTTATATGCCAATAGCAGGAAATGCAGGATATTTTGAAAAATGAGGTCTACATTTGCACTAAGATCTTACAAGAGGAAGAAGTTTACCAGAAGTTTTCTATCCAGCACTACTCTGAGTTTCTTGTCATTACACACTTCTTTTTGTCTTTGTTTTCAAAAGTACTCGATGGGTTGTAGGCTACTCCTTCCTCCTGCCCCCCATGCAGAAATACTGCCTTAGAAGCCTAAAACTCATCTGTCACTAAAAGAAAACAAGATATAATACTTCTGAGGGATAAAAACCAGAAGCAAATTTCTTTGTTTTTTTTTTTTTTTCTAGTTTCCTTCAAAGGCAATGGTTACAAAATAGAATTTTAAGTTACTAAACTTGCTTATTCCTTTTGTTAAACAATTCAAAATGACAGAGAGTGAGAGCATGTGTAATATGAGTTTAGAAGTGTCATTTATCACACTTCAGTTTGGGTCAAGGTTGCCTTCTATAATGTCTAAGATAGACATAAACTCAATCTCTCATAACTAAGGGGTAATAAAATACTGAGAAACAAGTTGTGAGATTGCCCAAGCTTTATAAAATTTTTTATCAAGAATCTGGTTCCAAGAAAATTTCTAAAAAGGGAAGGGGGAAGGGCAGTCCTGCAGTGATTCACACCTTGATTTCATGGCTCATTCACTTCTGTATCAATAGTGTCCACACAAAAGATGCACTATTATTTCACATAATGGAGGGGGCAGCTAAATGATTGGCTTCATTGCACACTGCAGCTACACTGACATTTGTAAAAACGTCCAAATCCAAAGGGATAAATAATTCACAGCTTTGCTGAAAGATAGCACTAAAGGGTTTTGATAGGTTGATAAATAAGAATGCAGCTGTAAAAGTCTGGCACGTCCAAGCTGCAGGAAATTNAAAAAAAAAACAAAAAAGTAGTAAAATAGGTCTGTAAAGGAAGCTTCAGGAAGGCATTGAGAGAGGGGGATGGCTTGTATTTTTCTAATTATTTCCTTAAACACATTCTTAAATGGGAAAGAGAATTATAACTTAGAGTTCCTGTCTCTGTGGTTTGACAAATCGACAATTTGTCTATTGTAAAACTAATGATATGTTTCATTTATTTTCACTTGTTCCTTTAATAGAATATTTTACTCTTAAAATTGCAAGGACAGCCGATAAGCTTCTTTGAGATGGGAGCAATCTGTGCATTATAGAAACATCTGTGGTGCCTAATTCTGTTAACAATGAATGTAATGGCTTTATTTGTTTCTCATGGTGTCCTCTGCATTCCAAACACTTCAGGATACTCACTCAAATAGACATTTATCTGATTTTAACCCTGGACGACTCTTGTCCTGTCCACATTCCCCTCAGTCGGAGATGGGATACATTTCAAAACCAATCTTCATCAGATAGATGGACAACTGTTGAAGAATGAAAAAAGCAGTCAATTCTATCCAAAATAAAAATTTTCCCCTTTAGTACTTCACTACCTGAAATGACAGTAGGACTAAGCAATAACCCACTCTCCCACACGTTGATATGGCTTATAGTGCAAGAAAAGACCTGGATGGAGGATCATCGAGCCCAATTCCCCACATTGCAGACAGTTATTAGCACTCCGTTTGATAACTGGTCCCTCTTTATGTCATTAAGAACATTTCTAGACCTGCTGTTCTTTTTTGTAGGAACCTGCTGTTCCTTTCTGTTCCTTTTTCAGACCCTGAAAGCTTGTTTTCAGTTATGGCAGATACTATAAGCCCAGTCAGAAATCTTGTGGTGTGGGTTATTTTCAAAATGTGTCCAATTTATTTATTTTCCATTTTTTTCTGGCACAGAGATGTCATAAATGGATTGCAGACATGCTCTTTTCTCTTGGGCAAGCCCTGAGTTCTCCCTCCATTCCTTCAGTACTGGCCTTTCAAGGGTTCTTCTAATCACCCACCCTAATTTAATTTTGGGGTTCCCCAAAGCTCCACTCTCCTATCTCTCTGACCTTCACACCCACCATATTATTTGGAAGTTTATCTACTATCTCTGGGCTGCAGAGTCACAAATCTACCCTTTTATTCCAGACCTAACTCTCTTCCAAACTAAACTCTCAGCATGTCTCTTTGACCTCCTGTGGATAACTGTCAAATTAAGCTCAAAATGGTTACATCTTCTTCCTAAGGCATTTCTGCTACTTTCTTACTCAATTACTGTGGACAATGGTATCATATATATTCATATCACAAAGATGTCATCTTTAACTTGGATTGCTCCTTGTTTTCAAATGTCAAGAATATGCCTAAGGTTTTTCAGACTCCTGCTGCACCTCCAAATGCACCCTTCCACACACTCACACAGCTAAAATTTTTGTCCAGGTGATCATCTAAAGTCTTCATTATTGCAACTTTCTTTTGTTTGGAATTGACAAAAGGAACCTCAATGTGTTGGTGTATTCAAAATACTGCTGCTTGCAAAGATAATTTCCGTGCCTCACTAGGTGAAACAACCAGTGCTTCACCTTGCAGCATAGCCTCTCCCTCCTCTACCTTCATGCACGTGACTTTTTGCAGCTGTTCACAGCTTTTCATTGCCTTATTATCTCTCATTCACCTTCAAGAGGTTGAAGCCCACCTCCAGCTCATGATTACTTCCTTCATAATTCATCTGCTGAATTTTCAAACAAGCAGCTTCAGGCTTACACTCAGGATCCTCTTCATGCTTGGGAGAAGTTCCCAGCAAAACCCACAGAACTACCTTATAATCTTTCAAACAAATCCCACAAGTGCCCTTTCTCTAACAGAAGCTGGATAACAGCCCATTCATGCATCCAAGCTATTAGCTGCTATTTTTAACTGTGTCACTTCCTTGTTGCCTTTTGATCCCCATCTCCAGATGGTAAACTGGCCAGATACAAAATTTGTGCTTTGCTTCTTTATGGAGGGCTCAGCAGAGGGAAATCTCAGCTCATGTGTAGGCCTCCAGAAGCTGTGGTAACACAAACCTATGAAATACTAATTCTACCATACAACATGACAATAATGACCATAAACTCTTCTAAGGGAAAAACCAGTATTTTTAGTACTTCTGAGGTCTTTCTTATAGCTCTGAAATTTGTCACTGGAAACCCTATTACATTTGGCCTAAGTAGAATAGGGTGTCATTCAGGTCGCCTGGCATTAGACATCTGCAGTGTGGACATACCCATCTGCAGTAATTGCCTAGACTTCCTCTAGTGCGGACACTAGAGGAACAAACACTTCTGGGCACAACTCGTCTCATCCTAAATAAACATCTACAGCACATGTCATGGCCTTCTTGTGCTTATTTCCTCCTATAGAAGGACGAAGATGGCCGGAGCAGCTGTGCGAAAGCACATATATGCAGAGCAGACTTCTAAAGTTAGGTGGTGTAAATCCCAGTCCTATTATGGTATCTGGAGACACAAGGCAGCATACTTTTCTGATAGCATTTCAAGTGGTGTCTTTCTTTATTTAAGGTGTTCTAATCGCAAAACTTGTACCAAGGACTTACATGCAGGGAAAGTTCGTCTCATCAGACACTGCAAAAGGAACATAATAGTTATTTTCTGTTCCACAAAAGAAATAGCAGCTGCTCATTTCTGATATTAAAATATACACTGATCTATAGTTTCAGCTGGCACAATAACAATGAAAGCTTAAGTCTTGCATTTTTCTTAGTCTTTATTTAATTTTAATTCGGTTTAAATTTTAATCACCACCATCCCCTTTGCCAGGTTTCTTGTACTTGACCTGAAACTAACCTTTAGACAAATGTAAAAGCAAAGAGAGCTCTGAAACACTATCTGTATGTTCTTTTGTCTTGGGAAATGTAAATTAGGGCACTGGGTGAATAACACTGCTTGGCTTTGTATCATGAAATGTAATTGTGGGGCTATGGCAGGGTCAAGATTTATGAAGCTATCAGGACTGGAGTGGGCAGGGTGCCAGCTTACACCTGCAGCACTGTTTTTGCTGCTTTCCAGACATGTAACTGTGGAGTAAAGAACAGTGGTTTCTGAGCTGACATTATTTAACAGAGCAGCAGGCACCCCTCCGAGATGGGCAGCAAATGTACAGACTGGGGAAGAAACAATGAAAATAAAGGACGTAGGAACTGCAAAATTATTACCTTAGAATTTATAATTTGAAATAGAAAATATCTCTGAATAAGAACAAAGAGAATAATAGAAATAAGAAATAACCTGAAAAACTCAATAAAATGTAACCTTAGGCATGAACAAGAGGGAAAGAGGAACTGTGGTAGGGAAATTCAGTAAAGGAAGTAAAGGATTTTTACACCAGAACATGTCTCAATAACAGTTTATTTTTAACCCAAGAGGCTAATCCAAAGAAGTACAATGCCTTTTTACTACTATCTAATATGGTATGTCAAAAAACCCAACCAAAACAAACCAAACCAAAAATATATAAAAGCATCAGCATATGTGAGTGTCTCTGTCTCAGTGCCCAGGTTTCTATTGCTGCCCATCGTACTATTCTCCTTCTTACTTACTCACAGTTCGCTGACCACATTACACAACCACCAGCTCCTGAGGCTGCTGAGGAAAGCAAAGTAACCTTCGTAGGAGTCAAATGCACAAAATGAAGGAATATAGAGAAAAGATTCAGCATTTCTTGTGTATGCTCTGCATTACCACTGGTTATTAAATGGAGCTAACATTAATGCATTAATGTGGCAGAAATTTGACAAGCCATTTGCAACAAATAACTTATGTATGGAAAGTAGTCCTTTTGTACTGAGGCAATATCTGAGTAGTCCTAATTTACTCGAATGTATTCAGTGTACAAGTTTATATGTCTTTGTATTACGTCTCTGTTTATTGGATGCAAATGTTTGACATTTCCACCAAACACAAGTGTCAGATCAAATAGAATTATTTCTAGTTTTCACTTTATGAGCATACATTCCTATTAATATTAATATTAATTTATGTTAATTTAAATTACAGTCTTTTAAGTGCTAGAGTCTTTGCTTTTCCTAAATATTTTTCCTCCATCACAGAACACAGAAGCAACTGTTCACATGGTCAAAGAACCCATTAGAAAAGCTACCAAAAATGGTGTCTCTTTTTTCCTGGACTCACATAATTATTTAAAGAACTTTTTTTCAACAGTGTAAATTTTTATATTAGGAAAGTTAGCTAAACAAGAGAAATGAGAATGTTGTCTAATTGCTATTGTGTAATCCTGTAACAGGGAGGAACAAGGAATCTTAAATCCAAAGTGAACAAGAATCTGCAATGACTTATTACAATCACACAGCTGTGCCTCTGGTTACGTGCTCACATCAGAATCTCCTCTGTTAGAGACACAGGGAATCCAACTCTGCCCTTTTACCTTATCAAATACACTCCTGTTTGTAACAGACAGCTGTCAAACACACAAAAGGCTGGCTACTCAGCTAGAACAAATTAATACAATTAAATTCAAAGTCTGTGGGATTTTCAGATATCAAGATTTTGGTAATGCCCCATTTCTATTTCATATTTTGAACTTCTGTTGAATCTTGTTCCAAAGACTTTTCTGTCTTTATAGAATCCCTAACTCCACCCATGAGTTCTTCTAAGGATTCGGTATACTCTTAGTTCTCTCTATTTGGGCTTGTATTTTTTTGTTATATGTTTAACTTGGCTTCCAAATGATAATGTTAGCATTCATTAGCAAGATCTTCTACACTCTTGGCCATTCAAGTGCAAATTTTTAATAAAATCTAAACAGGAAGACAGATAGCACTGAAACGGTCATTAAAATGTTTCCATTTGAAATAAAATGATCTATTTAATGCGTTAGTTCCATCTGGCAATGATGAGGTTTCTGTTGGCATGCAGAAAATTCAGCGTGCCAGTCTTGGCATTGTGTTTCTCATTGGAAGCCTCCACTGCAGTAAAATGTACTACAAGAGGCTAAATAATTGGATGAAAATCATCTCATTATTTATGTTTTTAAAAAGTCAGAGCTTTACCAGCACACAATACTCAGAAAGAGGCATAAAAGATTTAGGAAGGAAGTATGTATATTAAGTCTGGACTTCAAGGTAAATAGGAGAGCATACCTAAACTCTGGGAACTGGATTACCCTATACATTTTTATTGCTGGCAGCACTAACCAGACAATAGGTGTGGAAATAACAATTAAGTTGAAAAGCCTGACTACTTACCACTTCAATATATGAACTTCTTTTTTCCTGCTGTTTATATATAAATTTAAAATGAATACAAGAACGTTTTGCATCTAATGCTTGACAGATCCTATTATGATTCCTTCCTCCTCTTAGTGTACTTCTTAACAGTGCATACAGCAGAAAAGGACAAGGAATTAATGAGAATGCCAAAAGAGCTGGGTTACACAGTATGTAGAAAGCACTTCAGCTACATTATTTGCACAATTTCTGTAGGGAGTTGTGAAATAGAGGTCTTAAATTTAACGTGTCTGGCCTACTTCCACCTGGATTCAGTTCAAACCCGTTGCCTGCAGCTTGCTGAATACAGAGTGGGAAATCAGTCATTATATTAAGAACTGATGGCAAATTATTCCAATTCACATTTTTCAGCTGGTATGTTTTTTAACCTGGAGCAACATCAAATTGAAAAATCCTGCAATTCTGCAAGCTGGGCATAAAAGCTGTGTTGTAGACTAAATACATTTCCAGTTCTATGAAGTCAACAAGGGGATTTTTCTCCAGCATTTCTCCAGTTGCTATGCTACCTGCTGAAGTTACAAGGTGTACTATATCACCAGCTCTCATCTTGTTCTTTTTCTCCCTGCTACCAGTCAGTGTCAAAGCTGCTCAGCTGCTGTGATCTACGGTTTAGCACTGACCCAATTTCAATACATATATAAATGCCTGATACAGACTTAAAGGCTATTTGCTGCAAAAGATAAAAATGTACCTCTGAAATTAACCCGCCGCACTTTCTGATTTGAAGCATGCATTTTGGTTCTATGACATTGCCAGGAGTTGTATATCTTTCTATTCTCTATCAAAAATTGAGTGGTTACTCAAATACCTTTCAATAGCTCATAGAGATATTACCCTACTCTATAAAGCACTGATACACATTCCTCACTTAATTTCTTGAGCAGAATCTCACAATTTTGAGTGCTTATGGATGTGAATGAAAATTTTACTGCCAAGAGTCTCATATAATATAGGAAGGAAATCTGCCAACCCTGAACTCCGCTACTGATGTCATTTTAACCTGAGGACCCCAGTGGCCAAATAATATTAGATGTGTTGAAATGTATTAATTTTCTGATGTTGACAAATACAAGTTTACAATTTACAGGAGAATATTTTAATCTTGTCACAAGACAATAGGTCCAAAATAAGTTTCCAGTCTACCATAACTTGAATTTGATACAGAAAAACCTTGATTTAAAAAAAAATAAATCTAATTGATAGTTACTTTTCTTATTTTTAATCAATGTAGTTTGAAAAAGATAGAAGTTTTATTCCTGTAAGAATTTAGTGCCTACCCTATATTATCCCCATAAAAGTATTTCTACATTTAGTGGCAGCATACAGGGAACAGAGATTTAATTTGAGCTTCTTTTTCACAGGAAACACAACTGGGACGAATACATTCCTGGGGTAGTGCCATTGAAATCAAATTAGTTTTGCCTGGACAGTTTTATGAGATTCTTCAATTACTATGGTTAGCTGATCAAGTTGGTTGTTTGTTTCAGTACATTTTCTTATTTGTATTTCTGTAGAAGATTAGTATATTAGAATAATTGTGGTTATAAATAAGTGTAAAAATATTGTTCAGTGTAACACTTTCTATCAGTAGATCTCAGCCTGTGAAGGAAGATCTTAGCATCCCTATAGAAAATTTGGAGGGGGAAAGAGGGAAAGGAAAGGGAAAAAGGGAAGAAGACATTTCCTTGAGATCATAAAGTGAGCAAGTGGCAAAATTAGGAACAGAAAAATAGATTGAAACTGAAAAAGAGAACTGCCTTGGGTACACATCTTTAGCATAGCTTCATGTTGAATGGAAAGTTTTTTCCAGTTATTCCATCACAAAAAACCTACTGAAAGGAACTTATCAGAGAGAGAAATGGGTCAGCATTCTTCTCATACTTTTACATTGGTCCTTGTCTGGGATAAACCTTCATATGTCCCAAGAACAGTGAAGTCAGTATCTATGTTTGCATATTGAAGTACCTTTCCAGTAAAGAGAAGGCAGAGATTTGAGGGCTGCATTTTAACAGAAGGAAAGAGAAAGATAAGAAAAGCATATCTCAGTTCACTTCATTGGAAATGTCTCAAAAACTACGTTGATTTCGGCACAAAACCTCATTCTTTACAAATTATGTGTTTTTACACATGGTTTTCAGCTTGAATCTGGCATGGAAAACTGGAAGGGGAAAGGTGCTTTTTCAACTATTTGTTACTTACAGCAACAGCTATGTCAGTGACACAGTAGAAAGCTCTGCGTTTATGTCAGATTGGTGCTGGGAACTCAAATCCAACTGCAATGCACACGTCAAGATGAAGGGTTCTCAGTCAGAAAGCTAAGATTTGGTTCAGGGCCAAAACCAGAATGTTCTGTTTCTAAATTTGATCCAGATGCAGCCAAAAAGGATGGAAATCTTGTGACAAAAGCTGCTATTGTGAGAAAGTCACATGTGAAATGCTTTGTTAACCCAAACCTTACATTTGCGCTAGTGGAGACAGCAGCAAAGTAAAAGTGTCTGTCAAAATCCCACAAGGAAAGGGACTGTGTTGTGTGTAAGTTAAGCTAATAAAAAATACAAGAACCTGCTGCAGTTCTAACACTTCACTCAGTCAAGCTGGACCCAGGATGCTTCCAGTACAGCCAGCTTAAAAGTAGTTTAAAAACTCAGTCTTAGTAGTCACAAGAGGAAGCAGAATCCATCACCACAGATGCCCTCAAAACATTGTTATGTTATGACAGAAGATAAACCATATCCAAGACCTAGTCATACATTTTGGTGGAGTTGAAGGTCATGAAGAAGTTATGTACATTATGTGCTCATTTTGCACAGTGGTCTCTGCTTACGCAGCAGGTCCAGAATCCAATCTCAGGCACAGCTGTAATTCCCTCTCCATTGACTCTTCATTAAAATGATGTCAGATAAGAACTTTCACTCAATATAAAGCATTAAAAGGAACAGATAATATTAAATGTCTCTCTGAGTAAGCAGCTGTGGTATCTCAAATTCTATATTTGGCTAAAGTGAAACACTTTCTTTATGACAACTTTCTTTGTGTGCGTTTTAAGCTAAAATTTAAAAAAAAAAAATCTTCTGAAGAACTATATAAAAACTTACTGCTGGCTTGCACAAATTTTCCTTGAAACATAATTTAGGTCAATTTTTCTCATGTGGATGGTACCTGTTATTGGTAAAAAATAAGAATTCAATAGAAAAATGTAGATTTATGAACATAGTTGACCCAGAGAGTTTGCACTTTAGGTGTCTGTTCTGAATTACACACATATTTATTTTGACATCCACTGATTTGCCAGTGAATTCCACTGTCATGTGGACGCTTCCACACAATGGAAGCACACATATATGTTTTTCCAAGACAGTGTCTAAAAGTAGGGGACCCACCTGAGAATCTAAATTAAGACAATTTCTTAATTTTGTTATGCTCACTTCTTTCAAGTTTTTCAGACTCAGCAATTTGCTAGAAAGTGTCTGGAAAAGCTAATTCTTCCATAAGTTGGAGAGTCTGTCATATTCTAGCCAAGACTTTCAGATCATATAACAATATGCCTAGAAATTTAACCCAGTAATAAACGTTATTTCCAATTACAGACCTGTTTTTCTTTCTTCGCTTTATAAGCATTATCAATTTCATTAACTGATTCACCTCTGTCTTTGAACTCTGGTACACAAACCAATTAATAAATCTGTCCCAGATATGAATGAAAATGAAGTAATTTTTTTAGAGATGTCTACTTCTTCTGTGTGCAAATCATTTGTCTCAGAAAAATACCATTCTCAGTAATCTCCCAGGTAAGGTTATATTCCTAATATTTGACCCATCTTGCTCCATTCTGGTAGCCTACAGGAACATAAGTTTATTGGAATTTATTTTGTAGGTTTTTTTCCTGGTAGCTAAATTAGGTTTTCAGCAGGGCTGATGAAATCCCATTGCTTACAAAACCTGCCCTCAAGGTGTTTGCACAAATTTAATGTTTAGGTTTTAGGAAACAACTCTGTATCTCTAGTTTCTACCTCATTTTGTGCTTTGGTGAACAAACTGGAAGAACAAGAGGCCAAAATAATTCCTGAAGTAATTCCATTTACTGAAGTTGACTTATGATATGGCAAGGCATCTAGGAAAGAACTTATAAACAAAGTTTGTAAAATACATCCATGGAATATTTTTTTTTTTTTAAATTTTATTGTGATTTGATAAGTTCAATCTCAGACATCACACTTGACCATATAACACACACCATATACCAAAAATCTAGAAAATTTTTCCCTTTTGATTGTACCTGGAGGCATGAACAGATGTTTTCGTTCATTGTTCAGGCTAGGGAACATCAGCAGTATCCTGATGTCTAAAATACATGTCATCTCTATCTACTTACATTCCTTCTTACCACAACTGATAAAAGTTTTGGTCTGTTGATCTGTCTTCTTGAGCTTTTTGAGGTTATTGTCACTCTGGTAAAAACAGGCTCAAATAATTAGTCCTACCGTCCAATGCAAGTTTTTCTTTTTCTTTCTTTCTTTCTTTCTTTCTTTCTTTCTTTCTTTCTTTCTTTCTTTCTTTCTTTCTTTCTTTCTTTCTTTCTTTCTTTCTTTCTTTCTTTCTTTCTTTCTTTTTTTTTTTTTTTCGCTTTAATGTAATTTTAGCACCTAATTGCATCAGACTCCCTAAACAATCAAGACCAATTTATCTTCTAGAAACTAGCAATAGCATCTGGCTCTTGTCATCCAATTGATACTGTAAATACAGTCACCCAGCACTGTGCTAAGTTTTAAATTGTCAGATAAATATTTCATAGTTCACAGCAATATTTCAGCTATGGAACCAA
>VXBL01003198.1:14883-131506 GCA_013400195.1 Aramus guarauna
GGAAGAGGAAACTTGCTAGATCACATATCAAAAGCATATACCTCTTGGCACTGCAGTTTTAAATTAAGTTTTGAGTGCCTGAAGTTATGAAAAACTTTGAAAAGCAACATGCCCTAACATTTCATTGAATCTTTCCTCTTAGGTATAAAATAATACTTAATTTTCTCTTTGCTTTTAATATCATGTGATCTATACCCACATAAAATGTATTATTTCTCTTTCTAATACACATGGAGGTAACCCAGAATTTGCATTCTGTTGTTCCTTTTGTTGTATTCAATATGGATGGCATGTAACATGTTTTACACTGTACCCTCTCCTTACTGCTGAAAGCCAAATAAGTCTTTAAACTGATCACTACAATCAAAGATCAACAAGGTGTAAGGATTTACTGCTGAACATCACATAAAAAAATGACAGACTGAGCTTCCAGCAATGTGGTTATCAAAATGCTGAATAACTTTGATAACTTTGTTTATTCTCCTAAATGCAACATTATATTAAAGTATGGTTACCTGTCATAAAAACTATGAACTGTCATTGATCTCCACTTAAACTGTAACAATTTTAAAGCAATCACCAGCTTTATGTTTTGCTTTTTCAAAACAGTAGCTTCAGGATGGACAACTGATAACTGAGGCTTGTACATGTTACCACAAGGCAACAGTAAAGAGATTGAAAGGAAAGTCAGTATTTTTGGCAAGGTACTATATGAGCAATTATGGTATAATAATTGCCTGTACTTAAAAGTTGGTTCGGCTTTTATTTGTATTTTAAATATTGTAGGCTTACACAGTCCTTGTAGAACAGAAGAAAGTGAGTAATTAGATAATGCAACATAAGTTTGCCAAGGGTAACAATCTATAATTGTCCAGTGTGTTTGTACTTTGAGCTGAACTTCTGGCAATGGTTATCACTGAGCTCACCTTAGTAACATCTATAGAAACCAGGGAGGTACCTTTGCTGCTTGGAGGTATTTCATCAGGCATCAGTGGACCTCATTATCTCTACAACAAGTAATCCCATACATACATTGTAGTAGTGCCTATTCTCTCTTTTTCCCTCCCTCGTTTTCAACATTTGTATATTTCCTACTATGGCAGACTGAGAGATTTTGAAGATATAATGAATACACACTCACTATGCCCCTGGAGATAAGAAAATAGCATATGTCTAATCTGCACAGCAGAATTTGAGTTAAAAGTATATGGCTTGTTTGTGGAAGAACTGAGATCAACTCAATACAAGTTCATTTGTCCCAAGGTTTCTGGTTTACATAGAGGAATTTAGTGAGGAAGAAATAAAAAGGACTAAAGAAAAAAAAATGCCAAAAACATATATAAAAGGATTTTACTTGTAAACACTTTATTGGTAGCTCATCTGGCCAAGTCAAGCTACAGCAGCCTGAGTAACAAAATTCAGCAAGTGTACAATTGGACCAAATCTTCTCTAGAACAGTTTAAAAAAAATACAGAGAAAATAAACCAGAAAGATGTTAATTTAATTTTCCATAAGAAATGCTAATTTCTAGTAGAAATACTGAAAAGTCCATTTTTGAGGAAAGTATTTTAGTTCAGAAGCAATTAATTTTCCTGAAATAAAAGCCCTTTTCTGCAATACAGAAAGCTTTTCTGAAAAGGTGTTTATATAGAAAATAGATTACTCACAAAAATGATATCTCTGACTAGAGCAATCATTGCTATGGCTGGGCAAAATGAAACTGAATCGTGAGGATTTAAAATACGGATTCATGTCTGAGATAAAATTGTGGTTTACATTTGTAGCATTCAGAGTTAGCAAGGTTAAGGAAATGACTTATACTGAACTTCTGCAAGACACAGGGCTTCATATTTCACCCTATTTACTGTAACAGACATGAGCTATTTTACCTGTTTAAACTCATATACCTAAGCAGAATTACTCATATAACACAAAAGTAGGTGGAGACAAACCTAAACTTTTTTCTCCCACACCCCCTCTAAATTTGCTGGCATAAACCAGACCAGAAACTGGTGTCTTGCCTAAGCACGTCACTGGCCAGGCCAATATGCCTTGCTGAGATATACACGGCATGCCTAAGCTCATCAGCTTTGCTGGAAATTTATTCCTGTAAATACAGGGCTGTGATGACTCATTATCCAGATCCACACAGTACCCTGATCTGGGACATTTATAGACCCTTTTCAACAAACTTGACTCCTATGTGTGCACAAGCTAATGGATTTAAATTTAACTCAAGTACATTCTCCAAGCCATAGTAACACTGTTGAATTTCAGGAAAGCAAACCCCTGGTGCCCCAAGGCTACTCATAAGAGCGTTAGGTGTAGCAATGAGACCTGCTACCCAAGTTACTTAGAAAATTAGATTAGGTCAGAGTTGTTACTTTAGCAACTATGACCAAAGCAGTGCTGAATGAAAGGAGGGAATGCAAAAGCTGATTCACAGATAACAAGGGCAGAAGCACCACCCCAAGATTTTACTATGGCACTCTAGTCACAGAATTTGGGTCACCCAGAAAAATCTGGTATGTGCCACTTTTAACATTTACCATTGTTTACTCATCAACAAAGTTGAAAGAGTTTCACTGAAGTTGAAATATACAGACTTCAACTTCTCATAATATAATTCATGGTAGTAAAACCAAAATAATGAAATCAAGAGAAAACACTTGAAATTCACTGGAATGTTTTCCACAAACTTTGTTGATTAAATCAGACCAAACCAGCATTTTGGATGGAACTTTCTTCCACTAGAAAGCTTTTTAGCAAGACCACTTGTTACAGTTGCTCTAGATTTATGTAAGTGTAAGAAATAAACAAGGGTCTAAAAATATTGCTTGTTATTTTTTGAACAGGGATAAGGGAGTACAAAGTACTTGGCAGCACACAGTGTGCTGGACTAGAAGCTCTGAGTTCTTCCAATTCTCTAGAACAGGAGACAAAATGACTTGTTACATCTATCACTAGTACCTGTTGAGAAAGTCAATAAAAACAAGAAAGCAATTTATTATTACTGAAACTCTCTTAACGCATTGTCAAAAAGGACCAAAAATATAAATTACAATCCAGTTTTTGTAGCCATTTATAAAACATAATTTTTAGACAGGTTTATGGTGTAAAAGCAAAATTTGGGCCTTAATTAAGCAGTTATTTAATATACACAATGGCACTTTCACAGGCTTTAGAAGAACAGGATCTTGCTGACAAGGCAAAACTTCGCACTTCACCTCTTTTGTGAAGTGCTACAATCTCATTTTAGGCATTCATCTTTTATTTGCCTCCATAATCCTAAACAATGAAATCTTTAATGAAAAGAGTAATATCTCAGCTTCTCTCAGTCATCACTGAAAGCAAAGATTTTTAAAATCATGCTTTCAAAGGACCGACGTGACTTACACCGAAGGAAACTCTGAGAATGCTGAGCCATAATGGGAACTTCGTTGAAGTTTGTGAGTTAGGGAAAATGACGGTGTTAGTGCTAGTAATACTTGATAACATTATTCCTATTAATGCCTTCTGCCTAAGAGGAAAGCACACTTAGAATACAACTTCGCTGAGAATCAGTGCTTCTGTTCTGAGTTGCAAAATGCCTGGCACAAAGGAGTTCAAACCCACCAGCAGCTTTTTCAGTACTACAGTAACACAATAATGGCAGATACCATACTCATTCAGTAGTCTATATACACACATACAACCAAAATGCATTTTTTCTGGGGTATAGCATTCCACACACACACACACACACACACACAAAAAAAAAAAAAAAAAAAAAAAAAAAAAGACAAAGAAAAAAAAAAACAACAACACAAAAAAAAAAAAAAAAAAAAAAAAAAAAAAAAAAAAAAAAAAAAGGCACAGGAAACAAAACATCCACAAGCCTGTAATTGTAGAACTTTGTCCATCCAATCTTTCCTTGCTTCACTGGATCCTACAGTGCCAGTGGTAACATTAGTCATATGTCAGGGGATTTAACAGTAGGTATTAAAAAACTCAGTCATCACCAAGAGGGCACAAAAACATGTATAAGAAATCAGAACCACTGAAGTATGCCTTCCTGGCATGTATTTTACATCAACTCAGAGTCCCTTAAACTGTGCCAGCTGGTCTGAGTTGGTCAAATGCAATGCAAATCTGAAAAACAAATATCATATGTAGAGAGTAAGACTGCCCAAGACTTCCCTGTCAAGTTTTGCCCACAAAGACATTTTGGATTTGTCAGTTTAGACAGAGCCCAGACACAGACAGAAAACATACAATTAAATACAAATGCCATAATAGAAAATAAAAATAAAACTAGTAAAATCTGTAACAATCCATGGCCTTATAGCAGATTGGTCACATCAGTGTAATCAAGCTCTTGAGGACCCTTAGAAGAAAATCTTGCTTGATTTTCTCTATAAGTTCCAAGTTAGTTCTTTTTTCTTATTTTCCAAGTTAGTTCTTTTTTGGAAACACTTACTAGAAATATCTGCCTGTGAATGTGAACAAAAAAGGGCTGAAAATCCACTGGATTTGCTTTTACTGTAAGATTATTAGTTGGATATCAGCAAATGTTTATTCTTTTCACAGAGATAGCAATGTGTTCGCAATGAACAGTCTCCAGAGTTTTTCTTTCCTTTCAGAACACACGCACACCTCCCCCCCCTTACAAATTCTGTGTGCTGACTGGCTCTGCTCCTTTTGGTGATACAAGGAAATTCTTTTCATAAAAACAAGCACGTTAGCACATTTTCTTGTGTTCTACTGAACAGCTTTGACCACAAATAAGTAAAATAAAGTTCCCCTTATTACTCATAGTTGCAAGTGTTTACAATCTTCATCCTGCTGCATTTTAAACACATGAATGCTTCCATTTTGAGATAACAACAGCCTAAAATTACACAATTTTTTAATAAAGAAAACAGACTAGATTCCCCACTGAAATTCTATTTCATTGTATACCAAGACCCCGGCACAAGAATAACTCCAAGTGTATAGAATTATAGAATTGTTTAGGTTGGAAAACACCTTTTATATCACCTTTAAGTTCAATCGTTAACCTAGCACTGCCAAGTCCACCAGTAAACCGTACCCCTAAGCACCACATCTGCATGTCTTTTAAATACCTCCAGGGATGGTACGCATGCCTGCAACAGCTCCTTTGAGAATGCAGCACAACCTTGCCACAAATTTTGGCTGAATGCTCCCTCTGTCCACTGTTCTTCCACTTAGTTGGTTTGCAACAGATTTCTTCAGTAGGTCAACAGATAATTTTAGCATGCCCAAAAGTTTCTGATTCTTGCAGAGGACCACTGTAGGAATAATTGTTCATTTAGGTTATGGCCCTACTGTTTATTACAGGAGAAGGCGCACAGCCAGAGCACATCTCTTGTGGTACCTCCTGGCCAAGTGCATGGTCTTGTCCAGCTGTCAGTCACAAGGGCAGTCAGTGGCACAGGAAAGTGCTTTCATTTGAAGAAAGGCCAAAAACATCAGGAAAGTGAGACTCGGTTTTTCAGAACAGGCAAATTTTTGTCAAACAACCTTTTATCCTTTAGCCTTACCAAAGTTTTTGGAGAAAACCCAAGCTTTTTAACCAGCCTTCACCAGCCATACCACCTTCTCTTGTGTATGTCTAACACTCAGGTGAAGTACCTGGTGTTAATGTACAGACATTTCCAGGGATATTTTTTGACTGAGGAAGCATTTAACACCCAGAGACTGCAAAACTCTGGGCTGTAGATTGCAAACTCTAGGGCTTGCTGAAACCACCGGAGCAGCTAAGTGGAATTGCTGCATTAAGCCATTACAATTATGTAAACAAAAATTTGCTATGGAGTAGGTTAGCTATTCAGAAGATAAATGTCTTGCCACCCTGCTCCATTTATGAACCTTTCTGTATACAGGATATTCTGTGATAAGGCTTTATAGATTTGACCATGTCAGACAGGGAGAATTTTTTTGGTTGGAATAACAGATCCAACTTATAGGATAAAATTTGCCTTACAAATGAACTGTTTGTTTCTGCCAGTGCTTAAGGAACTCATGCTAAAAGTCCATTCAGAACCTGAGAAATAGAAGAAACAGAAAAAAAAGAATACCTGAACCAAAAATAGGTGGATAGAAGTGAACACACAATTTTTTTTTCATAGTAAAAAAAAATAATACTACAACTACAAGCTGAATAGTATTTTTTCTTTAATGTTTTTTTTTTTTCCATTGGCATCAGAAAATGTTAGACTTTGAGAAAACGTGAAATTGGTATTGTAAATTTTGAATACTTACTTTCATTGTTGGGATTGTTTTTTTGTTTGTTTATTTTTGTTTGTTTGCGGGTTTTTTGAGGGGGACAGGAATATCACATTTTGAGATTGAGGGAATTACCACAAGCAAATAAATACAATTTTCTATGTTTCTTCTTACCAGAATTAACTGGAGTGTAGAAACTACAAAAGCAATTTTGCAAATAATTTCCAACAGAGCAGAATACCATAAAAAGGATGCATCCATATAGCTAACATATATAGCATTCAGCCTGCTAACATAAATTTTCAAATTCTCTTTTTGCTCAGGAATTACACTGGCCTTGTTAGAAAAGAACATGTAGCGTTATCTTACAGGCCACAGGAATTAAATTTGTTTTATGACAAAAATAATCTTCATATCCTTTAATAAGGACACTCTGAGGAACTCAAAAGTCTTAAAATGTGACTGTAACTGTACAGTTGACAATAAACCAATGTTTTTTCTTTCCACGCAGGAAGGCAGAACAAACAAGGGCGATACTGAAGCACGGAGGGAAGAGCAGTGTTTACTCTGCATGCATGCTGTGCGCACGAGAAGTCTCTATGGCTTCCTGAATGACCTGGTCTAGATCTTACATTGGAAGAAAAGCTGTGAATTTGTGAGAATGTAAAATCATTACCCTACGGACATTCTGTCTGTTTCAGGGCAGGGACTTGAACTTGTCTTTCAATTTGAACAGCATGACCTAACCAACAGGCCACTGAGATGTCTTTTTTTCTAAGGGAAATATATACATATATGTGTGTGTGTGTGTGTATGTATGTATGCATACATGTAGGTATGTGTGTGCACATATATGAGTTTCATCCTGAAGAGGAGCTTTAAGATTTTGTGTCTTTAAAAGCCTCAACTGAAGGCAAGAAAACTTCTCACCTTTCTCCAAGATGAGATAGACTGACCACCCACACGCGGACTGTGTGTGGAGAGCCCCGAACTAGTTAAAGCCCCAGGTCAGACCCATGCATCAGCATCTTTAATTCATGGAGTGGCTGTGAAACTCTACCTCCCTGCTGCTGTGCCCACTCTAACTCCTGGCTCGGTAGAGTTGCTGTGGTCCCTACTCACACCACACAGAAATGCTGTGAATTTGCAAAATGCTATGGTGCCATGGTTCCAGCCTGGGTCTGACAAGTCTTAGAGAAAACCTCACAAACCTTATGTCACAGAAGAATTTATTGGTAATTATCGGTACTGATTAATCTCTACTACCTTCAGGTCCAGGGCAGACTCACATGCAGCCAGTCAAAGGGTTTGGGTCCTGCGTATCCTGCCCGGCCCACCAGAAAGAGGGCTGTGTCTCTGCGGATAAACAAAAGCATACCATGAACCCTGCTCTGGCACAGTCAGACTGCTTCTTGGGAACGTCACTCGGCCCACAGTGACTCCTGAGCCATGCTGAGGATTTGTGGGTGGACCAAAACCACATCAAGGACCACAGGGCAGCACCTGCCCAGGCAGGGGACCCAGCAGACCCTTCTCTCACCCACCCCAGGTTTGTAGGACCAGTTTCCTCCTGGATCTCCTGCTTGCCTTGACATAATGGATAAAGTAAAATGCACCAGTGCAAGGAAGAGCTACGCAGGTGTCAGCACGCAGAGTGCCAAGCGGGCGGCACCAAAACCTGCAGATTACAGCACAAATTCCAGTTCCACTCCTCATTTTGGAGGCAAAAACTCTCTCGCATGAGCTTTGATCATCCGTAATGGATTCTTTCTGACTGGTTGTCAACCTGAAAATTAAAATGGCTGGTTGAGAAAGCACAACAGCCGCTGCGGCAAGAAGAGATTAATCATTTGTTCTGACTAATGAAGACATCATCACTAGTGTAAATCAAACCAGTCAGATATCATTAGCAAATGATATTTTCCTTAAAAATCAAAATGCCTTTGTCCACAAAAGCAAAGGCCGGTATATAAATGTCAGTATATTTATTTTACTATGTAACAGCAAAACTAAAATTATTTCCCTTCCTGTGCAGTCACAGGCCTGGACATAGATGAAATGAACAGACTTTGCACATTTATGATAAGATAAACAAAGATATAAAATGAGGAGATAAAACAGAGATGCATTCATGAATGCTAAGTTATTCCAATATTTAAATTAATTACATGGTTAAAGAGTGATTGCCTCTTTTTATCTTCTACTAACTACAAACCAGAAAAGAGATCAAGAAACACAGCTGGGCATTTATTAATTCTATTCTTCCCTCTACAATTAAATTTTAATCAGTTTCAAAGAATATTTGGGTTCTGACCAATGCAGTTGCCATGCTCAAAGCAGTGATTAAAGAAAAAAGATATGAACATTACCTGTAGCAGCATTTTTGAGGAAATTTGGTCTGTGGAAGAGAAATACTTTGTAGCAAAAGAAGCAAAGGTTTTTATACAGTTGGTAATACACAAAATTAGTTATAATTTATGTTTCCACAAAGAGAGGACTGGCTTTCTTTTTCTGGAATGCAACATCTGTGAATTTTTATTTAAATATTTTACCTAATTGGAGTAGTCTTTAGAAAAATCAAGCATCAGAATTCAGATGCTTCATTAGCCCTTGACTGGGATTCATTGTAAATAGCCCTTGAAAACGTAAAAGCTGATGTAAACCTTGTATAATCAAAACCAAGGCTTCAGTCACAAGCAGCAGTTTTTTAAATCCAAATATTTATTAAAAGATCCAAACCCTTTCTTCTCAAAATGCGAAAGAGTAGCAGCAACGACAAGCAGCATGGTTTCCCCCTCCCTGCAGACAAAGCGCCCGCTGTCAGTGGTCACATAGATCATTTTTTGCCTTGGGCTGGGCAGCAGGATCTGTCTGCCTTCCCCTGGAGCTGAAATGCAATCCAGAAGGGAAGGATCTGTAATCACGCTGCTGCAAAACATCAATATCTGCCAGGCCACGAGAAGCTGTGGCTGCCTCGGACATCAAATTAGATCAATTGGCCATCTGGGGTGAACACATGGAAGAACATACAGAAAGCAGTGAGCAACAATTAGTCTCCTAAGGGTTTCAGGAAGGAGACTAATCAGTAACGCAGAGATCTCATCTCTGACAGTACTACAATTTGCAGAACTTTTACCCTTAATGAGATTTAAAAGTCTCAAATAGATAAGAATGCTCACCTAAGATGACAACTATCTGTCTGGGTCAGCAGATAGTGGGAATGGAGCCTCAAACCTTGGCCAGCTGACCTTCACCAAGGGTGCTGGGAGCCTTTGCTGGCCTCAAGCCAGCACCCTTTTAGCTGGTGCTATGGAGAAGCCTTAATAAAAGCCAGACCCAGAGCACAGCAGTTTGGGCAGAAGCGTGCAAAGAAGGGGTCCTCCTCTGAGTTCAGACTACTCTAAATGTTCTTGGGGATGGTGGTGATATGCCACAGGGCACATTGCCCAGCAGGTGTTGGAGCAGCTGTCCCTGTCACAGCAGAGGATACCACATAGGTTCACTGCCCTCAAGGCTGAGGAGGAGCTCAGTGTGCTTTCAAGAGGAGCATCTGGGCCAGCTGACCCTGAACCATGTGAGACCAACATGAGGAAGCAGTGAGTGACAGTAGTGGGTGACTCCCTGCTGCAGGGGACAGAGACACCCACCTGCCCACCTGACCTGCGGTCTACAGAAGTTTTCTGCTTGCTGGGGCCCCAGATCCAGGGTCTTGTGGGGAGACTTCAAAGGCTCGTCTGACCCTCTGACTAGTACCCCGTGATGTTCTTACATGTGGACACCAATGGTACTGCTGGGGCAATCTGGAGAGTATCAAAAGTGACTACAGAGCTCTGGGGGTGGCAGTCAGGGGCATGGGGACCCAGGTGATGTTCTCCTCAGCCCTGCCAGCATGGAGAGAGGAAGAGGTCACTGATAATACATGCTAACAATTGGTTGTGCACCCTGTCTGAGGATCAACATCTGCTTGTGCAGGGGAGGTTGAGCAAGATGACCTCCAGAGGTCCCTTTTGACCTCAGTCAGCCTGTGATTCTGTGAATCTACAACAGGTAGTACAGCAGACATTAATCTAATCCCAGTTGAAAGATGCTCATTTTCTGCAATTTTTGGCTCAAGCTACTACTGATAAAATATGAGACCTAGAATACGGTCCTGATACAACATATTGCCAGAAACAGTTTGTATTTAAATTGTAATAGAAACAAACAAACAAAAAAATTAAAACTCTAACTCAACCGCCAGTAATTATGGCCAAGGTTAGACCGTTGGTCTGAATCCAGTTTCTGGAGGGTTACATTACTCCGCAAGACATAGGTATGGCTTGCTCTAAATGGGATGAAAGAACAAACGCTGCTTTTCCTTCCTCTAGAGCGCTCCACCCCAACACCTTCTACCCTGGCTCCTCTCTCTGCTGGAGGAGTTTTCTGCCATTCAGAGGAGACCAGCTGAGCAGAAACTGGCAAAAGTCTGTTGCCTGCCGCCACTACCGCTCTACAGATGAGTGATGGAGTCGCACCATGCCTCCTGCCTCACTGGCCTGGGGATGTGGCAGAGTCATTGGGTTACAGACAGTGAATGAGAGCTGTGCACTTATAGTGACAGCAGGAAAGTTTAGCTGGGATAAATGACCGTTGCTTCCCCCATGCTTGCTACTGATGGTGACAAAGCAGCAAAATGAAAACAGGGCCATTAATTGTCCTCTCTCACTGGTGTGAATCAGGCACAACTTCTCAGAGGTCAGTAAAAATCAGATGGCTATAAACTGGCATAGCCAAGCATAGAATCTTCTCCCAGTATAAGAAGGGATGGGGGGAGAAGTAAATTTTTATCAAAGTAAAAGCAAAGAAAAAATTGGCCTTACTTCATTGGGTATAGGGCTATCTATTTTGATTCCAGCAAAATTTTGGACTAGCTCTACCTTATTTTAGAATAGAACAAAGTCAGTTGAGATTATTTCTGAGTGAGCTAGCAGAAAACAGTGAAACTCATCAAGATATCAATTTATACTCAGACTCTGGCAAAATATAAGTAATGAATTTTAATATCTAATTACTACACTTACTCATTGCCACATAAATTAGAAACTGTTATTCAGTAGCTGAACATGGTGCTTAACATGGTGCTGCATATTTTCTATCAAATGGTTGTGGGCTTCTTTTCTTCCCCTACTTTGGTTAAACTGTATAGGTCTCTTTGGAATTGTTAGATTAATTTGATTTGGTTTATAGTTAGTATGTGAATGGTTCACAGTCCATAGGGTCTAGCATTCCCTTTTATAAATAATTCCCTTTTTATGATGCAATTAGGATGTTGTGTGTTTTTGCAATGCACCTCAGAGGTAAGTGTGACAAATAGAAGATATTAAAAGTTTTGTTACTCTTCCTCCCTGACACAAGGAGAACCTGAAGAATCCAGAATGAGGATTATAATGCTGTTTCTGGACATATTCAGTTCACAGTTTCTACTGTGTGTCATACTTTTTTATGCTGATGCTTTACTGTGCTGCTGCATTTGTACTTGATATTCACCTCTGTCTAGGGGCTTCTCAGTATTGATCTATTTACCTATGCAAGCCCGGATCAATACATGCATTTTGTAAGGAATCTGAAATTATTTCTGTGAATGTTAACAGGTGTATACAAAATGCATACAGATATTTACGATGCATTTAAGTCACTACCAAAACTGAATTTACAGCAAATGATAAGAATACCAGAGTGCTTGTAACTTATAATGACTGTATAAAAGATTATGAGATGTTGTGGGGTGTGGTTTGTTTTTTTTTGTTTTAGTGGCCAATTACAACTATACCCAGTCTAATGGATATTTTTATTCTTCTGCCTATACAAAAAGATGTATAACTGACATACCCTCAAGGCACATGTAAACCATTTCACCAAACAATTTATTTTTTACATCAAGTCAGAAAAAAAAATCCACAGCTCTTTTACATAAAGGAATGCACGCATACACGAACAAGATCCTTTACGGAACAAGGTTACACATCCATGTGAAAAGCCTTTGCACTAGGTTTTAAAGAAAAACAAAGTCTGAAGAATCATATAATTTTAGGCAAAGAGATCATTTGTTACAGTGCCCAGGTATCAGTCATTCTTTGGTAAAATCTGCAAACCATTTCCTTCATTGGTCTGTCACAGTGCATGTGCTAATGTGAGGTCTTTTATTAAAAAATGCTCCCATGGCCATACTGAAATTTCCGACTTCTCTCCTCTTGCTTAGAAAAGTTACATTCACAAAACCATGAAACAGAAACAGCATTGCATGACAAAGGTAACCAATCACACATCACACATATCAAGTACATTTTCTGACAATATTTTTCACTATTCTGATGTATTTTCCCCTTAAATTAATAGATAAAGTGCTTGACAAATTTTAAATAGCAAACAAAAAAAATATGCATTTTAATCCATCTGCACGCTGTTAACAGCATGCAAACAGAAAGATGAACTACAATCAATGAATACATAATTTGCAATAATGTGTCAGACCTTAAGAATTAAAGTCACCACTCCACTAATACTGAATTTATACAGGAAAGTAAAACCAGTCAGTATCATTTGCTACGTGAAATAGATGTACATTCATCTGATGAAATACCAGAAACGCACAAGTGCTGATGCTTGTCTACTCCCATTACAACTTTGTCTCCAGCTCACACTCCAGGTGAGCATAAGGGAACAAATGTGCAAAAGAAATGGGGTCAGATTTGCTTTGGTACATGAGGTGGGAAGCAAACAGCAGTATTTTCCACCTTCTCAGCTCTCTCCCTCCTAACAAGGGGCTCTTGCCTCACCCAGGGAAGCCCTCCAAGTTTCTAAGACCTATCATACAACCTTTGTAAGATATCTTGTTTGGTTAAATAGCCCAGTCTATGGATTAGGCTTCCAGGAGCTGCAGGCTTTCAAGATGAACTCTACTCCAACCACCCACCCCCCAAAAAACATAAAGTATTTATCAGTCATAATGCTTGTAAGATCCTGTGTCTATCCAAACCCATCAATACCAGAAGCAGAGAACCCAAGGTACTGGAAACAACTATCCCACTGAACTTCCCTGTCTGTCTCCAGTCAACATTATTCAGCTGTCTCAGTCACCATTAGTGTATGTAGAAGACGTGAATAATGTTGCCTTGTGGTAGGATTAGCGTAGGGCATAGAAGACCTTTTTACATGCAGCGGAGATCCTTGAGAACTCACCTGCAATCTTCGATGTCAGACCGCAGGCAGGTACAGCCACATTTGGCAAAAGCTGTCTTGAAAACTTAAGTCAGTAAGGCTTGAAAAGTCTTGCAAGAGTCTGCTCTTAACCTTGAAAAAGGATATTTCATCACCCAGGCTCGGCTGGCTCCTTATCAATCATTACTATGTGAGGAGTGTGATTCTATATGTCGAGCATCACCTGAAGTTCAATATAAAGAAATGTCCCTATATTTCTATTGTACTCATGTGTTTTGAGAATGCATATCCTCATAATATCTTTTCTTATTTTATTTTTCTCACTGGCTGTTCTGGTATATATGTATGCTGTGCAGGCATTTTCCTTACCTTATTACCAGAGGCTTATGGATTCCATGAACAGCTTCCAATTTCCTTTATTATCCATTTCACATTTTTCTTGCATAAATGCAGAAAGAGAGCTCATGGAGAAAAGAATGCCTGAGGACTCAAATGAGGACTTTACAATGAGGGGAAGACCTGGAAATGGAAGGCTGGCTAATAGAGTATGCACACTCTATTAACACACTCATTTAAATACTAAGGCTGAAGACAAAGTGCCTGGAACTGAGCAAGTCGATTTTACTGTTTTGTTTGTTGTGGTTTTTGTTTTTTTTTTTTTTAATTAAAAAACAAATTATCCATCAGCTTGAAAATCAAATTGTCAGTCACCACAGTACTGAAAAACTGTGGTAAACATAAATATCTACTGAAAATAAGCACATGGGGGGGAAGGGAGGGTGTAAGTAATTCTTTTAAAAGAACTTGCTTGTTCTGTCCATAAACAAAATCTCCTTTGTGTGCATATGTGCACAAGCCTCCCATCTGTCAAATCCAGTCATGACAAAAATATAGATTTTTTTTACTTCTTTAAATAAGAACCTGAGTTCTACATGCACTGATTTAGGCAGCTGTGTGCCTTATATGTATGACTGCCACTGAGGGCACTATGAAAATATAGAGAGGAAAATATGCAAATAGCAAGTAAAATCATGCTACGTACACACATACATACACTGGTATATGAAAGCTAATCTTTTCCCTCAGTTTCACAGTGCTCTCTTACACATTTTCAATTAAGTTCTCAAGAGCAGCCACTGCCTTCAGTTGATATCTTTATGTTACTGAACACATTCTCAGAGCTTAATAAGTAGTCAGGGATGCTGTGCGGATTTGTGGCTCACAGTGAGAGGGCAGCTCAGAAGGGAAGTGTGTAGAGAGATGTGAAAAAGCCGTTCAGACACAGAAAAGGCTGTAGGCTGGGGATGTGTGAAAGGGTTGCACTCCTAATTTAGATTTGGGGGATGCAGTACTGAAAAAAACATCAAAGATTTCTTCATGTGCTGAGAAATGCTGAAATGTTGAAATGGAGAATCAATGGCCTAGGAATAGGAGGAAGATAATGATTTTTGCTGGAGTATTTCTAAAACTGTAAATGTTGTGTCAAAGTGTTAAACAAAATTCAGATTTTTGGAAAGGTTTTTTCCCATGTTATGGCAGCTTAGACCCCAGCAGTGCAAACATAGGCTTTTTGTGAGCTTCCTAGTTGAGTGAGAAAGATACAATCCTTTTCCCCTGGTAAACAGAATAATTTTCACTCCTATTTCCATCTTTTCAGTGGGAAAATGCCCCCATCTCACCTCTCTTTCCAAACACAGTACACAAAAAGTCTCACTCCTGGGATGCAAAGGCAACACCACTGCAACTGAGCTATACCAGAAACACAAAGCCGGAGGAGATTCGCACTGTATCTGTATTGATCCTGAAGGCATCAGTCAGCACCTGTCTACACTACAGTCAGCACTACACGCACCTGTCTTCCTAATGGAAAACTGGTGAGAAACATCAATGAAGCAAAACACATTTTGTTCCACCATCGTCTTTCAGACAAGTAAGAAAGACTGGAACAGAGAAGAAAAAAACAAAACAAAACAAAAACCACCAACCCCCAAAAATGTTTGGAGAAGAAAATTGGAACCAGCTGCAAATATGTAAAATGTTCTTTTGTTTCATGTTTTTGCCTTACTCAGACTTGAACACTGTCATTCAGTTTGGCAAGTCTACACAAATAAAACCAGAATATTTCTTTTTTTACCCCTCACACCATAATTTGATCTAAGTCTCTCCTTGTCCACAAAACTCCCCCCAACCCTCCCAGCCAGAATGCTTCAAGATGTAATGTGTTGTATTACTTTATTATGATACCATAATAAATCCAGGAAGTGCAGTCATAATCAGGAACAGGTACTGTGAAATCAGAAGTCTCATCACAATCTCTCAGCCACGCTCTCCTCTGCACCTGTAGCAACTGGACAAGGTTTGCAATGCAGGCTTTTACCATTACAGGGTGGGGAGAAAGCACAACAGCTGCAGTAAGAAATTCCAGAGTGGCTTCTGTGGCACTTCAGGAGGCAGGAATCTCTGCAATTCACTCCTGATATCATCATTTAATGCTGCCTCAAATCCTCTTGTCTCCAGCCCTCAGAACTGAAGATATAAGGAGATGGTCATTGTAGAAATACCAAGAATAGATATGTGGACAGCTGAACAGATGTTTAAAGAGGGAGCTCTTCTGTAGGTTTTGTTTCAGTAATTTTTCTGGTTTGTTACTGGCCCAAAAAGCAGGGTAGGATTGGAGCTGTGAGAAGAGTAATTTAGGATGTTAAAGTTGCACAGTTCATTTGAACACAAGCCTGATGAATTTCATGAGATTTTTATAGTTAGTATGATGTGCATCCCTCAGCTAGAAGTAAATCTGTCCAGCTCTTTAGTGGGTTTTTTGCAGACAGCATGCCTTTTCCTTGGCTGATTCAAGAGACAGCCTCGGTGCTTATAAACTCTCTACAATAACATAGGTTATTTTTCAGATTCCCTTCAAGCACATTACAGTATTCTAGCCATGCCTGCATTTTAGATTTGCTGTGTTCAGCAAGAGTTGCAATGTGAATTTCTGGGGAATATGATGGTTATGACAATATTTGAGAAGGAGTTTGTTGGCAGGTGTGAAATCAGCATTTTCCATACCAATTAAAGTATTGTTTCATATTTGAGCCCCTTTTGCTTTTACCATCAGGGGCTTTGAAGCATATCATAAGGATACAATGTCCTAAGAGTATTTAGTTGTTTCATTCCAAACTGGATGGTAAAGGCCCATTTTACATTTAACACCGCCTGATAAGAAACCTGCAAAATATCTCTGTGTTCTTTCAGAAAAAAGGAAAAAAAAAAACCCACAACCAACAAAAAAACCAAACCCATAAACAAACAGATCCTTATGGGACATAGAAAATCCTAATGTGTTGTGAGAAGGTCACAGGACAATGCCCTTTTTCCCAGCATTTTTTTCCCCAGATAGGATCACAAGCCTGGGGTAAATTGTTGTTCAGTGTTAGTCATGTTTGTTTTCAGCTCTGAGTATTTTTCTAT
Organism: Aramus guarauna; assembly: GCA_013400195.1. Classification (NCBI taxonomy): domain Eukaryota; kingdom Metazoa; phylum Chordata; class Aves; order Gruiformes; family Aramidae; genus Aramus; species Aramus guarauna. Next base: position 31,774 of record VXBL01003198.1, read on the forward strand.
TAGTTTCTCTAAGTGCATGACTGCGGATGTTGTGCACGCTCATCTTAGCTCTCCGTGCATTTAGCTGCAAGCAGGAAAATCTTGATCTAGACACATGTCTGTCCCTGCAGTGCATTAACAAAAGCTATACCCACTGGTCTAGCTTTTACTTTTTATTTTCAGTCAGGAGAGTAACAAGGGAAGAGGGAGAAAAGGACAAAAGGCAGGAAAGAAAGCTTACAGATCTTGCTGATAATCTGAGGGCGATGTGAAAACAAAAAGTCCAACTGGAAGGGATAAGAGCATTTGCTATCCCATTCCAGCTCCAGCTGTGCTCTACTCTGCCTCGGTGCTGTGACACATGGGTCCACACTCCCCATGGCCCTACATATGTAGAAATATCTGTCTGTAAGCATTGGTTTCTCTGTGTTGCAGTGAGAGTGTGCATTGGCATCTGAAAAGAGTAACATGCTTCTCTTTGGCACATGTTTTTCTTCCCATTAGACATTATTCAAAGTGCTTTCCTTACACCCATCCATCTAATTCTGCCTCACTTTCTTCACCATTATTTTCATCATTGTGATGATCAGCACACAGGAGTCTCTTTACTGGATGGACTCAAGTTACAGCTAATCCAGTGATCAGGAGAGATGCTTCAGAGAAATGATACTGAAAAACACTTAGACAAGATATCCCCATAATATCTTAGGAAAACTTATGTCCCAAAGCCTGAAGTTGACAGAGAGCTTGGCCTTACTTCAGAAAAGATGAAGTAAGATACTTTGACCCCAGAGGACTGGAGATAAAATAATAAAAGCTCTGCCATATCTTACCTGTTTTATCTTGCCTGACATCCTCCTTTTTTATAGAGTTTAATGGCATTGATTGGTTATTTTCTCCAAAACTGTGTTAGAAGCACATTTAGAGTCTTGATATCTGTAACTGAGATTCATGCTCCAGTTTTGTGCCACATGCAGAAGAGCTAACAACAGCAATCTTCAGGGCATTCTTATTTCATCTATTTGCCTTTAAAAATAATGTCTTCCTACTAGATTCATCGCAACTTCATGTTACAGAAAATTAACACCAAAGCACAAAACCCCCCAGAATGTGAGTAAAAACAAGAATAACAGAACCATCACTTATTTCTTGCATTCTTCTCTCCTATTATCCTGATTTTCACTGCTTCTGCATTGATAGTTATTGATTCATGCAACTGGTTTCTGTATTTCTAAGTTTAACTTCAGGAAACACTGAATATTTGCAGTTATATTACAGAACCATGGTTCTCTTTTTTTTTTTTTTTTTTTTTTTTTTAAAATTTNTTGTTTTTTTTTTTTTTTTTTTTTTCCTAAAATTTGTATTTTGTAAACACATTCATTCCATTTGGTTTTTAATGACAATTTTAAAAAAAATCCTTCAAAAACCAGGATCATTTTAAGGATAGGTATAAAAGGAGTTGTCTTGTGCTTTTTATCCTTTGGTAGAAGGCACTGCTGATACTCAAAAGACATTCAGTGCCCTTATCTGACCTGGATACCGGAAACTCTGTGCTTTGCCTCCAGATTTTACTTTCTCCAGTCTGTCATTTTCTCCAGACTCTTACTATCTGTGGTATGAAATGCTGTGCACTGATAGATATTGGCAGGTCATGATTAAAATTCATTTCACAGTGCCTGCTATTACTTCAAAGGAACAAAGGTCTTTTTTTGAGTCCTAAGAATGGAAAACCTAAGTTTTCTTTGAGGTGCTGAGCATGAAAACTATGTCTTTGTTTGATAAGCAACATCTGATGATTCCTCCCTTTTCAACTCAACAACTGGCCACTATCGAGAATCCACAAAAACTGGGTTTTGGTTTTGTCACTTCCAGGTGCTGCTGACAGCTAACAAACTGCTGTTTGGCAAGCAGTGCTTATCCTTACCAATTTCCTAAAGAGAAAGAAAAAAAAAAAAAAAAAAAGGTACCACAGCTTGAGGCATGGAATTTGTTTTCAGGCTAGCTCAGTATCTTTTGTCTCAGGGGATGCTGCTTCATTTCAATGCAATCTTTTTTATTTTTTTTGTTGAAAGCTCTTTACTACCTAGTAGTTAAATCTTTTTCCCCCTTCACTTTGCTTGCCAGTTCCATGTAAACTTCCAATAACTTTTACCTCCTTTCCCTGACACTGAACAAATCTAAGGCAATTTTCTGTTACAGGCACATGGCACCTAAATAAAAATGGAAGATTAGTAAAAAAGCTTATCATCAGAAACTGAACTCAGCCAAGTAAATCCAAACAGAATGCTTTGCTTGGATTTGTTTCATGATCTCAGTTTTGATTGATTTCCAAGCACCAGATTGCAACCAAATATTTCAACAATGAATCCTTGTATGTGTACATCTGAATCTGTATCCAAGCTTCTAAATAATGGGATGATGATTTTCCAGTGGCAAGAAGGAAGCACAATTCCAGGCAATGTCAACAGGAAGGAAAACTGCACCACACAAATGGAAATTGCACCATGTTTTATGCTGGTGCTTAGTTGCTTAGCCAGGTACATATTTGAAGAGTATATTTTATTGCCTTTCAACCTAAGAAAGTTACTTAAGATCTTTCCTCCAGGTATCCAAGCTGGTGAAGAGAAAAACTAACTTATTTGATATGGCTCCTGTCTGTATCCACATTTAGTGGCTTTAGTCACCAGGGACATATGCAAAATAAGAGTGTAGATCCTCAGGTCCTTTCTCTTCCTTTGACTAGCTCTCTTCTGATTTCTCTGCAGTCTATTACTGATTGCCAACATATAGCACACAATGCAACTGACAAAGAAAAGAAAAGAAAGTCCTTTTTAAAAGAGAGAGTGTGTTCAGGAGAGATGTAAGTCCTGTATTTTCAAGGTTTTCCAGGGAAACATAACATATTGCTAAAACATTACATTGCCCATTCGTTGATTTAATGAACGTATTTCTTTGGCCAGACTCCAAGCACTCTGCAAACTCCTTGAAAGTCTGAGCAATAAAGCATCGTCTTAATAGTTCAGACATGCTTTCAGCAAAAAGTCCTCCACGCTGCCAGCCTTCCCTGGCACTCAGCCAATAAAGGCAACTGTTGTTGACATAATAGCTCACATGTTACAAACAGACCTTCCACTATGATCCTCCAGTCACTATTTAAATGTCTGCTTGCTGCAGGCTCTCACCAGTAAAACGGTGCCTCCTCTTTCCACAGGACCTGGTGAAGTCCCAGGCCCCAGAAAGTGCCATGTTTCCATTAAGAGCAATTAGCCTCAGTCTGCATCAATCCTTAGCCTGTGTCCGCTCCTAAATACTTATTGCCAGCTGGCACATAGGCACTGGCAATATTGTCGGGAGGCAAAGAAAGCCAATTCTAGCTGTATCAGCAGAAAGGAATATTAGGAAACCAGGTATTTCAGCTACCAGCAGGGTATGAACAAGACTACAGTTAATAAGAAATTGAGGGCATGAAGCACAAGTAACCTTGGCATAGGTGAATCAGTTTAGGAAAAATTGAAGAACATCCAAGTTGTCTGGTTCAGAGGTAACTGTGTCTTATGCACAAAGCCCAGGTAAGACTAACAGCAGATCTGATGTAGTGGATGAAGACAAACCTGTTTTTTGAAGTGCATCCTTTGTACTCGGTCTTCCGTGTAACCTTCTGTGACACTACAGGAAACCATAAAACAATTTTGTCTTTGAGTAGTTTGATCTGAGAACATGTGCTCCATCAGCAAGGCTCAGCAGGATGGATAAAGAGCTGGATGGGCAAAATCAAAGACTTTAACACAGGGTTATTCCAATGCATACACAACAAGATTACAGAAAGAAGAAGAATAGAAAGATAAGGGGTCCGGTATGCCAGATACACACCTTTTATTGCTGCGTGTGCAAGTGAGTTGTGTGTTTTGCTACAGTGGAGACTGGGCAGCAGATGCTTAACAGCTCTGCCAGACTAGCAGAGTTGGATGCAAGCTCCCCTTAGGAGCAATTGCCTTTATTTTCTACTCACCTACCTGTCCTTTTTTCTCAACAGACATAGAATATCCTTGTTCCTCCAACTTGATTTCATTTCCTCCATATTCCAGTAGGTTTAATGCATCTTCCTCCTCTCTTTTTGGCTACAGCTTTCTCAGGTGGAGTGAAAGTGCTGAGCTCAGCGTGGGCATCACCTTACTGATACTTTCTGCCCAAATCTACCTGAATATAGTAGTCAAACAAGGGAAAATAACAGAGAAATAATTTTGTAGATAAGAATTATTCACAGGAAGTTGTCTTCCATCCCATGGGACACTAACGTGTTTCAGTTAAGGATGAAACCAGTATCTTTCAGAAATATATATATGTATATATTTTATATATAAATATATTATGAAACAATTGTTGTTGGGGTTTTTTTTCAGGGAAAACTGGAAATCACACATCATGTTTACAAAGGCCTCATTTAGTCCAAAACAACCACTAACTCAGTGATTAGAGTCCTCACCTAGGAGCCAGGTGACCTTGCTGTTACTTTGTCCCCAGGCCAAATATACCATAGACACATAAATGGCCTGGACACTGACTAAAACATGCAGTGGTATGAAATTTTTTTCCTTCCCACAGTTTGATCACAAAACCAAGTGTCTTTCCCAGCAAGACACTTACTGAAACTATTCTGAAAGGGAACATATTCTGCTAAAATAGCCTTTTCAACACATTTCCCCATACCGTAACAACCAATTCTTGTTGTATTTCATTATCCCCACTGCAGCTTTGAAGTTCTGTCCCCTCCTAATTAGGCATTCAATCACAGTGTCCTAGATGAGGACTCTAGTATAATCATGTTGAAACTTGTGTGACTGCAGCTGACTCGGTTTCTTATCTTTGTTTAATGTAGGAATAGTTTTAGAAAGCAAGTCGAAAGTCATGTGCAGCAAGGGCAATCAACAGTGGGGAAAAAAACAAGTGGGATGTATCATTATGGTAATACAGACAGAATAAATTCTGTTCTGATTTTGAAGGAATCCAAAGGATTGAAAAATGAAATCACAAGCTCATACCTGTTATATGATATCATAAGCTGTGCCACACGACCCAGGCAGTACCTCCTGCATGAGCTGGTTTTAGCAATGGACACGCATCTTCCATTAACAGCTCAGTGACCCCTGAGGCAACACAAGTGTTGAATCTGCCGAATGCTTTTTGATGTGGCTACCTAAAACATGTGCCTTGCAATGCCATCCACATCTTCAACACACCATCGTCCACCCTACAACTCCTGATCCTACAAAGGCATCCGTTTAGAAAACACGACTTTGATAGACAGTCAGCATTCACTTTATATGCTGGAAAGACTGGAATCACCATTCCTATGGTCTGGTTTTGAGAACAACATAGATTAACTAGGAGAGATGTAGCCAGAGACTATCATAATTACCCCATCATAATTACTGAGGAAATGTTGCAATCCTGCTGGTTCACTTACTAACAGCACATTTCTCCAGTGCAGGCATACTTCCCATACCTGGCACCAACCCAAAAGCCATGCCAGCTTTATTCAACACAAAACAACATGGCAGAAAGCAATAGTGTGTAGAACCACAGTAACGGCTGCATCTTAACTGCACATCCCAGTGCAATTACTGCAAAAGGTGGAAAAATTTGCTCTTTTTAAACTATTTGTGAAGCTAAATATTTCACTAACCAAGCTTGATTTTTTTTCAGATGTATTTGCCATTCCCACATATTTCCTCTGCACTTGAATCACAGGTTTCCAGACTCCAGATTATTAGCTCTCCCCCAGTGTTACAATTATGGGTGATTGGCTCAGCTCATATGGATGGCAAACCTCGCAACTGTCCCCGCTGCCTTTCCCATCACTGCACCTCATTTTCCTTTGTCACCACTCTGTACAAAGCCTTTAGAGTGCCTTGTAGACAAAATACTCGTTCCCCTCTTGCAGGAGGAGATAAATACCTTCCCTACCACCTCTGCTTCCTCTTTATCCTAATATCTTTACTCATCAGAATAAAGTTCCCTACCAAAACCATCAAAATGGTAATAACCAGGCATATTGAGAACAGCAATAGGAATGGCAAAGCAGGTAAAAGAGGGACTGAAAGGGAAAAGACAAGGTTTAGGATCTGGCAACTGACCAGATCTTGCTGCTGACTGACAGATATTCTGCTAATCAGCAGCCAGGATAAGAGTCATTCAAGGTAGCTTTGTTTCCTGCATTTTATTTGCCAGAGTAACCACATTAACATGGGTCAATAGTTACAACACCTATAATGTCTAGCACATAAACCATCATCTAACTGTCTGACTTGCTTATTACCATCTGTCACTTGAAAAGCTCTTATTTGAACTCGGCTGCTGTCGGTTCCTTGTAAAGACTTATTTTTATAATTAGATTTTTAAATAGCATGAAAAATAAGATTCCTGTAGGATTTTTTAGCTCAGTGATGATTCATAAGAGGATGGTACTATTGCTGTCTATTTTAGTATATTAAATGCAATCCCCTTAATGACCAAAACCAAAGTTAAGAACAGAAAATCATCTATGATAGCAGATTTCCACAAAATGCTGACCACTAGTGTTGTATTTGCATCTCAGTGCATCATAATCTATGTAATATTTGAAACCAAATACACAAACTAAATAAATAACAGCATGTACTTAAACATGCTTACAGAATTATGGGGCTCTGAAAAATGACATGGTATTCTGCTACTAGGTATAAAAAATCCCAGCTGTTTGATACTGTGAGGGAAATATATTGGTTTTACATTTTATAATTTCAAACCCTGTTGTCAACAGGCAACTTATGTTACTTTATATTCCACTCATCACAGCCCACCATAATTCCTCCTGGCACAGCCAAGTAAAATATATCCCTCTGTGCTGACACTACTTATTGTTTTTTGTCTCCTATAAATGATTTGTGGCTGTGTTTTGAATTTTTGTAAGAGTATTTCCAGAAGCTTTTAAAAGAAACAGTACATTCAGAAGAGCAGACATACCAATATTTTAAGAAACAGGAGAAAACCTTTGGTTCATTGTATGTCCCTGCTTCATTTCCCTCCTGCTACTTCTTGCCAGAGTCCCCCTGGCCCCTCTTTTGTGTTCAGACTCATCAAGTAGTCATGGAATCTATTAAACTACTTGCTTCAGGCTATTTGAGCACATTAGTGCAGCTCACTCCAGCCCATATGTCATATATTGAAATGAATCAAGCATCAGTTTTTCTGTTTCTGTATAATGAAGTGTTGGTTAGGCACACCTATGTCCCATCCACGGGGGAAGGAAATACCACACACAGTGAAAACAGCCGGGAGTGTGAAAAGGGCTGACTCTTTCATCTTGGTACCCTAAGCTAATTAAAAGTGTCCATTAGCAGTTTCTTGTCTCAATCATTTTCAAATACCTTTCACTACTAAAGCATTCATCTTGAATTTCAGACCTCCGCTTAGTTTTGGCAAGGCTGGCAGATAGAGGAAATGTCTTTCTACTTACCAAGAAGGCCCACATGATTTGAAGCCCAGAGAGCTGGTTGGTTGTTTTTTTGTGTTTGTTTGTTTGTTTGTTTTTCTGGTGACTTTTGACACTACAGAGTACTTTTAAAATGCATTTTTGCTCAAATACTGTAATTTCACAGAATCACAGAATGGTTGAGGTTGGCAGGGACCTCTGGAGGTCATGTGGTCCAATCCCCCAACTCAAGCAAAGCCACCTACAGGCAGTTGCCCAGGACCATGTCCAGATGGCTTTTGAATATCTTCAAGGATGCAGATTCCAAAACCTCCCTGGCCAACCTATGCCAGCACTTGGTCACCCACATGGTGAAAAAGTATTTCCTGATGTTCAGAGGAAGCTTCCTGTGTTTCAGTTTGTGCCCATTACTTCTGGTCCTGTCACTGGGAACCACTGAAAAGAACCTGGCACCATCCTCTTTGCCCTCTCCTTTCATATCCTTGTATATATTGATGAGATCTTCCTGAGCCTTCTTTCCTCTGGGTTGAACAGTCCCATCTCTCTTAGCCTTTTCTCATATGTGAGAGATGCTCCAGTGCCTTCATCATCTTTGTGGCTCTTCCCCTTGGTGAAGCCATGCTGCCTACTCCTGATGACTTTCTTGTCCCTCAGGTGCCTGGAAATGCTTTCCAGGATTAGCTGCTCCACCACTTTCCCAGGGATCAAGGTGAAGCTGACTACAGTTCCCTGGGTCTTCTTTCCTGCCCTTCTTGAAGATGTGGATGACATTTGCTTTCCCCCAGTCTTCAGAGACTTCTCCCTATCATCTGTCAAAGATTATTGAGACAATAATAATGACATCTCACAATGACATCTGACACATCCCTCAGCACTTGTGAGTGCATGCCATTGGGGCTCATGGACTTACATATAGCCAGGTTGCTGAAGTATCTTGACTTGATCCTCTTCCACCAAGGGTACTTCCTTGCTGCAGCATTTCTGCATCATCTCTGGGACCTGGGATTCCTGAAGGCCGGTCTTGCTAGTAAAGACTGAGGTGAAGAAGGCATTCAGTACCTCAGCCTTTTCCACGTCTTTTGTAACTAGATCCACTGTCTCATTGAGCAACGAGCTCACGCATTTCCTAGTCTTCCTTTTGTTACTTATGTACTTACAGAAGTACTTCATATTGTCTTTGATGTCCTTGGCCAGATTCAAATCCATTTGGGCTTTAGCTTTCCTAACTTCGTCCCAGGATGCTGAGACAATAGGTTTGTATTTCTCTCCAGTTACTCGTCCTTGCTTCCACCCTCTTTATGTTTCTGTTTGTGTTTTTGTGGGCTAGGAGCTCTTTGTTCATGCACACAGGCCTCCCATCTTTTACACTTCCTGTGATGGAAAGGAAGCATAGCATTCGTTGTGCACTGCCTGCAATAAAAAAGGTTTAACACATTTTCTGAACTTCTCCATGCCAAAATTTTAGGTCACAAAGAAAACTTCTTCAATTAATCCTTTAGTTTTACTCTCCTTCATTTTAATATGTGGCACAATGGAGAGTGGATAATTGCTTGATTTAAACACCATTACTACTATATAATTAGACTAATATTTATGGAACTGATTTTTCAGTGTTCACAGCAGGTTTCACTACCTAATTGAAAAAAGAGAAAAAGCATCACCCCCACAACTGACAAATTCAAACAACTATTTTGCCAACAACATTAGACACATTATCAGTGTCATGATCTTTGGCCTTTGATACTTTCAAGAATTGTCCCTAGGGAAATCATCTGCTGGAATGTTAATCTGTTGCTTCTCTGACCTTCTACACATGTACCACATTATTATTACAACCCACATGCTTCTCTTTTCATGCTGTCATTCTGACAATGAGGCCAACCGGCAATTCATCTCCAGACCAGATAGTTGGAACAAAGTGGGTACCAGTAAATGAAATCAGATTGGAAATGGATATTTCTAAAATCACAGTAAGACGACTTCTTTTCTGCAAGAGGTCCAGATTTCTAATTATATGCCATGTTAAGTAATAAGTGGGTGGCATATATATAACAAAGGTTCTGAGATGATTCGTGGACCGATCACAGTCCTGGCATTTGTTTCAAGCTTTTCACAGCTTATTCTTAAAACACAAATTTCCCTCTGGACAGAATCTGGGCAGATTTATGACTTGAGTTTTTCTAGCACACATCACAGCGCTTCCTTTTATCTGGCATTGTTTCATCCCCCAAATTTAGCAGGACTGCAATCATCTTGATGTGCCTTAAAAAGAATAATAGTAATAACAGTAACAATAACAACAATATTAATAAGCTTTAGCACAGGAGTTGTTAGAAAATAAAGACTTGCAGATGATCAGAGGCTGTTGTTTTTTATTTGTGCTTAGAGTGAACAATAATCTCATCAGAGCCTCCTCAGGATGACTCCATGTACAGAAGCATGTACTTCCCCTTTCAAAGGCAGCAAAGGGAAAGGTATAGCTTGTCCTTCTTCCCCATCAACCTGCAAAGGAGGAGAGAGGGAATGAGGGGAGCTTGCTTTATAATTTTGAAAGCCTCCTGTGAAAAGTGCTCTATGCTACTCCCACCCAAAAGTAGCTTGCTCCTTGAGTTTCCTGTGTGAATTGCTGCATCGGCCACTAATCAGGCTAGCTTAAGTGAGCTGTAGTAAAGCATGGAAATTATTGCAAAGATTCCAATATTTTAACCTGGTTTGCTTTTTTAACCTCACCTCATCTGAGGCATTAAATATTTTGATGCCATATTGTCCAATAGAAGTCTCTTTCAGAAGTCTTCCCAGCTACTTACAACTCTAGCACAACAGCCTGAAAATACACTTAATAGCATAATAAAATTATACAGTTTGTTTTAATCATATAGAATTGTTTAGGTTGGAAAAGGCTTTTAAGATCATCAAGTCCAACCATTAATCTAGCACTGCGAACTCCACCACTAAACCATGTCCCTAAGTGCCACATCTACGTGTGTTTTAAATACCTCCAGGGATGGTGACTCAACCACTTCACCAGGCAGCCTGTTCCAATGATTGACCACCCTTTTGGTGAAGAAATTTTTCCTAATATCTGATTTAAACCTCTCCTGGTGCAACTTGAGGCCGTTTCCTCTTGTCCTGTCATTTGTTCCTTGGGACACCAACACCCACCTGGCTAAAACCTCCTTTCAGGNCGATCCAGCCCGTCCAGACCCCTCTGCAGAGCCTTTCTACCCTCAAGGAGATCAACACTCCCTCCCAACGTAATGTCATCTGCAAACTTACTGAGGGTGCACTTGATCACCTTATCCAGAATATTGATAAAGATATTAAACTTTATATGCACTCCAGTTTTGAGTCCTAGGTCCTTAAGCCTAAGGCAAGTTTTGTCCTTAAAGTTGTTCAAACATTTCTAGCAACCAGCATGATATTTTTGTACTGCATATTTAAAATGAATCCTAGATTTAGACTACATTGAACACACTTGTTTTGGCACTGTCATTACATAGGAAAATTAATAAAATTAAGTTCACGTCTTGATTTCCTAAAGTGACACAAACTTTAAAAATAACTTTTATGCATTTTTTTTCCTGCAAAATAGAAGCTAAGATGTTTTCGAAGTCAAAACTAAGAAAATCTTCTGAGGCCTTTTATTTTGAGATCATAGTGATGAAGAAAAAAGACTTCTTAAGAAACAGAACGGAGGATTAAAGGGCAGCAGATGACAGAGTTCAAATTATATATCATGGGCAAGAAAAAAGTGCTGCAGAAGAATGACAAGAATGCTGGGCTTTCGTCTTACTTTCAAAGGAAAACTTCAAATGAATGTACCTCTATCATAGCTCTAATATATTTGAATGACATATTAAATTATTTAGGACGCAATCTTAAGTTTTTGGGCCTGAACATGCAAACTGACATTTCAGTACTTTAGAAAATTTCTTTAATCTTCCTTTTAGGGAAAGTGATAAGAAACCTTGGTAAAGAGTCAAAGATGTATATCTGGTACAAAACGTCTGCCAAATCTCCAAAGTAGACTTAGTAATGTTTAGTCATCAGTTTGGGGAGGAGGGGGTCAGTCTTTTGCCTGAGTTGGCCTGGAACTTTAAAATAGCCACATAAAAAGGATTAATTAAAAAATAGCCATACAAAAGACATTATTTAAATGTTGTTCTGTGAACTTGACTCAAACCTCAGTAACAATTTATTGTCTTTTTTCATTACTGATAACATTAGAATTACAAACTGGTCCTGGAAAATTATAATAAAGTAATGAAAAAATGGAAATTAACTAGAGAGGGGATCATATAAAAGCAAATTTTTTTTAGAAGTATTTGAAAAGATAAAGTTTTAAAGCTGCTAGCAATGACAGGTAGAAACATTCGTTAAAGTAGAAATTAAAATGAGAAATAAAGTTGCTCCTGCCCATAAGCCCCATTTTACCATGAAAGATAAGGAAATGCCTAACCACAAACCACAGCATAAACTAGGGAATCTTGCCCTGAAAACATTTAAACTGGGGAGGAATGGAGAGGAAAAAAAGGAGAGCAAAATTACTAACAAATTGGAGAAAATGAAATCACTTGACATTTCAGAAAAGAACAGCATTAAGCAATGGCAACACTGGCAAAGATACAGTATGTTCTGCATCCATAGAAACAGTGAGTATTCACAGAAATTGGAAAATTTTTATCAGGGACTTCTTTTTGAAACTGGAACAAAGGTGTTATAGAAACTATAGATTCACAAGCTAAATCTCTATGTTCTGAATAAAATGGTCTGAAAGCGTAATTAAGGAGAAAATAGTACAAGACTAGGATAAGACTAATTCTGCAAGGTCAAATGAGCAGAGTTTAAAAGTGAAATCACATCAGATTTCTTTTGAGACCAGTCGTTTGTGCTTTAAAGCAGTTGCTAGCAGTAACTGGGTGGATTTTCTTAAGACATTTGAAAAGTGCTTCAAAAATAGTGTAATAACAGGGAAAGGGACAATATAACACTGTGGACAGAGAACTAGAGAAGGAAAGTGTCTAGAAAAAGAAGAAAAATTACACTGAAAGCGCCACATTGAACTCAAGTCCCTTGCTGTAGATAAGTTACACAAGACTCCTCAATGCTAGACAATGAATACAAACAAGCAAGGACAGGGTTACCTGCAAAAGCAATATTGTCAAATATTCAGAGAATCATAAATTCAGCTGTGAGAAGTGCCATGTGTTTTTACAAGTCTTGATAGCTTAAAAATTACAAAATTTGTTTATTTAACTTCAGGTACCAGACCCTTTAAAATTAATCTTTCCAGGCTCTTCTCTGCATGTAGGGAAGCCAGAAACACATTTGTAAGAGAAATAAAAGATGACTTTAAGAGCCAGATCACACGAATCCAAGTTCTGATGTTTTCAGAGGTATTGGCCACAGGAACAGATTTTCTTGGTGGCTGAGCTCCGTACATGTCCAGTTTTGATGCATTTACATGTGAGAAGGCCCTCTGCTAGGCGCCAGTTGCAGTCTCCATTGAGCCCCTCCCGTGTCTCCACCTCCCCGATGACCTTCCCACCCCACACCCAGGGGCGGGTATGCTGGAAAACAGAAAGATCTAACCAGAAGCTGGAAAGGATCAGAAAGGGTGTGCCATGGTGGATGAGAGGTGTTAGTTTTGAAAAGAGAATAGCATATGAAAAGGACATCTGAATACCAGCTACTGCAACAAACACCAGAAAGCAAAGTGCCCTAGAGACTGGCACAAGTCTCTTCCCAAAGTCTGGTCCCTGGCAGGGCATAAGCTTGTTCTCAGCACTCACTGGCAGAGTGTTACGGGATGCAAAGCTCCCTCTTCCTCCCAGCTCTCTGGCAATGCCCTGAGGATGGGAGGAATGTGTTCAGACTTGCTTCAGTACGAGCAGATCAGAGAGTAGACCTATGTTAGGAAGGAAATAGATGTCCTAAGTCCCCCTACATCACTGCTGTGTTTTCACATGCTAGTTTGGAGCAAATCGCGCCTAGGCTGCTGCGGGACTAGACGCGCACCTCCTGCTCAGGACAGGTGCCCTCTCAGCCCAGGCAGTCTCCTTCCAGTTTCAGTATTAGAAACCGGCAATTAGGGGAACCCATTTCATTTAAATGAAAAACAGATGGAGAGATTCAAATGCATTTACCACACATAATGGCCTGCTGCTTCTGCATAGGAAGAAAACAACACACATTTCATTGCAGGAACCAACATCCATCCAGCCTTACTTGCTTTCATCTGCTGTATGTCTTGGGCAGCTCTTCCACTGTCTGTAGCTCTCTCTCCTAAACAAAAGACTTTTTACATGGAGACCCTCCTTTGCCTCTGCTGCTGACGTCAACCAGCCGTGAGGAAGATGCTCCTAAAGAAGGGCACCAGCACTCTTCAAGCAGCTGCCAGATAGTTCCCAGCACATTACCACAAAAAAAACATACACCACCTTTTGTGGTGGCTTTTTACTTTTCCTGTGATATCCCAGAGCACAACTTTGCTGTTATTACCATCTAAATTGTTTGTGATATTCTTGCTTAATTACTGGGATATTTATCCACTACAGTACATAACCAAACCACTCCAACTGTCAAATTGAGTTTATTTGCCCCCTGGTGCCTCTGCTGCTCTACTCCTTTCAGTGCACTGGTTGCTTTAACAGCACTATGCAGGTTCTGTACTTCCACTGGACACATTTTGGTCTTGGACGATCTGGCATTAGTTTTTGTCACTAAGAAAGGTCATAACTCGTGAATAACAGGAATAATTAAGATAAGTTAAAGTATTACAGATGGTAAGCTCCTCAAACTAATTTAAGTATATAAAGACATTTCATAAAGTGTGATGCTTAAGAACTACTCATAAAGCTGAATTTTTTGCAATTTATTTTTATTTATAAGAGAAGTATTTGTTAATATCTGTGAAAATGACATTTATATATACTTGTGGGGAGATGCTTAAAAATATTTTTATTCCTTTAGGATTTGAGAAGTTTTATTTTCCAAGTTGTTTTTTTCTAATATCTGAAGGTAAAAATGAAACATCGGGTACTAATGGTTTGAGATACAAATATGCTGGAATCAAAGTATGTTTATGTCACATTTCAAAGTATAGCTTTCAGACAGATATCAACATCAGTTCAAACAAAATACCAAAAGTGATTGTGTGGCACCTAGTCTTAAAAGATACTTGCCAGAAAATAAGCAGCAAAAAACATAACACCATATAAAATGAAGTTAAGATCAAAGCAAAAATATTGCAGCAACATATCTGGAGGAAAAATCAGCAGAGAAAGGAAAAACTAGTTCATCATTTTCAGTGTGGCAATTGTGGGAGTTATGCCATAATATCTGTTGCATTTATAATGAATTCAACATGATTATTCTTTGGCCCTGCTCCATAAAAGTGAATGCAATTATTCCCTGATTTGAAGTGAAACAAATGCTTAAGAGCTTTGCTGGGACAAACCTTTTAAGGTAGATCTCAATTTCAATTACATTAGTAAAAACTTTCCCTTCTACTTCAAAAGTAAGGAACTTTGTTGTTCCTGCTGGCAGTCATCTTTTGACAGAGGTAAACTCTTTTTCAGGTGCTGATGCATTTTATGACTCTGTATTGCGTATCTGTGTTTTTACATTGCTCTTTGCCTCCACCTGAGCCAAATGCCTTTTCATCTGATGACTGAATCTCTGATCCAGCGCTCTTCTAGAGATACCAAAGCCCTCACTACATGGGATTTTTAAATGAATCTATTTAAACTTCTGGAAATCTCTGTATAGAGATATTTCTCTCAAGGATGTTTTACTTCAGTAGAGTTTAAGCAAATGTCAAATACTGGCTTAAACAAAATAAAAACTCCTACAATCAAATTGTCTTCCCACGACATCTCTGAGGAAGCTGTCTTTGAGCCACATTCCTGCTAAAAGTGACAATACGTATCCTATATTTTCATATCTAAAATCTGTAGCCCATGTAACCTAAAAATCATTGAAGATATATTCCTTGAATGTAAATTGTCAAAAAATCCACAGAAAATTATAAAGTTAAGAAAACTAACAAGTTTAAAGATGTTTGGGGGTAAATTTATCTTTGCATTCTCCACATATATCTTGCACTTCTCCTCAGTAACAAGTTGGGGGCTCAGGTTTCTTCATTTTGTCTTGTTTTGGAGGGAAGGATTGCTTTGGTTTCTTTTTGGTTTTTTGGGTTCAAGTGTATTTTGTCATTTGTTAGTTAGTTGTTAATTTGTTTGTTTGTTTTCATATGCCTCCAGTTGTGCACTAAATACATAAAAACACAGTCTTATTTCAAGGCATACTACCACTGTTTCAGGTGGACTAAAAGCAGATAGTAGCTACTCTGTGAGCATTAGTTAGGCCACAGACTGCAACAAATACAGTATGTACTCACTGAAGTCTGGTTCAAGAGTAAAAAGTATACCCCAGCTCAAAGTGAGGGGAACTTATCTTTCATAAAATGATACAGGTTGGAAGAGACATCTGCAGGACACCTTGCCCAACTTCCCGACCAAGGCAGGGACAACAAACATCGAGTTGCTCTGTGACCAGTCAAGCTTTGAATCACTCCAAGGGTGGAAACTCCACATCATCTCTGGGAAACTCCCTTCAGTGTTTTAATATCTCTGTGGCATTTTTTCCTGATATCTCACTGGAATTTTCCTTGCTGTAACATGTGACTGTTGCCTCCCATCCTACCACTGTACATCTCTGAGAACAGTCGGGCTCTGTCTTATCTGCAGATTGCAGTGAGATTGTTGAAGACAGCAATAAAAGTCTCCCATTAAACTTCTCCTCTTTGAATTTTATGCTGTGTGGAAGGAGTATCTAGCAAAATGGCACAATCCATTTTAAGAAGAAATTGGGTAGGAATAAAATGGAAGAAAAGAAAAAGGTGCAGTAAGGGGTGATGGAGCAAAAGGTAGGGTGCACAAAGCAGTGACACATCTTTATATCCAAAAACTAGGCAGTTGAGGAGGGGGCTGCAGAGAGGTGTATCTGTTGGTGGAGAGTCAGCAGAGGGCTAGTGGTCCCCAGCAAATGGCAAAGCACATACAGTGCATGTCCTCTGTACAGTACATGAACCACTCACTGTTTCACAGGAGCTGGGCAGTTTGAGAGTCTTCTGGTGATGAGCATGCATCAGTCATCCCTGGAGGATTTAGTGTCCCACACATGAATTTGAGACTTTCTATCCCTAGTGCATATAACATTTGCTTCTCCTGAATTTGTGTTCTTGGAAACACAGACCCAACAAAACTTATGGCAAATGGAGAAAAATTAGAGAAATTACTGCAAAATCATACTGCTGCTCCAAACCAAAATTACAATGCAAACACACCCTAAACAAGAATTAAGGATCCATGAAAAAATACAGGCTATGTATTCACCAAAATTTGAAACAGGTCCATTAAATGTAAATGACAAATAGATATCAATGACTCTATTCTACTTCATTCAACTTTATTTGACCCTAATGAAGCTGCAAGTGAGAACAAGAGATAAGTATGCTCACTGATCCAACACTTATGCTGAAATTCATGCACAGACCACTGGACCATACATCTTCCTCACAGTCATTTTAAGTCCTGTACACAGTCAGCTGAGGAACATGACAAATCCAAACTATTTACAAGCTAACCTGGAACTAGTGGAAAGAAAAAATTCTAGGTGTTGCTGCTAGCTCTATTCCTTCTTTTAATCTCCTATCCAATGGCCGAAAAATAATGGGTTGGGTCTTTATGCATTATTGTTCCCCTAATGAAAATGCATGTTGTGATAAAGTTCATTTTCTTAAGTGAAATACCTTTCATTCAACAAACATACTATGACTACTGCAGGCATGGTCTCGAACTCTGAGAAGTGAGACCTCTGCCACATCACAGAGTTTTATAGCCTTATAACTGTAAAATAGATAGCTATGTTTTAAATGTCTTCTTCTGTAAATGCTGTTGTTTAAACTGTTAAATGATAATTGCTTCTAAGCAGATCACATTCCTCATGAACAGTCCTCTGTATCAGTATAAAAACTCTTCTTATGGCATTTCAAAAGCACCTACTCTTTCATTTGTGGGTTTAGATTTTCTTCAAAGGGAACCATCTTATTACCTTCCCTAAGTCAGAACCTTCTAAAAGTGTCTCACAAAAGTATTTGACAGAGATCTGAAGACAGAGGAAAGCCTTTGATATATAATGAAATAATTTTGAATCATCCTTCCACACACAAGAGCAAGACAATGTATCTTTTTAAAGAAGCATAATCTACTTGGCACATGGTGTCAATACAGAAGCTCTTTTTCCCATTTGCTGCTGAGCTAAAGTAATTGCAGTGAACTGGCATTAGTTCACAAAATCAATCAATGATTACTAAAATAACAATAATTTAAAAGCTTCACTTTTTGAAAAGAAAAATTGTACAAATATAGAATTTAAACAAGAAACATTAATATGGCCAAAACCAAAAAATGCTATGACTAACAATAGGAACAGGATAGCAATATGCTACTTGTGATCTGAGAAGGACTAATCAAAAATTTAGTTTACATGAAGCTTTGTGTCAAATGGACTTTTTTTATGCTTGTTTTCATTGAGTAGCAGATGGCTGACAGAAAACCTGAGGTAGAAATTTGAGGAACTGAGCTGCAGATCAGAGAGGAAGCATTTTTGGTCATTAAATGTGGCCTAGTAAGACTGTTAGAACTGTATATTTAATGACAGACTATGAACTCTCTAACAGTTCATACAGAGTGAGCATTTAGGCACTCATACTCTTCTGGTCTTACAAATCGTACCAGTACCCAAAGCATTGCTTTGGTAAATAAATTTAAAACAAATGTTTGTCATCAACATTTTCTACTTCCAGTTTCCTCATTTATATAGTTTTTTCTTGTGTTTCTGCTCACTTGCTCTCTCCCTCAATGTAATCCCTTATGATTAGCCAAGTTACCGAGCTGCACCTTTTCTGGTACAATTTTATTCAGTAAAATACAGGCTTTTCAAGCTAATTTTGTTATTTGAAACTTGTGATTACTTTCACTGTTAGGATAGTCTGAAAATTGCATCATGGTTACAAATAAACCTGCAATACAGAATACAGTAGCAAATTAAGTGGTTTTCTGTGAGTGGCTGCTTTGCTTACTACCCTCTGCATCACTGGTTTGCTTCAGACTATACTTCCAGTGAATAGTGCATCAAATCCAGTCACATGCTGCTGCAGACATTGATATCAATAAAACACGAATGATGACGTGCTCACAGAGACAGACAGCATGAAGTTAAGTGCACAATCTAACCACATTCCTGTTGAATTGCAACCTGAAGATTGCTTTTTCTGCTTTTTCAAACTTGACTCTTTAATTTGTTTCCAGTTTCTTCCCTGCCTGTCTCTCCCTC
This sequence comes from Aramus guarauna, assembly GCA_013400195.1. Taxonomy (NCBI): domain Eukaryota; kingdom Metazoa; phylum Chordata; class Aves; order Gruiformes; family Aramidae; genus Aramus; species Aramus guarauna. Next base: position 50,624 of record VXBL01003198.1, read on the forward strand.
CCTCCCATCTTTATTTTCCTCCAGTGTCTGCTTGTGCTGACTGGGCACTCTACTCTCTTCCATGATGCCAGCAGAACAACACTGATTATTGACATTGATTATGGTGCATGTCAAAGAGAATCCCAATGCAGCATCATGCCTAACCCCCACCAATGGGAGGAGAAAGACAGCTGGAGGAAAACCAGACAAATTTCAACATTTTTAATAGCTTCACAAGCTTGAGGCAATACACTTATGTCTAAAAACCTTACTGTTTTAAAATCAGGTTATTTCTTAGTGTTAAAATCTCTGCTGCCTCAGATCAATTTAAACAGAAATGAATGACAGAGAATGGCAAAAACATCTTATAATTTTGAGAATCCTCAGAAACTTGCTACTAGAAAATAGTGAGCTACAGCACCATCTTTTTTTAGGGGAACTTTAAGGACGCCTATATAGACTTGTAACCAGGGCTGTTAGGCTGAAGAGCTCTCATGACACCAAACAATGCTCACTTGGGACTTTGCTAGCAAAGCTAAACCAGAGTTTGTCTCTGCTAATGCAGCTTAATTCATTCCCCTCTTATAGGGACTACATTCCTTCCTTATCTGTGGAGAAAAGACATTAATGAAGCTGCCCTTTGTACCATGAACTACCTTCAGTTTTTAGGTGTTTTTACCAGGATATCCTCGATAACGCTCATATCAGATCCCATTACGAGCTGTCTTATCACAGTAAGATATTATGGAAAGGATCAGTTACATGATCAAGTTGCAATAGCATGATGAATTCCCTATCAGCTGCACTAGTATAATAAGCTGTGTGTTGGCTCTTAGCCCACTGTAAATGTGAGGTAATTTAAATCTATTTTATTTAAGTTTAAGAAAAGGTCTTTCACCTTACTTTGCCAACAGCTAAAAGCAAGCACACAGCCAGCTACTGCAGTTCAGCTGATATACAGCAGCTTGGCGTTCTGTCTGACGTCATCAGAGAAGTCAATGAGCAGTTTACCTGACACGTATTGTGCACAGGAAGGATGAGTTTGCTTATCTGTCCATAGTTAAGAGCAGCATTTTATGCTGGTCCAGAAGGTAGTGGTTCCTTCCCAGCCTCTGCACTGCAGCGAGGAGGGAATGAGTCCTACTGCCCATGTCCATTTAGCTGCAGGCATCCAGCACCAAGACCCTTCATTCTTCACCTTTCCAACTATTTCCAGGGAAGAAAGGATGCACTGTCTGTTGAGAGTTTGTTCCTCCCACCAAGCTGTACAGAGGGAAAGGGAATAAAAGCATGACATATTAGGTTACTATTTGCTCTGGAGATGTTGCTGAAACAAAAGATTCACTTTATAAAAAAACTTGCTTGTTTTACAAATCAGTATCATATATAGGCCCTAATTTCATATCATGTTAGAAAATGAGGACTAGGTCAGTACTAAGAATAATGTTTCAACATTTCCAGTTCATCTTTTGTGGTTTTACAGCTTCTGACTTCCTTCTTGTTTTACATTTTGCTTCACTTCTATACACAAGAAGAAGTCAATGTATTGGTGATTCCACAGAGGGCCAATTTTCTAACTAGTAGAAGATTCCAACTCAGTTGTGAAGTTTCTGTAATTTACTTGAAGTTACTATGCATGCCATGCCACTGCAGACACCCTCTCTTGACCTTCCCAGAATATTCTTCATTGTCCGTTTTTAAGGATTAGGAAAACAAGAAAAAACAAACAAACAAACAAAAACCCCAACAAACAAACAAACAAAAAAGACAAAAAAAAAAGCAACCTAATAAAAATTTATAGTAGAGACACTTATAAAATACCATATAAGTTATGCATTTAAAAAAAAAAATGTCTTGCCTACTGCTTTCCCTCCAGCTCCTTCACTTTTCCTTTCAAATAATCAAGGCCCTCACCACCTGGCTTCACAGACAATACAGAAGATGCAGCACAGGAATGAAATAGAATCACAGAAAAAAAAATCAGCCTTTGGACAAAGGAGACTCGTGATTCAGAAGTGATCCAAGGCCACGCTGAACTTCAGCTACAGTACCCTAACCCCATTGTGAAGCATCCTTCAACTATTTCAGATGTCCATTTCACAAAGAAATTCATGAATTGCAAATAAACTCATACTCAGAGATTAAACCTCCTGTTCACCAGAAGTCAGAGTTCTGGCAAACAAAGAACTTCTAGACAGCCAGGGGAAATCTGGATTCCTGCTGTTTTTCACCTCATTATACTCTCTGTGGGTTTGTGCAGTTAGTTTAAATGTGTGTAAAGGGTGGGTACAGGGCTGTTCATGTTAGCCAACTTTTGCAATCCTTTCCCTCTTTGTGAAGCAAACTTCATCTGAAATGGGAGAAAATAGAGGGATAAGAGGTAAAGAAGAATAGTGGGAGAGAGGAGAAGAAGAGGAGGAGAAACTAGGAAAGCCAAGCAAAAAAACAAAACTCCCACAAAGTGGTAAACAATAATCACCACAACCTCTTGGAGAAAACTGGCAAAGGACAGAGCTTCAGGGTGTGCAGCGCAGGAGTAGGAAAAGACTGGAAAAAAGTTGCTGAGTGAATAGAGCAAGGAGAGAGTGTGCAAAGGAGAGTAACACAGTATGTCCTCTAACTGTACATCTTCAGTCCCCTCACATAAAGATATAACTATCATTACTAATGGAGATAGGAAGCAAAAGCTCAAAGGATAGGATATATGGATGAAAAAAATAGGAGAGTAGGTTAAATAAGACGTCTGTGTATGAAAGATAAAGGAAGGACATAGAAAAGGCTATAGGGAAGAAGGAGGCATAAGAAAGAGAATGTCAGCAATAGAAGAACAAATAAAAAAGGTGGAAAAGGGACTGAGCAGAAAAGGACAGGGAAGGAGAGAGTGAGATGAGCAGCAGAATGAACAGCGAGGAGTAAAATCAAGCTCAAAGTGAGGTGAAAGAGAAGGGACAGCCTCTTGAAAACTTTATAGTAGTCCAGAGGGGTCTGGAGCACAAGTCTTACAAGGAGCGTCTGAGGGAACTGGGNCCAGTCATTTTCTGATCATGCTCTAGGTCCCCACACTACACTGCCTTGAAGATAGTCACCTATGAAAGGGGGAAAAAAGGAGGAACAAAATTGTCCACAATGCTCAGGGAGCCCCAGGGCAGCAGTCTTGCAGGAGGCTATATGCTGGACTACATTGCCAGCAAAGGATGCTGTGCTTTAAAATATGTAGACTTCTGACAAGGGAAGCCACATATTCACTTACACACCGGGCATTACTTACACACCAGAAATACACCAGCGCTTTCCTTTTGAGACCACACCAGAGACCCTGGAGGGCCACTTCAGGATGCAAAGAGGACTGAATGCCCACGCATAGCTCCCTGGTAAATACAAATGTCGCCAGTTCAGCAATCTTTCACCCACAGATAGAATTTGGCTCTTAGCTAACTGGAGAAATGGATTGGGCTTGCTAGAAATCCACAGGGTCTTCTCAAAACAGAAAAGGCCCTATTTGTGTGGCATGCAAAAGTCCTCATATCTCAAGCTCTCTGATCTAACTGTGCAGCTCAGTCACAGTCTCAGTCAGTAGAAAAGAGTATCATCTTTAATTTGAGCTTGCTGAGTTCTGAAACACTAAAGCCCTTTCTTTCCATCGCTTTCAAAATTCTTCCTGCACTGTACTTTGTTACTGTGTGTCCACAGTGTCCTTTAAAAGGAAACTAATCAATCAGTTTACATCTGCTTTTGGATTATCTCATCATCATTATTTTTTTCCCTTGTTTGACCATATATTTATTTTAGGTTAGGGCATGAAAAACACTCCTTCCCCCACCTCCCTGTCCCCCTACACACAATTTACACCATTTCAGGCAAATTTGATTTGTTTTCGCTTCCCCAAGGAGAGAGTTAGTGTAAAGCACGTTGTGATAATATATATACAACTGACCATACACATTTACAAGTCTCACTCCTCAGATTACTCCATTCCCACTCTTGCATAACCTCCTTGGTGTCTGTGTCATTGAATCATGACTTGTGAACCCCCCCACCACCACTACGGCCAACAGGCACGGTGTTTTTGAGGACATTTTATTGAAATGCCCTGGAGTTCCAAAACTCTGCTTTGAAGTAGAGCAGTAGGAAGTTGCTTGATTAAGTGGGAGATCAAAGAAACTATCCCCACAGCCAAAGCGGGCAAAAACTTCTTTTTATTCTAGACCTTTTCATGGAGCATGACCACTCTCCAACAGGCAAGAGCATGGGCAAACCCCCTCCATATTCCACCCACCATTTCTGCATGCCAAATCTTTAAAAGACTTCTATTCAGTTTGATTCTGATTTGCAGTTGACATCAGGCCTAGTGTCACAAACTTCCCCTGGGATTTACCAGTTATTGTTCTTCTTCCCCACCTCTGCTCCAAGACTTGGGGCATGATTTTCTTTCTTTCACACAGAGCAAAGTCAAACCTAAAGTTACACACAGCTGTCATGCAATTCAGGCCATGTCATGGGACTTCTTTGTAGATTACTGCACTCTGGCTCCTACAACTTAACAAAATCAAAATGAATAAGCTACATGAAAGACAATAGGCTTTATATGTTTTGTTACTTCAGTCCATTACTAGATTCTTTCCTTAACTAAAACTTTCCTATTCTCCCCTGTTGTATCAATCTTGGCAGAGGTAGAAATGTAATTTACATTCATTGTACTGCTACTCATATGACAGCTTCCATCTCTTCTCCTTCCTCCCTCCATATGTCTGATGTTTGCACACAGGAGGAAGACAAGAGATGGAAACTCTTGGAAACTGGACAATTTTGTCCTTACAGTAGAGTTAACTTACTGCAGAAGGGAATTTGTGCCCACGCTATGACCATTCCTGTTCTTAGATCAACTCATTGGCAAAAACATGCTGTCATCAAAGGTGAGGCTATGACCCAGGACTGAGCACCTGCAGCAGGAGCATGTGGTCCTGCTCTTCTCACTGCTGCTCCTGCAGTGACAAACCCTGCCACAGAGAGGGATGACTTTGGTACCCACAGAAAATTCACCAGAGCCCTAGAGGACACTGATGGTGAACAGAAATTGTATACAGCTTGCTATCATAAGCTATCTTCCGAGGACTTTCTCAGCTGCTCCAAGGTAGCTCCTTGAGCTGTATTTTTAATAAGTAGGATCACATCTTCAAAGGAAGCATCAGTCCCATGTAGTCACAAAACACATAGCTGTTTATTGCTTGGTTTTACTGTCCAGAGGAGGCCCAGGACTGTTCACAGCTGGGGCCTGTGATGGAGGTGATAATATTAATTAACTCTTCACCCCAAAGAGTGTGAGTAGGTGCAATTAACTTGCACTTCAAAATGCTTTGAAACTCTCACATAAAAGTAAGTGTCCTTCATTAGTTATTCCAAATCAGTTATTCCAATTTAATGACATTCTTATTCTTATGTTTATCTTTCATAAAAGAAAGAACAGCTACTGAAAAGTATCTTGTCATTTTTACATTCTCAAGAAAATTGCTGTAAGCCTGTATGTCATAGATGGTATAAAGTCTAAAAAAATTAAAATACAATCAGTGAAGTATTGAAAAAAGACCAAAAACTTAGGAAGATGTTATTGAATCTATCCTCTAGAAAACCTGAAAGTTCTGATTAAGAGTTAATCAACAAAGGCTGTGAAGTACTTTAAAAACACCGGGTTTGGTCTTGTTGGGGTTTTTTTGCATGCTAATCCACTCAATAATAACGAAGCTAATGAGAAACATCAAAACAACAGGGATTTTCTCATAGCATTTCCTATCCAGATAAAACAATCCATTCCTCAAAGACTTCTGGTGAAATTTTAAAAGGCAGGAAAATGTTTTATATTAAGAATGAGACAAACCAACTGTAGTTTTACAAATATTCTGTTGCTAAACAGGATAATAAAGTAATAAGAGGATAACTCTTATTGATGATCTCTAAAAGGCTAAACTAAATGATACTGTAACCTTTGTCCACGGGCTGGAAAATTATGTGTCGTTCAGCTGGTGCAAAATCAGAAAAGAAAGAATATGTATATTTTTCTCCTTTAATTCACTTATTGTATCAACAGTACTGTAGTTCATTATGTTAGTTAAATGACCACCTACACTTAAATACTCTTTACATAATGAAAACTTTGGTGAGGATCCTGATGACAGTGCACAGCACAAACACATTTCCAAACTTGCAGTAAAAATGGGACACTTAATTCTTACTGATTTTGCTGCCTGGTTTTGAATACAGAACTCTTTAGCTTGCTTCTCACTTATGACATGCAAATACAGACATATGCAGAGATGAATGCATTTTTAATTTTTAACTAAAGAGGAGGGGATTCACATGTGTTTTGCCACGCGGTCCTTGTTCACAGGAAGCAATAGCCTATAGAGAACATTAAAGCAGTAAACAGATCACAGTGCTCCCACTGAACAGTTAGCTTAGCTGTACCTTCAATAGCCTTCCTAAGGACTGAGTTGAGGGAAAGAATTAGCTGCAGAGATCAAAAGGACCAGGTATATCTTTGAAATCCCTTCACAGTCCAGCATTTTTTTTATGACCAAAGCCCCTGAGCTGAATGTGAAAGCCAGTTTCCATGGATATTTAAATGACACTTTTATCAGGCATATCAGAATGACACACTGTGATATTTTGAAGCCTTGCAAGGTCACCTCTCAGCCATCCCTGAATTCATTTCTGTCTAACAATCAACGTTTCTTGTAAGGAACAAGCAGTGTTTGTGGCTTGTCAGTGTGACCAAATTGCAAAAAAATTGAAAATGTGGAGTACTGAAGTGGAGAAGATTAACCACACCAGCAACCTGTGACAGAAAACCAAAACCCTTTGCTATCTGTTCTCCTCCTCGCTGCCTGCTCCCCCACACTGCTTTGTGCTCCCTTCACTGCAGGGCAAGCCACAGGTAATTTTGTGCTTTGAGCAGATACACCTGTAAACTGATGCGCAAGACCAAAGCACTGACTCTGCAAACATGTGCATCTACCTTCCCTATATGGAGGTCCCACTGAAATAAATAGGATTGCTCACTTAGTAAATCAGACATGTTTGAGGAACTGAGCCTTGCATTGGTACGTGACATATTTCAAGGCTGGAAAAATATATCTTGGGCCTTCAGTGCAAGTTTTGTGTCATCACATGTAAAAAAAAAAAAAAAAAATCAACAATAGTAAAAGCTGAAATAAAATTATTGGGAATAAATTAGCAACAATGAAAATGCTTTTCAAAGTAATACTTCAATTTTGAAATAGCTATTATAAACTTTTGTGCTTGCTATGGCTTGCAGTTAAATTTTAAAAATAGCACTTAAATATGCATGTTAATAACATCCAGAAGGCATTTCTTTCAAGCCTGTTTGGGCTGTTGAAGGGTTTAATTTAACCGCAGCATTCATTTATGTCTAGCAGTTAGAATTTTCTTTTAAGCTCAAAGGAGCTGAGAGTTGTAACTATGATCTAATTGGTAAGGAATGAAGAATGTTTTTCATGTTTTATAGACAGTATGAATCCTGATCATTTTACAGCAGTAAATTATAGAGTGCTCTGCTCACTGTGTCTCCCTCTGGAAGTATGGGCCTATATCTCATTAAACTATAAAAATAACTTGCAGTGTTCGGCACTCCTCGAAAGCTATCCTGCCAAGGTGTGTTATTTTTATATCACTAATGCTTGTCAGTTAGTCAGTCCAGAGAAAGTTAGGTTCTTTACAGCCTCAAACTAAATTAATTTATAGCTACATCCACATGTCAGAGGGGACACATGAGGAACCTAAACTGCTATAGAAAACAATAATTTATTATCGATTTTCAGCTCCTTTTTAAGAGTAGCTGCAATTCATTGGTTTCTCAGTTCTTTCCTCTTCTGTACAAATGATCTATACAATGCTAGCAACGTGACAAAGCAGCTCCTATGGGTAAGGCAAATGATATAAAAGTCAGATGTGCTTTACCTCTTTTTGGCTTAAGACAAATGATTCATCACTGGAACATGAAAAATGACCAGAGGTGGCATGATATGCTTTTTGCATTTTTACCTTTTTTTAGCATGTGTGTGATTAGGCAAAAAATCTCCATTAAACTAATTATTTGCCTTTAAAATAAAAGCTAGCATTTCACACATTTTTAAAAGCTATATGATTGTCATGTGGTTCTATAGTCTAGCTGAATTTAACTACAGTAAAGGCAGTACACCACAAATGACAGATTGAAGGTCTTTAATCCTACTGTAATATCTTGGGTTTATGTTGGGAAAAAAAAAAAAAATTAAGTAATCTTTTTGAAAGGCAGATGTTACCGATTTGCTACGGCAACTGCTGACATTGACATTGCCAGACCTTTAAAGCAAGGGTGGAGTGCACTGGAAAAGAAAAAAGCAACTCAAGACCCAATGTAGGAATGAGTCCAGCACTAGGAATAACCTTCAAGGAGCACAGCAATAAGATAAGAACAATAATCTCTTTTCTCCCAAAAGCACAGCGATTAAACACAAACATCTCTTTTCATGGAAAATCGCTTAAATAATCAACTATATTATTCCCTTCTTAGGAGTAAATAGCAAATCATTCAATGATATCTTGGGAGGGGGCGGAATAAAAAATAAAAATTATAACAAAAATTTTAAAAACACAGGCTTCTCTGTCATTCATTCTTTCTATGGAGGCAAAAAAATGATTCTGTTGTTAGAAAATTTAGCCCATATTACTTCTTCTGCACAAGGTTTTGCTGTGAATGCCACAGTTCCTTCACCGATCAGCCTTAGGTCCAAACTCCGCTCCCCCAGCATGGCTGTCTTGGCCACAGTCCTTCTTTGAACAGGGTTTTCTCCTTAGAGAACAAATGGGCAGTTTTCCAAGAGGGTTGGACTTGATGATCTTAGAGGTCTTTTCCAACCTTAAAGAGTCTATGATTCTAAGAGATGAAGCCAGGTAAATTGTCACAAACCAGTGTGTGGAAACCCTTGCATTTGGTTAATCAGCATGCATACCCTTCCTTGGAGCTGCAGGCTACAGCAGATCTTGGTCTCTCCAGAACTAACTCAACTCTCAAAGCTAAGGTACATGCAAAACTTTCTCACTTTTCACCTCAAGGTCACCCACAGCTGAGAACGAGTACAGGGAAAGGTCACCTATATACCAGACAGGAGGCCAGATTCAAAGTAAGTCATTCCCTTCTCAGGTTGTGAGTTTCCACACACAGGCTCCTAGACCAGATTTCCACACCCATCCTCGCAAATAAATGAAAAGGAGATAAGAAGACGAAAAGGAAAATGATGAAAACTTTCTCACCTAGTGCAAATCCCATCTACCTTCAACAAATCCAGAAAAGCAGAAATGAAAAGCAAAGAATGAGAAAATTCCTAATTCACAGAAATATTTATACCCATAAGAAACAGGAGAAACATGGAACCAGAATCAGAAAGGATGCTGAATGACAAAGATCCTGATTTATTAGGCATAACAGAATATGGCTGGAGTAGTTGCATCCCAATTATGATCATTAAATCTGCATTGAGAAAGAACAGAAAAAGAGGCAGTAAAGTCCTACAGCCACCTCACAGCTACTAGGATCACTGTGAGAAGAAAGTCTTCCTGCAAAACCAAAAGGACTAGGGATAAAGATGCAATTACAGGCACTCATTACTGTCAAAACACACAAGAGCCAACAGCTCCTGGGGCAACATGCAGGCTGCTCTCAGCTGCCGGACAGCACACTACAAGGAAATTTTAACTACCTGCCCTACTAGACGAAATGGAAAGCTGGGAATCAAATCCAGATCTGCTTCTCTCCACTCTGGACTGTAACAGAGCACATGAAGATTTCAGTTCCTCATTTTCTTTCATCTACAAAACAAAGACAACTCAACAACATCAAGCAAAAAAGCAGAAAAATTTACCAGTTAGACGACAGAGGAGGATGGGGAAACATGATGAAAGAAGTCCCTAAATTAAACAAGGAACACCTCTGTGATCCAGAAAGAGCTGAATTTTCACCAGTCACTGCAGTATTAACCAGTAAGAGAAGACGATTAGAAATGCAATCCTTTGTTCACATCAAGCTAGCAAGAAATTAGTTCAAAGTTCAAGAATTTGCACGATAGAGGAGGAGAATGTCATTAGGAAATCTAGTCAAGCACAGTGCATGGCTTCAAATGGCTAGTACAGCCAAACTAGCTCAATCCAAGTTAAAAGGTGCAGGTTCCATGGGGTAGAGCTCAGAGAGCAGCTGACATGCACACAGCCCACAGGCACGTATGTACATTTCCTGAAGATAGGTCTCAGACTACTAATGTAGCTTTTCTCACCACAGAGATTGAAGTCCTCTGCCTTAGTTGAGACCTGCAATAAACACATGCTTAAAGTTGTAAAATTGTCTTGTTGCTGTTTATTATTCTCAATACAAATAATATTAATCCTAGTGCCTTAGTCTTCAGCAGTGCAGCAGCCTTGGCAAATAATCTCCCCGTCCTTTTCTAACCCTTTACATTGAAGATGCAGAATCTGATCTGTTTCTGAGATGGTAAATGAGTGAAAAGAATCTCTCAGTTCAGAGAGCTGTGATGAGAACCACAGTGTGAAAGTCTGGATCCCAAATATATATAGATTTATAGGAGTGGCACTCAACCACATATAAAAGTTATAGATGACTGTAATTACCCAAAGCACATAAGTATCAACATGAGAGAGGAGAAAGTATATATAAATTTAGAGAAACTTGATTAATATTGGCTCAGCATTACAAAGTGTAACCATCAAGTATGATCCAATATAATTATGGTTTGCCAAACTGTAATTTACTCAAATTTGAAAAGGCAATGATACAGTATGTCATAAAAATATACAGATGCTGCCACTCAAATATTTTCAGTGCTGTAGCTCTTAAAGTAGTTTGTATTTAATTTTGTTTAAGCCTGTGTATCTGTAATCTATCGAAAATTCAGTGTGAATGAGGCTGAAATAAGTCCTATTCCAGCTGAGCTGAATGTCTGTTGAATTTTAATGAGACAGATTGTCTCTTTTAATGTGTTTTTGTACAAACTGATTATATAAAAGTATGCTATAATTGAATTATATGTTAGGCTATTATTTAGAATTACTTGTTATATTATTTGCCCTAGATTCCTGCATAAACATTGCAAATTCTAAATATTTTAAATAACTTCATTCAAGTTAGAAAAAGGTAAATTGCATAAAATTGTCTTGTTTGTGTTATTCGAAAGTGCAAGTATATGTCTCCCCCACCACCCACCCCCCCCCATTTTATTTGCATTTTTCCTTTTGTTCTATGTAGATGAATCTGATGCTCAGGAAAAGGAACAAGACCAAAACTGTGGAAAGTCATCTCAGTCAAATATAAACTGTTATCTTTACATCCATTATCATTATCAGAGATCATTTTTTCATAGCTCCAAAATTCTCCCCAGTGGGCAGTAGTCCATCTTACTAAACTACCTACCCATAATTCAACCCAATTTCATGCAATTGTCTGTCTATGCTCATGAAAGTCCAGCTCTGAACTACAATGAAGACTGTTTTCCATAGCCTCTAGGGAGCTAGCTAATTTTGTTGGCTGCCTCCATTCCATCCATCTTCTAGTGAATAAAGAAGGGCTCGCCTTTTCCCTAGTGCTGCCCACTTTCAGAAATCCGAACGTCTGTTCAGCAGAAAGCACTAAACTAGTACAAATGCTGAAATGCCTGAGTAGAGAGCTATTCATTCTCATGCAAACTCAGAATCAGCTTTCACAACTGCAGTAAATACTGACAGCTCTTGCAACCACAGAACTAGGTCTACGGAAGAGAAAACCTAATGTTTATATCTTGTGGGAAAAGTCCATGGGCAGAGTCAAACTGAACTATGTCCTTCAAGCAACTCATCTTTTCTTATGGGTGCACCCCAATCGATAAAATAGAAAACAAGAAAATGAGGCTGTTCCTCTACTCTCTAGTACTCAAAATAGCATTTAATTTGGTACAGAACAGGGAATTTCTCCAATTCAGATTATTTTGAGGATTTTAAGTAACCATCATCAACTACTGACATAGAGAGAACACTGGTCTGAATGGATTGATTCAGATTACTGAATTCTTATTCAATTCTTACTGGTTTGACATGAGGGTAAGAAGAAAAAATAATTTGGTTGAAGGAACTAATTTGCAATATTAATGAGGTTTTTTCTAGATTTCAGTCTATAATTCTCATGGAGAATCTACAAACAAGGTAAGTGAATGTGATAGCATTTTGTTTGCATGAACAAATAATTTATAACATACTTGAAGCTTTTGACCCTTATTCAGTTATAGGCCATAAAAGATCTAATTTAAAAATGATATATGCTGTCTTATTTCCTTTTACATTACTGGAGTAGACAAAGATTCTTGTTGTGAAGGATGGTTACCTTTAAAAACTGCAAAGAGTAATTCCCTGTTATTGTATAAACAATGAAAAAATTTCAGCAACAACTTATCAAGTGCAGGATGAAGCTAGTTTTTGTGTGAGCGTATAAAAAGAAAATTCAATACACGGACAGCAGAAAAAAAAGCTTTTTGTATGGAAGTTATAAACATTGAGCTCATTTCAACATTTTCTGCAAAAGGGTGTGATTTAGTGCTCCAGCAGTACCATTTTCCAGCAAAAGCTGACACATTACTGCTTCCAGCAGGTCATGGAAACTCAGAAAAACAAGATTTTACTACTTCCTCCACACTGCATTCACCAGGGAATAAAAAAATTTCATCCTGAATGAAAACAAATCACACTGCATCCCTGCGAGCTTAGCCAAGCAGGATGACTATTGATGTATAGTCAGTGTTGTAAGCTCTTTTAGATGAAGACAGTCTTTCCATATGATGCCTCACGCAATATGTTTGGGATCATGACTCCTGTTCCTTGCTACTAGTAGAAAACAAATAAGTAATAATTTCTTGCGTATGCATAGATTTATCAACAATGTGTATTCATTCTCCCACACAGCACATGAATAACTAACATGACCGATTACACTTTGCTCATTTCCTTTCTTTTATGTCAGAACAGCTACATTAATTTTAAGAAACTACTCCTAATTTGCATATGCCACTTAAATAACAATGTGTCCTGTGCTGTGAAATGAACAGGGGACCTACATCTTCACTGTTGTCTCCAGTGCAACCCATTCCCCAAAATGTGGCTAAATGAATAGGCAGCGCAAAAGCTTCAGTTGGCTGACTTGGGGTCTGCTGGCTAGCCTTGGAAACAAGTTGCAAAATCAAGTGCCTCTCATTGAAATTCCTTGCCCGCAGTCCTTTTGCATTTATAACTGTGGGAAATCAGCTCCGCCACCTGAGCTGGCCTCAGCTGCCATGGCGTCACATGAAGATAGATGTGATCACTTACGGAGGTACAATAGGGAGCACTCTTCTGCTCTGCTTTCATCTCGCTCCCTGATCTCAGATCAAAGCAGGGAGGCAAGCAGAGCAAGGGCATGTCTACACGGGGACATTACATCAATCTAGTTTGTTCACTCTAAGTGCAGCAATTTAAATGCATCTCATTGAAAAGCTTTTGCACTGGTTTGTCACGCTGGCTTAAAATATTTTCCTTATTAATTATAACATCCAAACAGCTCTGTACTTGTCTGAATTAACTGTCCCAACTTCCCAGCCAATATTTCATGGCTCAGTGTTTATAACTGTGATTTTTTTTTCCTGTGCTGTAGGAGGCCCACTTGAAGAATTAAAGAAATTAAAGAAATTTGTGGACGAAGGAGAAAAACAGACTCAAATGAATGCACTCCTTGAAATCTTTTCCTGGTATCCATTAACATCATCAAAAGCATTACTCATCTGCTGTCACGCAACATCAATGACCCATTACTTAACACTGTAATTATTGTAATATGAACTGAACAACATGCACATATTTGCCATACCACCACTGGGCAGATTTTCCCTTTTTGCAGAAACAAGATGATTGACAGCAGAGTTTCAGTACAGAAAGACCTGCTTTCCTCGTGGGAAGAAAAATGAGCAGAGATGATCTGGATAGAGCTCACAAGGAGCTGCAGTAGACAAACACCACCGTGAAGCTTTTCCTCAGGTCACAGGAGCACTGTGCTCTAGGGGCTGGAAGTTCAATGCCCACAGTCATCACTGGGCATGAGCTAATTCATTTGGCATTGGTAGACCAGCTGTCAGGAGTCCTGTTCTGGAGCTTTGCTAGGTTACCTAGAGTCTTGTCCTGCCTGGTGCTACTGCATCGTCCCGTCAGCAGCAAGACTTCAATCCTGATCCTTTGAGGCCTGAGAGACCACAAAGGAGGAGCTAAATGGCAAAAACAGGTGTTTCAGAGAGGTACCTGAACCTAAAAGATTTAGACACTGAACTCTGCTTGAACATGGGAACGCAAACTCCCAAAACAGTTGGCAACTCAGATGAAGTAGTTTCTCCTGCTGTTCCAGAGTGGATGTTGCTACAAAACATTTTTATTTTAGCATATGCAAATCTCCAAGGGAAGGTAGTTTTATGAGAAGAGTTCTAATCCTATCCAGTACAATTCAAATCTGTCTCTGAAAATTAAGTATTTTAAGGATAGCATAGTGAACTGTCATTAAAAGAAAGCTCTAGGAGAAACTTAAATTATGAGTTTAAAGTGAATTTTTCATCTCTGCTAATAAGCTGATCCAAATAAAGAGCTGGTTTTAATAAGATCAATATATTTTTTGAAAATATTGAATTTTTCTACAGGCTTTGAAAATGCATCATCTCAGCTGCTAAATGGATACAAAATATTTGAACAAAAAGAATTCATCCTGACTGACAAGGAGAGCAACAAGTTTCTGATATTTGTTGCTGAAAATACACATTCTCATGAAAAATGGTCTCTGAAATTTCATGGTGGCATTTGGGAATCCATAGCCATTCACAGGGCCAGCAACATTTGTACATGATGTATGATATAACCCCAAAGACAGCAGCTATTAAATTCAAGTCACTGATTAGCACAGATTCATTTTCCATTTCCTACTTAATAACTTCAACCCTGTTCTCTATGGATAAGGAGTGACATTAAAAGGCACGACTATTACAGTTCCTTGTCTCTCCAATGTCAACTTGCATCCCACATCTGTCCACAGTTCTGAGAATGTGAACAATGGTTGATTTGGAGCTGGACTGGTACAAAATTATTTCCAGACATTCAGTAATAGAAATATGTTTGTTGGCTACTTTCAATTACTTGAGACACCAAGTCTCCCAAAGTGTACATTTTAGCAAAAGTCATTACAAACCTAAATATACATATATATGTTTCCACAATGTATCATAAAATTTATCAGTGATACTTTCAAAGAGAAAAATTAAGTGGTTAGAGGAAACATTTATTGCATTGTATTTTTGATGAAAAACAAAGAAAACAACTTGAGACCAAAAAGCTGGAAAAATCATATTAAATTAAAACTGCCTGTTCTCTCTGTTGTCATATTTAATATGCTTTATAGCTCTTTTAAATTTACAATTGAGTGAAACATTACCAGAGAGGTATGTTTTCACAACAAAAAAATACCCTAACAACTTAGTGTTAGTGATATCAACTGTATTCTTGACGTAGGTCTTTGTCCTGCTTTAATACCTACATGTTGTCATTATTGGTACCAAATGAAATTTAGTCTTCAACTCTTAACAAGATATGCAAGCCAATTACTAAGGAAATAAACAAACAAAACTAGTGTTATTTATTTTAAAAACCTGTATGTCAGGAGTCACTTGAACTTACTTCTCCTACCCTACAAGTCAGAACATAATTAGATCAATTTTATGTGCAGCACTTACAGAGCACATTAAAACCTAAGGATGTCATGTGAGTAGCAACAGGCATATGAGAACTGCACGAGTAAAACTACAAAAAAATCAAAGTTTTCTTAAACATTTGATTGGGTCAACCTGTATTATATCCTTGGACATAACCTAATCAGACACGTAAAGAGCTTACATGGAAGACTTCACTAGTTAAAAGTGATGTTGTGGAAAGTGAGGAGGATAAGAAAGAGAACAGGCAGAAAGAAGTAGATTTCTGAAGAGCTGCAGTGGGTTTTGCTATGTGAAGAAAAGAATCTCAATATCACTTAGTGATTTACTCTTCACAGTGCTTCTGACAACATATGGAGAAGCTACTCAGAACATTTTCCAGTCCTATTCAGAGTTCCCCAGGTAATCTTCATTGCAGATAAACATTGTAATACTATTACAGCTTCTAAACAGAGAACAAAAATTTCTGGTCAACAGAACATTAAGTGTTATTATGTGATACACATAGACACTAGAAAGCACAGAAACTTCTCTGAGAGTAGTAGTAATAATTCTCCACTACCATCTTCAAAAGACTTAGCTGCACTTCATCATCACATGTACCACAGCTTACGTCACTTTTCCTTTCACACAGACACAAAAACAAGAGAATCTGTGGGAGGACTTGCTTAAATGTTAATTTAGCTATGGCAAAAATACTTATGAAATCAGGAAGCTGGAAGGAAAAAAAAAAAAAGAAAAAAAAAAGAAAAAAAAAAAAGGAAAAAAAAGTGGGTTTTCATATTAAACAATAAAAGAGTACAAAAAGCCCCAACCAAATAGCCCAAACACAAAGATTGCTTCTTCTAAAACACAGAAGAACCACAGAGTCGTAGTCTTTATGAACTGAATATGTAAAAGTGGACATGCCATTCATACACACAAACATAACTGTGTTTTGTGCAATCACTGTAAAAGTTAACCCGTTGGCTGCATGCAAAGCTTCAACAGAAAAAAAAGTGAAAGCCTCTAGAGAAACACAGGCTTACTTCTATCCTTCTATCATAAAACCATACAATAATCAAACTGATCTATTTCAAACTGCTTCATTGAAAGAGCTGCATAATCTATTTGCAGAATACGTATTTGGAACATCTTCACCTTCTGCATCAGTCAAACACTATCATCTTGGATATGTTTCTACCTTAACATTTGGTAGCCACGGCTTAAAAATCAGTGTGCATAGCACTTGGTAATACCATTTGCTAGAATGTGTCTGTTAAAATTATTCTTAAACTAGTGACCTTTAGATTGAAATAGTCAGTTATAGTAGCCCTGACATAATACAGAAGTGATTTCACGTCACTAAAATCTCTGAGAGTGAGCCTAGTTTCAGTTTCTTCAGGGACAGAAATTACTCACAGAATGATTGCTTTGAAGTTATAACTTATGTGGAATTAGCAAACTATTCATAACTGAAAAATGCAAATATGATAAAAAGAAGATACTAATTATAGTGATTTGTTAACCTTTCTTTTTCCAAATGTGTGAGGTGACTTGGAAATAACCCTGTGTCTTTGCACATTACTTCACAATCACAGCTTTGTTCAAGTTTGACAGTTAATATTTTTGCACATTACCACAATTATGCCAAACACTCATCACAGCTAGTTGGTGGGTCAATGCTGGTCTCCTACATTTCTAAAAACCAGCCAGATTTCTACCACTTGTCAGGGTAAATTTTAGGATCAGAAGGTAATGACAAATGAACTTCACTAGGTCACTAATTGCCAAAAATTATTATTTGAAAGGAATTTTCTGGCTCCAGGAATAGAATATTCATTTGTTCAGTATCAGTCATAATGGTTAAAGCAAAATGGATACACTAGCTCTCTTGGATGCAACATTTTTATGACAGTTAAAAAAAAAAATAAATCTAAAATCACCAAAACCCCCAGAATTATCTTCTTCAATTAGCATTGATTTTTCAAATATTTGCAAGTTGAGAGAAGTCACATGAGTCTGGTGTTGAAAACATTCATTTAGTGTATACAGCAGTAAAAACAAGTAACAGAAGAAAAAAAAATCACATCAAATGCTAAGCATAGAAGGTCTTATACAAAATATTTTTGTGTTTTTTTTTTTTCAAAACTAATTTCCTTAGTAGATTGAAAGAAAAATAAAAAAAAAAACAATTCATGAGAATTTAATTGGAGATGGAGGCCTATCACTGTTGCATATGCTTCTTTAACTTAAGCAAGTCAAAGGCATCATTCCTTCATGAAAAATCTCAGGTCAGATCTCAGAGGAGTTCTGCCACCCAAAGCCAGAAATTACTTGATACATTCAGTCCCACAGCAGGACCACAAAACATGTTCCCAGTCTTCCCAAAATCTCAAAACCGGTAGTTGGATGACTTCATTTTAAAACCCACTGAGAAGATGGAGAAAAAACAATGTTGTACACTGCCTTTGTCTCTGTTAACAAACCCCACAGGCAGGCACAGGACAGGATGCACCTAAGTCCATTAACAATTATTCCTAGCCAAAATCTGATTAACATCTTCTTTTGAATGATGCTCTGACATACACTGAGGCTACTGACAACATCATTCTTATTAAGATAAATCTTTTGTTTTCTTCAAATCAGCACTACTGGCATAAAAGTTTTGGTAACAAGTGGAAATAAAGAAATATACTGCACAGACTGTGAGGGAATTGGGTAGATCTAGTCACTCTTGGCACTTCCAGTTTCACAAACAGCATGGCTCAAGTATCACATTGCAGTTTGTTTCACTGTTGTAAGCAAGTCAATAACCTTTCCAGCTGCAAAAGCAGCAAGTGTTTTAAACAGAAGGGTTGGACAGAGAGATGGCAAAGGTTCTTCTCTTCATGGAGAGTAATAGAACTGAAAACCACCCAAAGAACATCCTTCTTCCACCAAAATGCAATTAGACAGAAAACCTGCGAGAACCTCACAAAATTTGTAAGGAGCTAGGTGGCTGCACATAGATCTTTTAGCAAAAGTCAAGGAATGAGAAAATCATTATTTTCGTTGTTATTGAGGGTTAAATGTATTTTATCACTCTTGACTGCTATTGTTATAATATAGATGGTAATCTAAAACATGACAGAGATGATGGTACCATGAGAACAAGATCTCATAGGAACTTATTTAATGTAATGTGTTTATGTAGTTATAGACATCAGAACAAATTTATCATGAGAAAATTTTTCTAATTGTTCTAATAATACCCATTATGTTGACAAGAACTTCTCTGTTTTGGTCCCAGAAATTGATAAATTATTTAATGATAGAATAAAAAGTACACTCTAGTTTGCATAGCAGTGAAAAAATACAAGCATACAGGGGCAAAAGGCTGAGGAATTGTCACCACATCATTTCATGATACATCTTTGAGTTGTTCAGCTCAGTCAATTGAGATGGATTACTTCAATTAAGATACATCTGTCTGAATACATTGCTATTGCAGGGGGCACTTAGTGGCATTGACACACTTTGTGCTACAAGTACTTTTACTAGACAAGTAAGCAGTCTTTGCTTTTCACAGAAGTATCAAGCCATTGTTATTTTTTTAATTTGTATTTCTCGGGAAGAGCATGGTAGTTTTCTGTGCATTTTCCTGGCTGAGCCTATTCCCCCAGCACAAGTGCCCTGTTGGAACTGGATAGTCAGGTTTGTGATCACCTTTGCTAAAGGACAAGCACACACACTACCCAAGCTAATTCCAGTAAGATAGCATCCTGCCTCAGCAGCACTGATTTCTCCAGCAACAGCATAGATTGCCATGCCCCAGCTTCTGCTATCATTTACTGGAGGGTGACAGTATGATCATAAAAAGGAAAATGTGTATAACATATGTTAAAGTATTCATATGTAATTTCTATTCAAATATGCTTTCTTTCCTTTTTTTTTTTTTTTTTTTTTTTTCCTGTTAAACATGGGCATTGGTCTGAGACTCTACCCAAATACAGCAGCACAGAGCATTTAGATTATTTTTCTGGGAGAAAATATAGCTATTTCTTCACACACACACACACACACACACACACACACACACACACAAAACCAACAACAAAAAACCCCAACCTCAAATAAATCAGATCTAGTGTGAATGTAGCTCCCACAGATATCTCCACACTAAATTCTTTAGTGACAAGATTGCTAGTATGAGTTACATGTCCAACATTAAAGAGTGAGAAAAAGATGGTAAGTGGGAAAGTAATATCATTTGCACTGATAAAGTAGCACTAAAAAGACAGCTATAATATACACAAAGACAGGACAGATGAGGACATAAAGTAGCAAATATAAATACTGTAACTCTTTGGAAGCTTTTTTTCAGATTCCTACACTCACACACCTTTTCCTCCCACCCCTAAACCCCTCATCTTTAAGATCAGTGAAAGAAACCCAAGCCATTCGTCAAAAATATCGATAATTTCCATTAAAAAAAATTTACTTTCAAGGTGACCTTTCAGCTGGACAAAAAAACATAATTATTACTATTTTTAAAGAGTCAAACATTTAAAATTTAAATGCCATAATGCAGAAACATTCCAATAAGAGTACATTGGGAGGAATAACAGTTTCTTCTTGTTTTAAAAAAAATCCAACAGTTATTTATTGCAAATTTTTAAAATTTACCCCTTACAAAGAAAAGAAGATGCACCCTTGGTGGAAGAGGATCAGGTCAGAGAATACTTCAGCGAACTGGGTATGTGTAAGTCCACAGGCTTTGAAGGAGGTGGCAGATGTCATTGTGAGGCCACTCTCAATAATGTTTGATCAATGATATCAATTCAGAGATATAATATGAAGATTGAAGAGATATAATATGAAGACTGGAGGAAAGCAAATGTCATCCACGTCCTCAAGGAGGGCAACAAGGAAGACCCAGGAAACTACAGGATGATCAGCCTCACCTTGATCCCTGGGAAAGTGGTGGAGCAGCTAATCCTGGGAAGCATTTCCAGGCACCTGAGGGACAAGAAAGTCATCAGGAATAGTCAGCATGGCTTAACCAAGGGGAAGTTATGCTTAACCAATTCGATAAACTTCTACAATAGAAATGACTGGCCTGATAAATGAAGGTAGGGCAGTGGATGTTGTCTACCCAGACTTCAGTGAGGTCTTTGCCTCCCATAAGATCCTCATAGAGAAATTGTTGAGGTATGGTCTGGAAGAACAGTGAGGTAGATGGAAAACTGGCTGACCGCTTGGACTAGAGGGTGGTGATCAATGGCATGAAGTCTAGTTGGAGGCCAGTAATTTGGAGTGTACCCAAGGTATCAAATCTGGGTCTGACCCTGTTTACCATTGTCATTAATGATCTGGATGATGGGGCAGAGTGCACACTCGGGAAGTTTCCTGAGGTCGCAGACTATATGGGGTGCTTGATGTGCTAGATGGTCGTGCTGCCAACCAGAGGAACCTCAACAGGCTGGACAAGTGGGAGTACAGGAACATCATGAGTTCAAGAAGAAGTGCAAAGTCCTGCGCCTGAGGAGGAATAACCCAATACACCAGTGTACATTGGGGGCAGCCCAGCTGGACAGTAGCTCAGCAGAAAAGGATGCGGGGGTTCTGGTGGACATCAGAACATGAGCCAGCAGTGTGCCCTTGCTGCAAAGAAGGTGAATGGCATCCTGGGGTGCATTACAAGGAGTGTTGCCAGCAGGTCAAGGGAGATGATCCTTCCCTTCTGCTCAGGACTGATGGGGCCGTAACTGGAGTGCTGTGTCCAGTGCTGCACTCCCCACTACAAGAGAGCCATGAACATACTGGAAAGAGTCCAGCAAAGGGACATGAAGATGATGAAGGGACCGGAGCATCTCTCACATATGAGGAAAGGCTGAGACAGATGGGACTCTTCAGCCTGGAGAAGACAAGGCTCAGGAGGATCTCATTAATGTATATAAGTACCTGCAGGGAGGGTGCAAGGATGATGGAGCCTCTTTGGAGACTTTTTCCAGTGGTGCCCAGTGACAGTACTAGAGGCAAAGGGCACAGACTGAAGCACAGGAGGCTTCCTCTGAACATCAGAAAACATTTTTTCATTGTGAAGGTGACCGAGCACTGGCACAGGTTGCTCANGTATGGTCTGGAAGAACAGTGAGGTAGATGGAAAACTGGCTGACCGCTTGGACTAGAGGGTGGTGATCAATGGCATGAAGTCTAGTTGGAGGCCAGTAATTTGGAGTGTACCCAAGGTATCAAATCTGGGTCTGACCCTGTTTACCATTGTCATTAATGATCTGGATGATGGGGCAGAGTGCACACTCGGGAAGTTTCCTGAGGTCGCAGACTATATGGGGTGCTTGATGTGCTAGATGGTCGTGCTGCCAACCAGAGGAACCTCAACAGGCTGGACAAGTGGGAGTACAGGAACATCATTAGTTCAAGAAGAAGTGCAAAGTCCTGCGCCTGAGGAGGAATAACCCAATACACCAGTGTACATTGGGGGCAGCCCAGCTGGACAGTAGCTCAGCAGAAAAGGATGCGGGGGTTCTGGTGGACATCAGAACATGAGCCAGCAGTGTGCCCTTGCTGCAAAGAAGGTGAATGGCATCCTGGGGTGCATTACAAGGAGTGTTGCCAGCAGGTCAAGGGAGATGATCCTTCCCTTCTGCTCAGGACTGATGGGGCCGTAACTGGAGTGCTGTGTCCAGTGCTGCACTCCCCACTACAAGAGAGCCATGAACATACTGGAAAGAGTCCAGCAAAGGGACATGAAGATGATGAAGGGACCGGAGCATCTCTCACATATGAGGAAAGGCTGAGACAGATGGGACTCTTCAGCCTGGAGAAGACAAGGCTCAGGAGGATCTCATTAATGTATATAAGTACCTGCAGGGAGGGTGCAAGGATGATGGAGCCTCTTTGGAGACTTTTTCCAGTGGTGCCCAGTGACAGTACTAGAGGCAAAGGGCACAGACTGAAGCACAGGAGGCTTCCTCTGAACATCAGAAAACATTTTTTCATTGTGAAGGTGACCGAGCACTGGCACAGGTTGCTCAGAGAAGTGGTGAAGTCTCCATTCTTAAAGATATTCAAAAGTCATCTGAACATAGTCCTGGGAAACTGGTTTTGATGGATCCACTTAGGCTTCAGGGTTGGACTAGATGACCTCCGTAGGTCCTTTTCAACCTCAATCATTTTGTGATTTTGTGATACCTTTTAGCTTGTGAAGGAGGTAAATTTTTATTTTAAAATTAAACAGAATTTACACTGAGTCAAAATACGTCACTGTCTCAAGCCCAGTTTCAAATTCATCTTGTAGGTCAGCAGCAATAGATTTTGGATTTGATTCTTGCACCTGAAACCTTATAATTTTGTTCTTAACTTAGATAAACCACTAAATCCTTTGTTAAAATATATTCTGCTTATTCCTCATGGTCCACCCCTGACATTGATCGTTAACCTAGATTGATGGCTGGGCCCCACACCCATTTTCCAGCCAGCAGAAACAAATGTGGCAGCTCTGGCACTGTGGAGCCAGAGGAGCAAGTCAGACTGATGCTGTTGCTGCAGCTTGTCCCTGGGAGGACTCCTGCTCCCCAGAAAGCTCCGTCCCCCATCACAAACCCGTCCTTATGGGCGTGTGGAGCCACAGCTCTGAGGGGCACTCCTATTAGCCGATGGTTAACCACTTACCCACAGCTGTTTAAAAACTTTACCTATTAAAATATGATGCAAATCCATTCCTTGCAGGGTTCTTCATCCCAGTAATGATCTTACACTTAGTCTGTGCCATTTAGCACCTATGCAACTATACAAGAGCCTAATTTTCCATCACCTTACCTCAGAGCAGCTGGAAAAAGCCTTCTATTGAATTAGTTTATTATTTTGGGCTGCTTTTATTTGATAAGCTCACACAATGCCACCTTTTGAGCCAGGGACCTCCTTGAGTTATATCCAGAAATAAGTGTTACAGTGCCCCACATGTAGCACACACAAAGGCTTTATTTTTTTTTTAATTAGCAAAACTAAATAAAAGAGAGGTAGTAACAACACTTCCTTCTGAGTCCATCATTATTTTTCTCTCAGGTAACAGATGAGGGCTGGTAATGTTTTTCCCAAACTAATCTCTACCTCAGAGCTCAGTTCTGATTAATAGGTTAATATATGTACAATTTATTTTTAAGCTCGGTTACTTTTTCTCCCTTTCAAACACTATCCTATATTAATCTTAGCACTCCTGTCAACAAGGAAGAAAGCTGTCCCTGTTGTCCCTTGGCATTTCAGGCTGCATTCAATGCAGATAAGGTTTGTTTGGGAACATACAGGGTTTGCTGAAGACAATCACTGGAGATAGAACCTTAATTTAACCTCAAGCCTGTAGTATTTCCCCCGGGACATGGATGACTGATAACACAGCAGAGGGCAAGGAAAGCACAAAATTATTGAGAAATGGAAGCAGCAAATCTCGAGTGTTGAATTTCTTCCTCTAAATCATTGTTTATAAGGATAGTCATGCATGTCTGACTCAGTCTGGAGACACTAGGAAGCATCTTAAAAGAGTAGTTTTAAAATGAGCTGACAGTGGATGTTTTTAAAAGTAATTTCCAAGGCATAAGAAATACAGTTGTCATATATTCGTCTTAAACCAAAATGTCATTACAGAATCAAAATACACTTGCTCATAGTCTCCCATGTACAAGGTAGGTCAGCAGTTGCTAATTTAAATGAAATAAGTCCTTAACAAAGAACTTGATAACATTTCCCAAAGGAACATTAGAAAATAGTGTTAATGAGCATTATTAAAGACTGTTTCTGTAAGCAAATAGATCTTTATTAACTGAGGTTGTCTGTGATGTTGTCCTGCGTTATAGCTCTAAAGGGGCAGCATGAAAAACTAAATAGTATTTTGGTTTAAATAAAAAGGTTTTCTCTGTTCTAAACTTAAAATAAAGCTATTCTGTTAGGGTTAAAGGTTAAATAACCTTTTTATTCACTAATGATAAATTTAATTGCCTGAAGCCAAATTGAATACAAGCTGATTTATGTTTTTCTTTCTATAGGGATAAAAAAAGCATCCTTAGTAGACAACTAGAAAAGACTGCACCAGCTTCAGAATCCTTGCTTTCAGAATGCAAGAATTCATTCATTTAAAATGGAACATATGAATATCCTTTATCAGACTAAAAAGTGTAAGGAAAAATACCCTATGTGCTATGGAAACAACAACAACAACAAAAAAAAAAAAAAAAAAAAGAGAGAGGAGAAAAAAAAAGGTAAATTTTATTGCAATTCCAGGTGTGGATTCTTTTCTAATCACATCTGCTGAGTTAAAATAAATAAATAAATGAAGCTTTTTTTTCTTCCTGTTATCAACCATAAAGTATCACAATCCCTGAAAAAAACAAAGGAAATCAGAAAAACAGAGTTAAAAGTAAGCCCATATTTTAGGGAGAAAATTTACATCAAACAACATCATTGCACCAACACAGTAGTCTCTTAGTATAAAATCAATTATGTGCTGTTAAAGAAGGATTTATTTTTCATTGTTAGAGGTTGTTGCCATTTATTTCTTGATAATATAAAGCAAAATACCAAATCAACATCCACAGCTGATACTTTAAAAGACTTGGATATTTGCAGAGAAAACAGAGATAGTATTTTGATAAGACTTTTAGCTCAATAGAAAGGCAGGGTAAAATACAACCCCTTAAGACAGTATCCTGCGTTTCATATTGAGTAACAGCTAATGAAATCCTAAGAGGGTTTGTTACATAAGCCAGTGGACTGAAGAAACCTTTAACATGTAGGAAACTGGAGTTAATTAAACTGTTATGGGTATCCTATCCATCATCCCACCAGACCGCTCTATTCTAAACCTATTTACATTTTGCAATTGAAAAAAATGTACTTGGTGTGGTTGATAAACCATGTTTACTGTCCTTATTGATTTGACATTTGTGCATAACCTTTATGCTTAATTATCTAATAGCATTTCTTGAATCTTTCTCTGCTACAGAAAGTGTTTGATTTCCAAGCAATTAGACATATCTGGCAATTAGCAGACAGTAAGAGTGTTCCCTTCAACAAATTAATCAGGTTGGGAAAGCACTGTTTCATCACTGCACTGCATTTGCTGAAAAAGTTGTTTTATTGAATCTCATTTCAACCTGCTTCAGTACCTTAGTGTAATCAAGGTGCATTTCATCTCTGCCCATGTTTCACTCATGAGATAGATTGCCTTTAAGCAGCTTCCTTTCCCATATAATAATTCTGAAACCTAAATGCAGCATAAGAGAATTTAAACTTCAGGTTAACAGCTGGCTGCATTGATGGGGATCAGCAGAAGAAAGGAGATCAAATATTTTCTAATATAGACAGGGTCAAGGAAAAGAAGCAAGCTGGTCACTGCAATATAAGTTCACCTTCTATTCTGAATCTTTGATAAGACAGATAATATTTTAATTTCCTTTTTAAGACAGTTTCTGAGGATTTGTTTTTAATGCATTGTGTGTGTTACATCACTT
Source organism: Aramus guarauna (assembly GCA_013400195.1). NCBI lineage: Eukaryota > Metazoa > Chordata > Aves > Gruiformes > Aramidae > Aramus > Aramus guarauna. The sequence continues at coordinate 76,890 of VXBL01003198.1, forward strand.
TATGATATTTTAAAACTTTTATCCAAGACTTATTCTAGCACATATTTCTGCCAAAAGTCTTCACATTGCAACATTAAAAGTCACTGTAGTCAACTTATGGAAAACATGTCTGTTTCTCTGGTGTGGAGACATTTCTTCAGAGAGAAAATTTAGCAATGAAAATTTAGTAATGAAATTTTTTTCATGTTTCATGCTCATGAAAGAGTAGTGTGAAACCTTACCTGTGAAATAAGTGACCTGTGATTTTGAGGCTTATATTTGTGAAAGGTAGCATCTTACCTTTTCCTGCATAAATGAACCATATCATTGTGAAAGAGGCCTAAGGCATGACATTCAGCTGAGAGAAGTTTCTCCCAGTGCAGGTGTTATGTGAAAGAGCCGTAACATCATAGTCCCTCATAACCTTTAATGCAAGAAGCAAAATATACTGGAGGCAGGACCCACATTCTGCTCTAGACTAGAGTACAAACCCTGTGAGTTCCTGGTCATCACTGATAACCTTCAGTTAACATGGGCATCTGTCATAATTTAAATAGCTTATCCCCTTCCCAATATTATCCAATGTCATTACAAAGAAAGAAGGGGTGCAACTTGTATTTCAGAGAGGGACAGGATCAAGATGACACAAATTTGGTTCAAATCTTTCACTGGACTTCAAATTTTACACTGTACCTCTAGGCAGAGCAACCCAGATGTTCAGATAAGACCTACAGGGCTATACCATGCAGAACTACAACATTATACCATGTACAAACCTTGTGCTTCTTAGGTATTTCCAAAATGAGATACTATGATTTAGGCAGTGTAAGAGTAGTCATGCACTTTAGAAGATGTTGGCAGTGTTTTACACAGCAATTTTACTACAAATAATTTATAAACTAGACCAGAAAAGAGAATTATCTCTCTCAGATGGAAGAGACTCTAATCTGTTTCCCTTCTTTGCTTTTTTACACTGTGCAAGCAAGAAAAAAAGGAAAATAAACAGTGTTTTGATATAGTAAGCTAATTAAAAGCTGACCAAGAATCTAGAGTTAAGATATCAGAAATTAGTAAATTTTTTTTTAATATTGATCAGTAAGAGTGGCTGGCTCATCTTGTTATTTCTCACTGGAATAGGACTGCGCCATCAGTTCTCATTCAAAGAGATATTTCTAAGCAGAATACATTTATCTCATCCAATAGCATGATGCCCTTCTTTCAACCTAAGCTTTTAGTTTTCTGTCACCTTTTACCTTGCCTTTAAACAACTCCCTCACTCCTAAGGGAACTTTATATTTTGTCAGGGCATAAGAGTCTCAACTCAAGCCCAAAGCCCATGTGCAAGCAAAATTCTGCTTGCCCATCAAATAATTTCAAAAATTTCAGTAAGACTTTTTGCATGAGCAAACAATCACAAAGAATGGCACTTGGTGAAAATAAATCAGATTTTTTTTTGCCCTGGCACAACATAAATATCTTTGTAGTTCACCAATAACTAGTTTGGACATATTGTTCTAATTTAAGAGTAAATAAATGAATAAATAAATAAGTAAATAGATCTATCTTTAATTCTTTCACACAATATTGCTTTTGTTTCCCACATAGTATATAATCCGGGGGGGGGGGGAACAAAACATGTTCTTGGACAAGTTGGAAATAATAAAAAAAAAATCTTGTTTCTTCTCAGCTAATTCTTAAATGGAAAAATCTGAACATCTCTCTCTAATACAGTGGAGTAATTCAAGCAGCAGAATACCTTGCAGTGGGGCAGATCTTAGCTGCATTGCTTGATATTTATGCCATCCTTTTATACAAAAAGACTTGATATGGAAACCTATTGTTTGTGTTGATACCTAGGAATAAGCCTATAACGCAGGCTTAAATTTTCCTCCATATTAATTATTTGAAGATGCCTCTTTCCATATTCCATTATTTTGCTAGAGATGCCATTCAGAATTGATTTTTGATAAATTCAGCCTGATGCCTCTGTGACTACTGCATAGGTGCAGTAGCTTTAAATATTTATATTGTGCTGCTGGTGGTAATTATTATTCCAACTCAGTATAGTTTTAATGCATTTAAATGTCAGTGTTTCGCAGTTTAATTCATCATGCATACGTTCAGATGCTTGTATACATATATTCAGTATGCATCTCCAAGGACCTAAAAAGACCTATTCATATTTTAGCAGCTGTGAGAAAGTGAGGACAGATTTCCTTTACATTCCTAACTGTAAACATTAATTAGGTGCTTGACACTCATTAATGATTAAAAAACTCTTTGTAAAATAATCCATCATAATTCTTTTATCACTATGCCAACCCAAAGAACTATTTCATTGTACTGTGGTATCTCTGATGGGAAAGTTAAAAACAATGTGTTAAAATCCATTTATTTATTCAGTTTGTTTCCATGGGAAAAAAGTGGTTTTGCTGTGATACCTAATAAGTTTCTGAATACAAGAATGTCATGCCCTATTATCTGTTTGTATTCATTTGTTGAAAAGTCATTACACAGTTGCCTATATACTTAGTGTGTATTCTCAGGCTTAGCCATTGCAGAAGAGCAAAATCTCAAAAACAAGAACTTGAACCTTTTCTTCTAAATATTAATAAAATGCTGAGAGTTCACACACACACAAAATAACACCAACTTTCCCCTCAAAAAACCACCACCACCAAAACAAGCAAACAAACAAAACAGCTCCTTTTTGGAAACATGACTGGAATGCATTTAACCTTGGCTTTCCCGCAGTACTATTCACATTTGTTTGCTTAAGCAAAGCACAGAAGACAGGAACATCACAATCCCAGGAGGCCTGACAAATGATTTCCAAGGTCAGGCATATGCACAAAAGAAACAACAGCTCCTCACTCTGCGTCCTGTTACAGCATCTCTCCTCGTGCTACCTGTGACACTGCCTCTGTCTGGTTCCCCTTCAAGGGTTATGAAGGCTGCCATGTCGAATGGCTCCGGTGTTGTCCAAAACTTGAGACTGAAGCTGCCGCTTGCCAGTACGCAGCTAACAGTTCAGAGAATACCTCTATTGATTTCCTTGGTGTGACTCCACCCCGGCTGTTTTCTCAGCCTAATGCTGCATCTCCAGAATGTGTAATAATAATTGACCAGAACAGAGTGTCAGGACTAATTAATGTACTCTTGTTATTGATGAGAGTGCTGGCTTTCAAAGAATATCCTAGCTGTTATTTATGGCATTTAATTAAGGTATAATCTTATCTAAATAATCAGTGTGCTGTAAACCAGAAGAGTCAAACTACATAGCTGCAATAAGCCAAACATAACATGCACAACCACATTTGCACAGAACATTTAGACATTTTTGCAAGTCATGAGAAATTTAGGAAATTAGTAGGGGTTTTTAGCTTTTACAAGGCATGTGAAAGCATTCTATGCCTTCTAAATGGATTTACTCTAACTGCCTAATTCATTATGCTAAAACCATGAAGCAATTTCCTGTTCAAAGCCCAGCTCACAGGCTCTCTGTTGTCAAGTATTTGAATTTCAGATTAGAAATGTGTTCATTTGGATAGCATGAAAGGAAAGCTTTGTTGTCAGCTTTGCTTTATGTTCTGCCAGCAGCCAAATCCCTCTTCTTCAGCGGTCACCAGCAAAATACCAGACCTCCACTCTGGTCTCAACTATCTTGAAACAAACACAAATGCCTTTGGCCTCTATGGCCTAAATACTGGTTTGAGGTTTGCTGTTCTCCCCCCTCCCTTAATATTTTTTTTAGGGATTATTTCTGACAGATGATATCAGCAAATGTTTAGATTGCACTGAGGTTTTCTCATCCCTACAGAAGGGGAGGACAGGGAGGGAGGAAGAGAGGGAGAGAGCATTTCCACTGTGGGGGAGGAAGGCGAGGATATTTGGTCCTGTTAGAAGCTCTGTAGTTTGTTATGGAACAGCAAGCTGAAGTCGCTGCAGCCCTTTTACCCTCAGCATGTTTCCAGCTATCATCTATGCTGAATTTTAACTATGCTGCTGCTTTCTTGTTAGCAGCTATTTCTTTGCTGGCTTGGAAAAAATACAGAGAGCTGGCAAAAGTCAGGGGCTGCATTTCATGCAGAGTAAAACAAAGTTACTTAATAGAGCCTACAGGACAAAAACCCCCAAGCATTTGTATCTTTGGCTAGAAGTATGGAAGTCAAGGAATTCAGGCCACATTTCTCACAGGAAAGAGCTTTTCAGAGCTCTTCCATTACTGTAAGCTGTTTCTGCTACGGTTAGGGAGTACTCTGTGGAAGGACAAGCCCAGCACATCCTTCTATTAATTAAAAGCAAACATTCACACAAGGAATGTTGTAACCTAAACATGAACTTTAATGGTTGTAAAATAGCTGGAAGCAAAAATAATTACTAGCAGCTATAGAAGACATTGAGATATTCGTAATCCCTTTGCTTTTGAATACAATAACCCCTATGTAGTCATAATAAGCTCTTCAGTATAGGAAATGGTAATAGAAGATCTCTCTCCTGATACTGAGGCTGTGCAAATAATTGATTTGTCAGCTGAACAGATGAAGTGAAAGAAGGGGAAAAAAAAAAGTTTCGATCCAGGCTGAATTCCTGATTATTTTGTGTGTGTGTGTGTGTGTGTGTGTGTGTGCACGTGTGTTAATAAAAGAAAGCAGAGGCAGGAAGCATTTCATCCAGCCTGGAATGTCCTGCTGGACTCTGACTGAAACATTTCACCCTGGGCAGCAGAGAGGAAAAGCTGGAATCACCTGAGGAAGAGGCAGAGGCACAGGGATCCTTCCCCTCCCACCTGATGTGCAAGTTGCTGTCCTGGAGGGTGCCTGCACCGCAGTCCCAGCAGCAAGACAGAGGATGCTGCTACCTCCACCTACAGCACACTGCACCAAAGCACACGTGTCCCCTGTGAGGGCAAACACACCTCTTTCCTCTCCTTAATTCCCTCTGTAAACCTCTGCCTGTCAAATGAGGCTATGGGAGCCCCAGGTCCCTGTCCAATCTCTGCCTGGTGAAAGATGCCTGAATCAACACTTTCTCCCTTGCATAAAGAACTACCCCAGCAGCTGGAGGTGAGTGTCCTAATCAGTAGTTTAGAGACGCCCTAGGGAGTCACTTTTTAGAGTCCTTTAATGACTGTTTAGCTTCTATGCAAAGTGGCACAGACCTCAAAGAAAGGAATGAAAGACCCCCACCTCACCAATCCCAGAGACTGCTGGGGAGTTCATCCCAGTTCATTGAAAGTGGGAGGTCTCTGCTGAAATCCCTGTCCAAAATTGGACACAAAGCAGGTTTCTGTTTCCGTGTCTGGCTCCCCAGAGAGTGAGGACTGAGTATTTCACCCAGCTCTAAACGACACATTGTTCCAACATGTGTTTCCAAGTGTTAAAAGTGAAGACAAATGAAGGCCCGCCACTATGGCCATTGATAAGGTTCCTCGCACCCTATTTCATGCTTAGCAGAAGTGAGCCTAAAAGCCTACAGAGTTTAAATTCTCTAATTCAAGAATTCTCTTGTATTCCAATTGTGTATGATTTACAATATTTAAATGCAAATAATATTCAGCTCAGGTTTCTGACTGGCTGCTAAATACGCTCTAGTTCTCTCATGGAATTTGTTTCTTCAACCTCGGATTATACGAAGAGAATTAGAGAGCATTAGTATACATTATATAAAAGTTAAATAAGAGTGCTAAGAATTCAGGTCCAAGCCATTTTAAGTTAACAATGACATAAAACTATTATGTTGCAAATAACATACTCAAGCTATTACCAATGCTCACACTTTTATTACCCTGAAGCACAATTTTACTCCATGCATAAGCTGTTCTACAGTGTTGTAGGTAAAACCAAGCTTCATATTCCCTAATAACTTTACCAAACTCCATCATTAAGCACATTCTGCAGCTGTCAGGGCAGTGTGGTTGCCATCAGGTGTGACCCTCATGGAAGAACACATGCTGTGGTTTAGAGGACCAAATCCTAAATTTTTTGTTAGGAATTCTTTGTGAAAAAGAGTTAGGGTTTAAGCCACCATGAGTTCAGTATGTCCAATAAGATGGTGCATTATTACATGTTCATAGAGAAGGAGAAGAGATTTCCCAACGTAAGAATACAAGAAACATTTTTTTTCACTACTTCATCATCCATACTGAACAATGGAACAGCAGCAGGCACATTCAACCCTTTCCTCTTAAAATCCAAAAGCAAAAAAATGTGTAAAGGAGTCTATTTTCACATGACTGCCCACAGAATCTCTATGTTTAAGCAATCTAACTAGACATCTAATTAAAAGACATCTAATATAGGGCCCAAAGCAGTCAAGCTAAAACCATTCTACTCCTTACTACCTGTTCAGAAGGTGAATGGGTAAAAAGTTTGACTATGGTGCAAGTTCAATGCCCCAGCCTAGCCAAAATACTATCCCCTGCCAGTTCTATGAGAGGTCTCTACATGAAATCATGCTGGAAAGCAGCATCGCAGAGGAGGACCTGAGGGTTTTGGTGGAGCCAGTATATGTCAGCAATGTGCCCTTGCCGCAAAAGAGGCAAATGGAACCCTGGACTGCATCACACACAGTATTTCCAGTAGGTAAAGGGAGGCGATCCTTCCCTCTGAACAGCAAGAAACACTTTTTCACTGTAAGGATGACCAAGCACGGGCACAGGTTGCCCAGAGAGACGCTGCAGTCTCCATCTTTGGATATATTCAAAAGCTGTCTGGTCATGGTCCTGGGAAACCAGCTCTAGGTGACTTGCTTGAGCTGCAGGTTTGGACTAGATGACCTCCAGAGGTCCCTTCCAACCTCAAGCATTATGTGATTCTGTGTTGCTTGTGCTGTGCTTTCATCTGTTCTTCAAATAGCATCATTTTCTAGGACCTGAGCATGGACCTCAGGGCTGGGGTTGTCTGGCAAGCTGCTAGACTGTTGTTTAACCTAAAAAAAAAAAAAAAAAAAAAAAAAGTATAGATATAGCATATAGATATATATGCTTTCATATTTGTATTTTTATACACTTACACACACAAAGACTTGTCAAGGTCATAAATAACTAAAGAGACTTTTTAATATCAGGTCTGTTGTGCAATTTCTTCTGATTTCTGCTCTAATAGAAAGCTGATATGCAAGGTCACCAGCCTCTCAGCGGAGGAAAGATGTATCTCCATCACTATACTGCCCATGCAGCTACTAGTGTTCCACTGCTCCAGACTTCTGACTCCATGAGTACAACTGCTTCAACAAACCCCTTGTCCCATGGAGAGGTGTCCCAGAATCTCATACAGTAGTTAAAGTCAACTAGTACAGAGACTTGTAATCAGCAGTTTGGTGAGCAATTGTAAGAAAATACTGCTGTAATAAGGATGATGTCTATTAAATTCGAAGAATTAACTTCAGCTTTCCTCCACTTTATTGTCTGCTTAGGAACTCACTACATCCCGTAGTACTATTTTTAAAGTGCATTTACTGGCTGCCTCAGCAATTTAATTAACGAGTAAAAAATTGCATTCAAATCCTTTCTCATACAAAGTAACAGTTTTAGCCTGACAGCGAACATAAAACCTCATGCCTTGATCACTTAAAAGACGAGCAGCCTCTCCTTTAAAAGGAAAGCAGCCTTTTCAACATTATGCAGGGGATGTGTTTTTGTCCTCTAGTATTGCTCTGTTCCAAATAAAATGAGACATAATTATTTCTTTGTGTGATCTACCTTCTGATATATTCTGCCATAAACTCCTTCCTTATGGAGTCCCTGATCCTAATCTGTTTCCCCCTTTTACAAATCACATTAACTAATCTGACTAGTGCCTTGTCTGTCTCAGCACAGTCTTCCTGAAAGATCAAAACCAGACTAGTTACATGGTCTCAGGATGACAGGCACAGAGCTTGTCAAAGAAGTCTCAGTTCCCACGCAAAAGGACAGTTTAATTGCTCTACAGCAAATTGCCTCAAGATGCAGCAAAGTAGAGAATGGATTTGAGGGACTCATCTTACCAGAATCAGAGGCAAGATATTACAGTACAGCCTACACTGGTCTTAGAAACAAAATGTAGTACAATAGTGCAATTTGACTCTCCCACCAGGTATGGTATATTGTATTTCATTAAGATGCAACAAATGAGAGGCTATTTCAACGCCTGCAAAATCCGAGTCCTGACATTTGGCTCACCTGTTATTGTGCTTGTCCAGAAAAAGGTTCTTCCCATACGGCTTACTGAAGAGCTCTGTGTGTCACAGTAACTTTACTGTTAAAAATAAGTAAGCCACAATACAATAGTGCTAATGACACTGTACATAAAGAGATGAGCATATAAATGTCAGTGTCCTGTCATTCTCTGTCTAGTAAATTGAGAAGAAAAAAAGTGCTGTCTAGCTAGAAAACTCCCATTCAGAACAAGCTGTTAACACAACTGTAAAAGCTACAGAATGCAAGAAAAAGTCACAGGAGAGGGATTTAAAAAATATTTCTGGAAGTATACACATACAAGCATACGTTTATAAATGCTTGTGCTTTGCACATCTTGCTTGCATAGCAAAGCATGTAGGTAGTACCACAGAAATACAATCAAAGCAACAATGATTTTGTTTAAGCTAATTGGTAAAGTAACATATTGTGCCATAGGAAGGGCTTTTTAACCAAAGTGCCCAGCTTGCATAAACATAAAATACTCAACACACTGTATTTGTGAGACAAATCTAATAACATGCCAAAGATCATATTTACACAAGTCTTAAGTTGCCTCAAACTAGCAAGATAGACTTTTGTTGATTTCTTAATGAGAGTTCCACCAGTGTTCAAAAAGAGCCAGCCTTGACTTCAGGCTAGAGCTCAGACACTTCCAAAACTCCACAGATTTGTGAGGCCTTGGAGAAACAGCTAAGCTTCCAAAACAACCACAGCAGACTTTCCCTTTCAGTTCTTGAAAAAAACCCCAAAACCAACAGGTAGTCTGTGTTAAGTCAGGTGTCCTCAACTTTGTGCTCTGCTGATTCTCTGGGACGGTAATGTATCCTGGGATGCATAAGGTAAAGCTAACCCTGAACTGAGATACCAGCAGAGCAACACAGACTGACTGACAGAGAGCCAAATCACTCCTGGTCAAGTGTCATCAAAATCAAGGCAGCTTTGGTCAGCTGTTTTGAAGAAATTGGATAAGGGGAGACCTGCTGAGAAAAAAAAATATTAGTCAATGGAAGTAGTTTGGATTTAGGAAGGGATGTGAATGCAGGTCAGGAGAACAGAGGGAGGGTGGGGAACGAGCTGTTTGGGTTACAAGGCGAAAGTGACACTTCAAAAAGTTCAAATAAGCATCTGAACTTTGGAAACCTTACAATTACAGAGTCAGACTTGGAAACCCTTTGATGTTTGCCCTGCAGTACTTTCAGCTGGGTGAAGAAAGACCCAGAGGCTCAGCAAATGAGCAGCTCCCTTCCCCGAACTCACAAGATAAGAGCCTGCATCGCACATCGGCAGAAGCACAAAACCTACTCATTTTGGCAGGTGTTGTTGCCAGGCAACTGATCCACTCTGCAACACAGGCTCTGATCAGGCTGGATCCTGATTAACCCGTTTGCTTCTCAATTAAAACACTAATTCAGAAGTCGCACACGGGCAGGTTTATGAACCCAGCAGAGTCCTTCCCTATGCAGGTGTGACATCCCACCCCGGTGTGGGAACACGATGGCATCGCCCTGTGCCACAAGCCCTACCAGGCGCTGGGAGATGAGGTTTTGTCTGAGAGCGCTCTGCCACGGCAGAGGGTGTGCCTCTCAAAACTGGCAAACAAATGATGAGGGAAGGAATAATAACTGTGATGAAGGAATGTGAATTATTCATAACAAATTAATGCTAGCCACCAGGGGCTAGCAGGGAGAGAGTTTTGTTTTGTTCATATGATGGGTAGCTGCTCAGCTGCACTTTCATGGGATCTCATCCATACCGTTCACAAGATGACAATTTTACATCATAAGAGGTCCCCTGATGGCATGTATTAATTTATAATAGAGGCAAAAGGAAGGGAGTGCTTTTGTGTATCATGCTAGTAAAACACACAAACTACTCCCTCAAGGCACATATATGCATACATTAAAACATTAGCAACAGCACTAGAGCTAATAAGAGCTATGACATACAACACAACCATTCACACAACACTTCATGGTAAACCAAAGGCAGTGCTTGGTACTCACACTACTCTTAAGATATGGAACCACACAGCTCAAATGTAAATAGGCAAAAATCAAATTACTGGATGCATGGCACATGCTCTTACAACAAAAAAAAGTGAACAGTAAGATCATGTCCAACTAAGTATCATTTTAGAAGGAAAAGATTTCATGTAAGAAGGGCTGTGTATCTGTATTTGTCAACACATTCATTACTTTAGTCAACAGGGATGAAATTATGTAAGCATGCAACACTGTAAATGTGTATGGGTTTAGCTGAGGCGAGAGTCGGGCTGAATACTAGTCCTGTTTTTTTGCAAGAGCATATTAGTGCACTCCTCTGTTACATCAAATTAAATGGATTTCTGATTATGTTTAACCTAATGCAAATAAGTCTCTATTAGAGTTTGGGTTCCCTTCCCCTCCCTTCTTCTCTTGCTGCACAGAATACTAATAGAAAACAAATATTTGCAAAGATGAAGATAGCAGAGCACTTGGAACTACACTCTGACATGGATAATCTCAGGAAAAAAAAAAAAGTCAGAACCCTTTGAGGTCTACCAATTGCTGACTATTCTTGGGTAGTACTGTGTTTCAGAAAACACCACAATGAATTACTGCATTATCAATATAACAAATAAATAAATGAAATAAAAAATTTAATTAAAAACAAGCAAAGACTAAACCATGAATGACAGTAAATGCTAAGCATTAGAACATTTGGAATTTTGTTTTTCCCAGTTGTGTGGCAGTTGGCAAATCTGCCTTGATATAATTCAGGTGGTTTGCAGCTAGAAAAAAAGGCAGAATAATGCTGGGTTTGGAGCTAAAAGAAGATATTTACTGCCACACCACTTTACAGAGTGGAAACATAGTTTTAGCTTGGGTAAGAGGGTTGATCTTTCAAGATGTACTTTTAGACCTTTTTCTTTCTGTATTTCATCTGAATCTTAATTGGCTTTTTTTCCTCCTGAAACTTTGTCACCTATTCTTTTCAGCTTAAAACAGTGCAGCTGGTTATTGTGAAGACAGATACTCAGGCCAGGAAACACAGCACAAGATCCTCTCAGACACATAAGCTGAAATTTTGTGAGATGTCACCCTTTCAGTCCCACTGGGATTTAAAAGCACTTCATTTCCATCTAACATATATAAAAATGAATGCATTTTTCAGAGAAGAATGTATTTTATCTGCTTTTTTTTTTTTTTTTCCCTGTGATATCATTATACCAAGGCAAATAGCAAGTAATATACCTATTAAATTCTAGTTTGGCATAGAGCAGTCAAAAGAGAATGAAACATTTTCATGTCTTCCACTGGGGAATACTCTATATCTGCTCCCTACCAGTTTGATTTCTGTTTGAGCTTGAAATAGTCGGAAGAGAATAGCTCAGTTTTCTTCTATGAAGTTTTGTTCAAGTTTTATTACCTCTTCAGTCCATCTAGGTTCCATGGTCTTACATGCAACTTTCAGAGAGATACAAAAATGAATTCTGCCTATTTCTTGCCTTTTGTCTACATGGCACACTCTTACATTTATTTGAGATTGAATGCCAGAAGGAGTACATAAGAATTATATCTTTTGAAATTAACTTTAAATGATGATTTGTTGTAGCATCAGAATGAAATAAAAGATTTATTTGTAGATGCATAACAACATGATAACATGATTTGTATGTTAACAACATTTTACATATAGAAATCACAGAAAAGAAAATGTGGCAAGAATTACAATTGGGATTTACTTTTGTTTCCCCCAAAATTTAATTACAGAGCAGGCTTGCAAAAGAAAATGTCTTCCAGTAAACATGCTCAAACCATTTTTGATTGCCCAGCAAAGCTATATATTTTTTTTTAATCACTAAAAACTAGATATGCTACAATGGTATAGCATACCGTTACCAAAAGGCTGAAATGCACATTTGCTGAGGAAAAGTTTTCTGTGGTTCTTACAGTGAAACATATCCATATTACCAGCATAAAAATCTGACCCTTGTTTCTTAATGCTTATACCTTTACTGCCTGAATGGCAATTGTTGTTGAAGAAAGTTACTGGACAATGTTTCTTTACTTAACAAACTTGAGAATTCCTTGTCGTAGATCCAAAAATTATTTCATAGTACTTATAAATAAGAAGATACCTCAGATTCAAATAATGAATACTTTTTTTGCAGTGATAAGGACATCCAGAGGATCACTCGAGAAGTATCCCTCTGTCTCTCCACAATTTATTTGGACAATTAAAAAGCAAGTAATTGACTATTCTTTCCTTCACTCTTTTGGCATAAGCCAATGTAAGTCCGAAATAATAGAGGGAGCAGAACTTTAGAATGTAGGGGGACCTTATGCATGTGTCACCTCTTTCTTACAAAAATAAGTCTGTTAAGAAGTGATGCCTAAAAAACTGGATGGATATATAAAGGGAGGTATTATGGCAGGGACTGCAGAAGTAAAAGAAGGTGCATTTGTTAGCTCTGTGCAGGTGCTCAGTCCTAATCATTGGTGGTCCTAAAATCAACAGCAGCTCCAATACAGACTATTTGATCACTGTTTTGAGCTTAAAATAAGTACAAAATCTTCCAGAGAAAATAACCTTTGCCCTGTTCAATTGCCTTTCCATTCTACCTTCTTTTCATTGAGCCTTTTTCCGAGCAACCAGTCATCCAGAATATCACTACTTTCCTGCCTGCTCTGCCTTTCAGACTTTCCATTTTTTCAATACAAAACGTATATATATGGTACAAAAATGACAAATGTTTCTAATGATGACATGCTTGACACACCAAATCATCTTTCTATAAAATAGTGCAAGGGCCCTACAAATGACAGCTCTTCAGGCGCTCATGAATAAATGAGCCAAAGCAAAGCATATGGAGCTGTTACTGCTGTTCAGATATAGTAAAAGTGGACTCCAAACCTGTAGGCAGACTGGGAAAGACTTTTGTTCAATTTTAAAATAAGAAAGAGTTGGCAGCATAGCAGGGCGCTGTTACATGCTTAAACATGAGATGCAAGAAAGTCCTACTTTTACTTCAGTAACAATGCAGCTCCACTATTTGTGAAATAAATCTGCCTGCATTAAAAATACACTTCTGACATTGACCTACATCAGCTTCATCAACAATGCATTTTTTAATGGTTATTGCATAGAAGACTATTGAAGAGGGAACAATGACTGAAACCAACATAAGGCTGTGAAATTTTGTTCAGGAAGTTGGTTGCCTTGAGGCTTAGTATCTGGCATTGACTAAAACAACACCTATTCAACTGTAAAACAAATCTCCTTAGAAACTTATACTACTGGTGCATGGTTTTCATACACCAATTATTTCCTGCAAATTAAAGTCAAACTGGTAATTTTTGGTGACCTAGTTTTGCAACTAGACTGAGGATTCCCTACAAGGATTTTACATTAAATATTTCTCAACTGAAACAATAAATTAATTCATTTTCTGGCAATCTTATTTGAGTGTCATGGAAAGTAAAGACGGGTTTATATCTTTTTTGCCAGAACTGTTTAGATAATATCTGAGTGAAGGTCGGTGATGCATTTCTTCCCCTTTTCTGCTTACCTGTAATAAAATTTGATATTAATTTTGATTATAACTTTTATTATCATTCTGAGGACATAGAGAATTCTGCCAGCAAAATGGGTTGAAGTTTTCTGACCAAAAATGACAGCTGAGAAAAACATCAAAAGTGAAACTGGGGACCATGGCATAGAAAGAAAAAAACTTGTATAAATAAAAAACTTAGAAATATAGGAAATAGGAAAAAAAGCTCAGCGGTTATAGCACCTGCCATCCCAGATATCTGCTATCTAAATGTGTGTGTGTGTGTGTGTGTATGTGTGTGCGCGTGTATCTTTGGTATAGACAGAAGGGTAGGTGTGTAGGTCCTTACATATGTTTGTTTGATCCACCATCCAGATCCTGGCATATGTGCCTTAGTTTATATTTTGCTACCAAACAATCAAGTAAACATGGTGATAATATATTTGAATATGACTTTGACTTGAAATTCTGAATTCTGGTATCAGCATCACACAGGACTGAATTTCCATTGTCTTTTGGAGAAGCTGTGAAAACAAAGAGATCAGACTTAGCTAAAAAGAATCTTATCACAGTACTGTCATTGTTTATGGAATTTACCCAAGCCTGGCAATTTTGCACTTTTATTCTTTTTACCCTCATTCATATCACTAGCTTGTTTTTTACCTAGACACTCCAGGTCAGATAGCATAAAATATCTTAAAAAAAAAAAAAAATCGCAGGCAAATAGTTCAAAGCAGTTTTAATAATCTGTAAAAATGAGACTTGAAATATTTGACAGAGGAAGTTAGTTCTTGATATTAACTTTTTCTCTTATGTTAAATCACTAAGCTCTCATGGATTAAAAAAAAAAAAAAAACATTAAATACTACAGTGTAAATTTCACTCCTAAATCTTAATATTCTTTAAAATCACAGTTTAAAAATTCAGCCTATAAGCCTGTATTTACAGTTTGATTCCTAGAATAAGATTCCCCAATAGCAGTTCGTCACTAATGATCTATGTCTCTCATTTTGAAGCTATGTTCAAAAAAAAAAAGTTTCAACATATCACTATACACTTCCCACTATCATGTAAATACATATGCTTGTATATAGGTATATATATATATACACACACACATACATAAACATCAGAGGTCCATAAAGACTAATTCAGAGTACAGTCAAAATTCATGTAAACCATCTTTTCTTCCTTTCCATGATTCACCAGCTATGCACACCAGTCCAGAGTTACACCCAAACATTGTTATAACTAATATTCCTTTCAGGCAACAGCTAATTTTCATGTTGTAGGTATAAGGAGGTCAAGTTAGCCACATCCACAGAGAACCTAGAAGTTAAATGTATTAAAGAGATGGGATGGAGAGAATGACATACCATTCTTTAACCTGCACTTTCTAGGCTTCAAAGTTGGGGACTGAATTCCTTCCACCCACTTACTGCTGCCTGACTTCCACATCACCTCTGAATCTGTCCCAAAGCATGAGACCAGGGCACTCACTAAGGAACCCCAGTCACACAATGCTTTTGAGGTTTCCAGTGATCATTGTACTCCGTTTGGCTCTGAATGTACCTTTGTCGAACACTCAACTCTCCTTTGTCCCCATTTTATGTGGGTTAAGTTTTCATTTTCAGCACCCTCCTAAGCTCTTTATTCCCAGCCCTATAATCTTTCTCTTCAACCAAAAAGTCTTCTTTGTTCCCTTGTGCTCTTGTGACAACCATGGACACTCTGTTTTTCTGGCTGACAGCCACAAAATTTGTAACACTTAGGTACAGCCCTTGCAATTTTTGTTCTTGTCATTTTCTTCTTCTCTCTAGCAAGTTAATGTGCTTAGGACAAAGCTGAGGCAATTTATTCTTGCTCCTCTCCTGTCTTCCAAAAATAAGCTCTTCTACTTCTCATATAAAAATGTCCTATCTACCTAATATCATTTTTGAAATTCTTCTCCAAGCACATAAAACTGATCAGTTACAACACTGTGACTAGAAAAGATATTAAAGAGAATCAGCAGCTTCTCTGAGTGCTGCAGTACTGCTTGTACTCTGTCTCCTCTTCAGTGAGAAGACACACCGTCAAATACAACAGGAACTAAGAATAACTGGGATTTCATGTTATCTGCAAGGTCTGGAGTGCATGTTTATTCTGCTTTTTTTTGTATTTATGTCAATTATCCTGAGCTCAAAATGGTAGCTGACACTTTGTTCACGCATAATTTCTCAGAGTATCTGAAACACCTATTTCTTCCTAGACTCTTTCAACAAAATTTGTGTTTGGTTGGTTGGTTTTTATTTTGTAAGAAAGCAGTAGAGAGGCAGTCAATTAAGTTACATCATACATTTCTTCTGCTCTGGGTTGTTGTATGCACAATGCTGTAGATTAATGGTGAAATAGCAGTGAACTCATTTTTACATTTTAAATACTATCTCTTTCTTCTAATCATGGTCTTGTTCATGTTCTCTTATCATTCTTTCCTTTCTTCTCAGACACACAGTTTTTTCCCACATTTTCAACTTCTCTAAAAAAAACTTTCAAAAATCCCCCCTTTTCCAGTCTATTTGAAAATATAGAAAATCTATTTGAAATAATGCCAACACCAGCAAATTTTCTAGAAGAGTTTTCCCCAGTTGATAATACTTGCACAGGGGCAGCTATCAGGAGACGTTCTGTGAAATATCTTTCCTCATCTCCCATGACCATTCCCAAACCCAGAAAGAAGCCAGACCTTCCTATACAAACAAAACAAATGCAGTGGGAGCAGAGTACAAGTAAACACTACATACTTTTTAGTCTTATTTTTATTTGGCTATCAAAGGAAATTATTATGCAAAAAACTAAAATAGATAAACCTGGACTAGCATTTTTAGGGTGAGGAAAGGGAGGAGGGAGTATCTCTTTCAAAAAGCTAGTGAGTCTGTGGATGGAAAATAAATAAATGAAATGGCAATTAAGCTTGGTTACTGACAGCCTGAAGTCTGAGGAGGAAAGCAAAAGAGTGAAGATCTGTAAAAACACATCCATTCTCTAAAAATCCTGTTTGCCACACAAACCCTTTAATCATGTAAGAGTTATGTTCAGCCACTTAAAACACAGGTAAAACACTCTGAGAAGCCCTCTGGATCATTTTTGTGCGTGGCCTAGGCTCAAATCACTTCACAGGGAGTAAGTAGTAGCAACATGAATTATTGAAAAGTATCAAAGAAGGAAAAAGGAGGACATGCAGAGACTCATGCTTTTGGTACCAAAAGATGTATTCATAAATCACTGCTGCTTTGCAAATGTGGTTCAAACCCAGATGAAATCAAGTTGCCAGCACTTGGTCCACATTAGCTTATTAGCTTTACCTTGCACTTGCTCAACTTTTTTAGTTTCTATTCATTACAGGCTGCTCTTTAAGGAAAAACAAAACAAAACAAAACAAAAACAAACAAACAAAACAAAACAAAACAAAACAAACAAACAAAAACACACCACAACCCCAAAAAAACACCAAACACAGTTGGGTTGTTATTTCCTTTGATTTTGACTGTCACAAGCACAATTTGCACATTTACCAGGCCATCTAACCTGTACCTGTGCTTGTAATCTAATCATCTATTCCCTTTTTCTCTAACAATTTACAGACTAAAGCACTAATATCTCTTTATCTTTCTTGACATCTCTTTCCTGGCTGAAATTTGTCTTTTCTCCTGTTTTCTGAAAAGCACAAGCAGGAGAGGGTTTTTCGTCTCCGCATCCCCCTCTTAGTATTTCTTTTGCTCATTAGCCTGCAGTGTATGCCAAAATTCTGCATTGGCTGGCTATCACAGAAGGAAATGGTTGGCTACTCCCAAAGAGTAGATACTCCTCATTCTCTCCCTTTTGTAAAATTGTAACCTATATAATCATTTCAGAGATTCTCGTAATGCTTAGACTCCCTCTCAGTGATTCTAACAATGACAGTTAAACTGCTATTAGCACAACTAATAATGGTTTGCATTGTACAACTGTAGTGATATTTTTGAAAAGCTGCACAAACCATTCTCTTGTTTAAAGTTAGGCACGTGCTGTGGATGAAAACATAAATGCTTGAGCATGTTGCATCCTCACTGGCAAACTTGAACCCCATATTTCAGGGTCAAATTGCAGCAGAACATGCACTATACATCAAACAGCCCATGTTTCACAAAGCTTGATCCAGAAACATCTGCAGACAAGGCACCTATTGAAAAACAGCTGCTTGAGATAATTTGGTTCTAGACACTCATCACTTGGGATGATAGAAAAAACCTTGTAAAGGACTTCAGTTTGAAATCCTTAGTTACCATATCTCGTGAACTGCTATATTTAGCCTGGTAAATACTTTTAGACAGTATTTCCCCAGTGAGATATTAGGTTTGTCCATTCTGCCACAGATGCCTATGGCAAGCATAAAACCGCAATGCAGGCAACATTCAGGTAGTAGATACTGATACAGCCAGAATGAGAAAGTTGAACTTGAAACAAAATGTGCAAGAGAAGAGAAACTAAGTATGCCTGGTAATAAGGCTAAATTCGGTAAACATAAACAAGTGATGACCTTAAACCCAGAGAGAGACTAAGTACAACAAAACTACAAAAAGCAGAGAAAGGAATCATAAGGTCATATACATTTATTGTATTATTTTCATGTAATTTCCCAAATACTTCTCCATATAATTAATCAAGTTATTACAAAGAATTTACTGGATCCGTTAGGAAAAGAAGGTGTGGGAGGCTTATTTTTAGTTGTGGAAATATTTTTTCCATTTTTACTACTGAAAATGCCAATAAACGCTCTATTAACACATATCCACTGAAAAGGTGGTAGATAAACCAGCATCAGATTTCTGTGATCACCATTCCACCAGTGCTTTTAATCTATTCAAGTAGATCTGCACATGTGAAATGGTCTACACTACAGATTACAGTGTGGCTTCAGATTCCTCTATGCATTTTACAGCTATAAATGGAAATTTGACACTAAAAGCAAACATATCAGAAGATATAAGCCAAATGAAAAGTTTCAATAACTATAGAGATAGATTGGAGAGTGAAGGGGCAGATAATATATGAAGCAAACTGAGCAGAAAATAGATGTCACGCTGCCTTCTCTAAAGGGAAGATTGGTGATTCACAAGTGGACTTGGTAGAAACACCCTCTTGCAGCTGTACATCATCATCTGTTGCTGGTGATGGAAGTAGAGCTTCAGCAAAGAAATCACCTCAATCTCTTGAGGTTCATATACTGTTCTAGTCATTTGGGGCTGGGGGACTGAGGCCAAGGGGAGTGCAAGCAATCTTCAGGGAGAGGTGGCTAACTAAGCAAAGAAAAGATTTAATCTAGGGTGAAGTTCAGAGGTAGACTTGGTAAGCCTTGTTTGTTAAAAATTAAGAAATATTTTTAACTGAGTCAGAGTTTAATTGGTTTATTCCAGGAGATTGGAAAAGTAAGCCAAAAGAAGGGCAGATGATCCTACAAATCTAATATTGAAGTATCATTTTGAAATGAAATTTTCATCAACCTGTATTTCTTTGTTCTTCTCTTCAGCTATTTTCTTCACAACTAAATTTGATCCTCTTGTTAATGAGGTGCTACATATATGGATTGAGTTTAACTACATACGATAATGATATAGCCAGAAGCTTGTTTTATGTTGGAAAAAGGTTAAATTCAATTGGCATCAATAACTGCTCATCACTCTTGTGCAGAATTGCAATGTGCAATTGAACAGTAAGATGAACTAAGTGTTGAAGTGCAATATATTTGGTCCTAGATCTTCATGAGGTGCACACAAAACTATAGTTTACACATATTAGAAGATGCAAGAATATGGATAGTTTGTAGACACTTTCATCCACTTCATAGAGGAAATGCTGGGTAAACATCTACACAGCATGAAATCTTGATGACCTATTTTCAAAATACTCTAAATAAACTAGATTAATAAACTGGAAGGGAGTGTAGGAGGCCACCCTGTGACAGATTTTCCAGTTCTATTGCTTTCCTCTGCTGTACTGGAATACTTTGTAATCTCAAACGGCTTATACAGTTTTAGCATTGAGATTTTTTTACTTTGTCTCCCACAGTGTGATGATAGGAATATTCGCCGAAAGGTTCTCCTTTAACAGAAGCTCAATACTCCTGGTATATTGCTGAGACACTTCAGATACATGGAATATGATTTTTTTTCCTGTTAGCATATGCTTATAAATCAAACCAAAATTCTAGTTCTTTTAATTGATGGGAGGAAAAAAGAATGCTAAAATTTCCTGCAATTATTGATTAACCCAGGTAAAATCCCAGAGAGCTGATAATTGACAAGTCAATGCTTATAAAACATATCCAAGCAAATTTTCAGTAGATCAACACAAAGTCACTACAATATTACAAACTACTATTTGTTTCTGTTAGCATTGTTTTGGCATGTGTTCATGAATGTACAACTTCTAACGACTTATGCCAGCAGAATTATTGCTAGCACTGAAGCAGAGTTAGCTATAAATGCAGAGGTCTACTAAGTGTATGTTTTCTGTGGAACACATGAATGAACTTCACATATATCTTTCACTACTGCATTATAAGATGCTTATATGTTTGAATTTTTTTTTTCTCCTTAAGTATTTTTAACCTCTATCACCTGGAAAAGAAAGAAATATGTTCTGATGTACCCATCCACCTCCAAAGTTGAGTTGTTTAAGGTTTATGCAATCCAGACTTTAAGCAGAAGCAGGAGATAGACAAAGGTTGCTCAGTTCTGGTGTCAACCTCAGCTAATCTGCTGCCAGATTGTAACAAATCTCTGAGAAATACGTGCAAACAAATATTTTCAAAACTACATAACCTTAGCTAAATTATTATAGTGTTTTGTTTTATTTATAGAGCTGGTGAAAACCAGTAAAAATCATCCCTGACATCAATAACAGTATGACAAATTTCAAACACAGAGGAATACAATTTTCTTAGTGAAACATTTGCCTGTTTCCTTTCCTTTATATGTAGGCAAAACAATATACTACTAAACTTCATTCTCAGAAGAGGAAGCATTGGAAAATGCAGCCCCAATGCAAAGAACAAAGCTATGAAGATACTTAATGCTGTAACAAATGATGCTGAGAGGCTAGAGCACCTTAGCTTCCCCACAATAAATTTATAACTGTTAACTGAACAATTTCAGATGACATTCTGGAAACAATTGCTCTTATATTGGCATCCATGATGAAAATTTATAGCCAGGAGTTTTTCTGGAAAGGTATTCAATTTTCTAAATAAGATACAGTAATGAAAATACTAGGCTCTGTTAAATAAATAACTTACAGTTACAGTCATGTAATGAGAAAAAGTAATAGAGAGGGTAGTGGATATGGACTGACAACTACATCAGTGGGGAGAGACTCCAGGAGTACCAAACTGCTGTTGGTGTACACCACAGCTGCTACACACAGTGGCAGCACGAGCAGTAAGCCTTATTCTCCAAGTTCAACCATCCACCTCCCTCTTCTCCACTGCCAACACATCTTGTAATTGAAGCTGAATTTGGGACTTCCCCTTCCTCTCAGGAAGTGAAGCAAAGTAGATTTCTGGGTGCATAGGGGAAAAAACACCACCCTGGGACCCAAGAGAACCCCAGGGAAAGATGAAGGCTCCAGGTTAGAAGGGAGCTTGAGAGGCCATCTAGTCCCGCCTTCTTCTCACAGTCAGCACATCCTTCCTACAGCCTTTCCAAAATGTTCCACAGCCCCTGAGGTCTGCACTGGACTCCTACAAAATGCACTGACACTCTGGCAGCATCCCTCAGCACTCTCAAATGCCTTTTAGTCTTCTGCTCCAAAGCTCAAATGTCCTTCACCATGTAAATCACTTGACCGCTAATAGATCCTCTCACAATGTTTACAGAGGTACTTCTGATCAATTAAAAGACATAAAAAATATCTACTCTGTATTACAATACAAGGAACTTATGCTCCTGTTAAAGTGGAATAAGATAGCACCAGTGGCAGAATAGTCCCATCTAGCTCCTGACTCTGATTCCCCCCAACTAGGATCCCAAAATTACAAATGTTTTTCAACCCACACGTATATCCTCAAGTCCTTTACCACGTTTTCCATGTAGGTATATAGAAGTAAGTTTTGAATCTCTTTAGAATACAATATCCTTACAGAAAATGTGGCATGAAAATGTTTTGTGAGCATTTAACAGAAAGCACTTTTCACTGTGACAATACAATTTACACCTTCCTAGCAAGTATATGGCTTTTGTTTCCTGTAATAACTCTAACTGCTTTCGCCCAAAGGTGTTTGATAAATACATGTTTTCCCCTTAACTTTTTTTTAAGCTAAACGCTAGTCTTTTGTATTTTTTTCTCTTTTCCTCACCAACAGCAAGGTCATCCACACATGCTTGGTGATTAGGACTCCAGGTATGACACTTCAGCACAGAAAAAGAAAGCTACTGCAGTTAATCTACACACAGTCTGCATAAAGGTCACAAGTATTATGTTTGGCTACCTGTAAAATAGCAATTTTTGACAAGTGCTCACAATGGTAAAAGCTTTTACAGAGGACAAAAAGCTTCAAATGTGTCAGAATTCAAAGAATAACTGATATATCTGTGGGATCAACATTCACCTAGAAATGAAGAGACATAAACAAAAGATAATGCATTAATTTATTTTTTTAAGGATCTAACAACATTAAAAATCTCATTTAAGCAGCAAAGTATTCTGCCTAGTTTTGTATTACTGAATACTACCTCACTGCATCAACACTTCGCAGAAATACAGTGTAATAAAAAATGCCACAACATAAAAAGTGAGACCCCGTTTCCTTCCATTTTAGCAGCTATAGATCACACACACTTTGTAAAACCTAACGCATATCAGAGATTGTTGAAACTATGACAAAAATTATTTTTATTTTAAAAATTCTAATCAATAGCCTTTTTCCATCTCATTCGTCTCAATCAGAATTGCATAACAATGTTATGCAGTGTTGTTGCTCCCTGGCAGCTGCAAAGCCTCTAAAGTCAGCAAAATGTCCTGCAGGAAATACAAAATAAAACTAATACTGACCTTTGAAATTATGCATGGAGTCCAGTTCTAAAAGACTGTTATTTCTGGCTATTCCACCTACTGAAAAAGCATCTTATGCCATTTCTAGCACATTACTCCTAGAAATACTGGATGCTTAGTCATTGCTCCTATCTTCATGCCTCTACCTACGATTCATAAAGAAATGAACATATCAAATTTTCCTCAATACTAATTACAAGCCTGCATGCACAAAGATGTAGAACACAAACCTGAAAAAGAGATACAAGTTTAAAAAACACAGACCAAGCACTGAACATTGAACACTGCCAGTTTGATGAATCTTAAAATCACTCACTATGTTCTGGTTCTGTATACACAGATGAGGGCATTTCAATGTAAGCAAAGACATAAAAAATCAGCACATTATGCAAATGCAATAACAAATGTAAAATGATAAATTAGCAAGCAACTATTCAATTATTACTGTGACTAATTCCTGTAGATGGTGCCACAGTAAATGAACCTGAACTTGTTCTGGTTGACTGCAGTGTTCTGTTGAAACATTTCCATTTGGTTTGTTTGCCGCTTATGTAGATCACTGAAGTAGATAGCATCTGTTTAATGAGCTCCCACTTCATTACAGAGCTGCACTACTTACTGAGTCATTCTCCTTAAGCACGCAGGCTGCATAATCTGGTGTTGTTTTAAAGCAAATACTAATTTATGATTACCTGTTACATTAGGCCACTGAAAATTGTAGTTACACTGGCTTGCATGAGCAGAATGCTAATGGCCTGATTATGGATTGTAGTGATGTCTCATGCTTACAGTCTATGGACATAAATTCCCATGTCAAGCATATTGGCTGAACAATGCATGCGGCGTAGAAAGGAAAAGGGATAAAATACATTCACTTGTAAAACACACAAATTATGGTCTCCATAGCCATCAAATATAGAAATATAAGGGATAATCAGAAACATTTGAGTGTTACTGTGCTGCCAATATAGACAGTTGAATGACAATAGAATTATTCATTGAAGTGTCATGATTATTATGTAACTGATATCACAGTGATAGCTAATCAAATCCTTTTCTGAATGAAAAGATGACGAAGTCTCAAAAATGTTACAACTACAAGTATCACTGGTAATCTCCAGATCATGAAAAACCTACAAAGCACAGCTATAAGCATGATCAAAACAGTGATAAATAGAGACACTATATTACATCTCAGAACAGGTCAGATTGCACCTTCAGATAAGGTCCATAGAACTGGAATAGACCATAAGTCATTTAGTTTAGTCCCCAAAATTAGAGGTCACCATGCAATGGACATTTACTTCAGATGAGTCCACTGGATAGCTTTTCCAATGCTACCTTACACTTAAGCAACAAAATGTTTTTCCATACATAAAAAACACTCAGTACATCCCTGTGTCCCATATCACACAACAAGGAGGTAAATAAATGCATAGGCATTCTGCTCACACAGTCCCTGCCAATCTGACTTAAGAGAAAATTCTTTCTTAAATCACAAAACTTTTTTCCAGAATGAATGTCTGTATTTATCTGCTCACAATAGCTAGTTTTAGAGTGTACCAGAGGGCTTGTTATTATTAAATATGAGGAACAAATCCAGGAAGGATCTGCAGGTCATCCACTGAGCAATACTGACCACAAGCTGCTTAAATTAATCTTCCTATTAAAATGAAATACTGAAACCAAAAACTATTGACCTAAACTTTGGACAAGAAACCTAACCAAGAACATCCCATAGGAAAGAAAAAAAANAACTCTCTGAAATTGGATTAAGCTGCTTAACCATACCAGTATGAAATCACAGAGGAGACACATCCTTTCAGACAAAATAGCAACAACAACAAAGCAAGATAGTGGCAATGCTGTAAAAGCATTCAGCTGAAAGAGTTACATAAGACTAACATGAAAGATTAAGAGGACACAAATGGTTCAAA
Organism: Aramus guarauna; assembly: GCA_013400195.1. Classification (NCBI taxonomy): domain Eukaryota; kingdom Metazoa; phylum Chordata; class Aves; order Gruiformes; family Aramidae; genus Aramus; species Aramus guarauna. Next base: position 101,587 of record VXBL01003198.1, read on the forward strand.
TTAGTCACATAGGAAATAGTACAGGGTAAAACAGAAGACAGGAATCAGGAAGATTAGACAAAACTTTAAGAAACAAAAAAATCCATTGAGAAAAATGCATAAGAAATTGTTTATTAGAAGAAAAAAGTCCAGATGACAATGATGGATTTTGCAGACTTCCAAAGAGGAAAGGCAGCTATAAACAATGAAGGTGGCATTTCAGAGAAACTGAAAGATTTGTCAGTAACAGTATTTACCACAAAAGATGTTAAGAAGACATTTACCCTTCAGCACTTCTTCCAGTCAATGAAGATGAGACATTCTCAAAATCTGAAGAGTCTATAACATATGTGATCTAAGTTCAGTCCTTAACTATTTAACTGATACATTATCCACTCTATACCTCTGCACATAGAAATGTGTAATTCTCTACTTAAATGTGTGTCTGCTTACAGGAGCACTTCCTTCAGTGCAAAGCACAGGATGAAAAAGACAAGCAAGACTGCTTTAAGCCACAATAATAAGCAAATATTTTCTTATCACCTACTTTGAGGCAGGGTATATTGAAAGATTTGAAACTTTTGTCTAATAAAAGTGATAGGCTAAGACGTGAGATAAGATGAAAGTCCTGTGTATATAGCAAGAAGTAGCAACAAGGACAGTGGATATACATCCAATAAACTACTGTGCCTATACGACACAATATTATTACAACACTATACCACTACAGCTGTTCTGTCTCCTGTTACAATGATAGCTCAATCAACACTGTACAGGAGTTCCCTGCACCACAGTATATTGCACAGTAGATGCATATTTAAGTCTTTCAGACATTCAGGGTGTAGACAAGTCTCTCAATTCATCAGAGCCAAGTAGTAGTGTCTTTCTTTACCTCTGTAACCTGGTAGCCACAGGCCTCCGGCAAGAGAAGAGCAATCAAGTGCTGCACCATGGGCAAACCTTTAACCATAGAAATTAAAGATTTGGAGTACTCAAAAAACCTCAGCATGAAACAAAGATCTTGAGTTTTCAGCAATTCCTTTGCCCTTTCAACTCAAACAAGAGCAGTTTCCTTATTTTTTTCAAAAGTATCAGTAGTTCACTCTGACATAAGACCCCAATGGCTTTCTGGCCAGTAGACCCTCTGTACACTTGTGAAATGGCAAGACGAGAAGAAACACCAAGAATGAGGTCCTCCCTCTATAAAGCTGTGCAAAGCCACAAAGCCTCTGACTAGAGTGGATCATTTGAGGCACGGGTTCATGGTTTCTGTTTTCAAGCCACGATAAAATACAAAGCTTCACACAAAATAATCCAGCTCTACCATATTTCCCCTCCCCCACCCCTGGCTGGTTTGTTTTGTTGTTTTTTTTTTACTTGGACCAACACCTTTATTTTTCCAGAGCTTTGAAACCACTTCTAGATTTCTAGTTCTCTCACTTCCATTCTCACCAACTGGAACTGATTTTTTCTATAAAAAAAGTTCATATTTGATAATAAAGCAAATAGCCAGGACCCAGGTTTTGAATGATTTATGAACTCTGAAGAAATGAACTCTGAAAGCAATGATTAGACGCAGGAACCAGTTAAAAGCCTCCTCAGAGCTGAAAAGCACAGAAATTTGGAGTATTGCTATGTTGCACAAATAAGGCTTATTAGAGCACAACGGTATACTTGCAAACAGTGAATGTCAGGAAGAGGGGAAGATGGACTAGGGGCAGCTTTATTTCTAACTGCCAGTTATGGAATGCATTAAATACTCTTCTATTAATTACATAGATGAAGGTAATTATGGAACTGTTTAACACAAATTTAAGTACTGAGCTCCATACAGAAACAAGGCTGGTTAGGAATACCTTTTATTAGGAAACAAAAATTCTTTTTGAACCATAGAAAAGTACAATATTTTCTAACTCATATAAAGTTAAAAAGTCAAATTTGTCCTCTGAAATCAAACCATGACAGAGATTTGGAACAAGTCAAATCCACCAGAAGATGCAGAATTAGTCCTTTGTACAAGCAGTGGGAAGTACCACAAAAAGTCACCAGGTCCATACAGAAGCTTCAGCAAGGATGGACTCTGCTCTAAAGACAAGGCTCAGAAAATAAAATGCTATATTACAAGAAGAGACATTTGAAGAAGAGAGGCATGTGGAAATTAGGATCAAAGTAAAAAAGCACATGGACATGATAAAAATGTTTTATCATAGGGAAGTGATAAGCATAGTCCAAGGTAAGCCTGGAGATTGGAAAAGAGATTCAAGAAATGCAATAGATTACATCACTTAGCAAAAATTTGCAAGCTGCACAGATACATGTAATTTGAAAAAAAAAAAAAAAAAGAATGAAAATAACCCAGCTAGCTCTGATAAAATTCTCATATGAATAAAAGATAGCACTCAGATCTGCATGCTCTACATGAACAAAAGCAGGACATTTATTCATTTCAAAGGGAGCAATGATACAAAAGGTAGGGTGTTGCCAAAACCAGCAATCTTGACAGAAGAAGGAAAGGCGCACTCATTAGTAGGTAATTGGATAAAATTCCTCCCTTGGGGGATCTATGAACTGAAGACATCTGGGTAAATAACAAATTAGCAATGAAATAATTTGTCAAAGTGCTGGAGGAAAAAAAAATACTCAGTATTGGATCAAAAGTGTGGCAGACCCATGATCTCATGGAAAAGGTTTACTTGTAAAGAGGGTAGGAGGAAACCATACCAGTAGCAATTGCAGAGGACACTAGCAGATTTGGCTACAGAAAATACCAGAGTTCCACACTTTTTTCTTAAGAAAGGCCCTCCCCCAGGTACTGAATGACAGAACGTCCGTAAAGGCATATTTGGTCTCCACCTAAGACAGTAGCTTTGCTGGTCATTGGTTGTGGGGAGGGGAGAGAGAAGCAGGAGACACAACTTTTACTTATTTATGTAATTCCTTCTGATGCATTTATGTTTAAACTGGCATGGTTCCCACTGGGAGAGAAAATCTGGGGACATAGCTGACAATAAGCATACTTTTCCTGCCTTTGAAGGATCATTTAAATTCCCTTTGGTAAAGAACATTCTTGTTCTTTAAGCCAAATCATGGCTCTAGATCATGGCCTGCACAAGCCACTTGGACTGTGTTCAACAGCTGAGTTGTCTTACCCATGCCTGACAAAAGAAATAAAAGAATATTTTAATGACATTTAAAGTACAGAATTTGCATTTTTATGAAAAGGAAAATGAAAAAAAGAGCATGTTATACACTGGCAAGCAGATTGATGTGACCATTCACCTGACATCAAGGGACCCAAATTAAGTCCAGGTTTAAAGCCACAGCTCTTAACTACCAGGAGAATACCCTAACTAGCAAGCTGACTGTTCCTCAGAGAAAGGAAGTGGTCCTGTGGTCACTATGCACTGCGCAATGAAGAATAGGATAGTTTTGCAGACTAGTTATTACTGCACTCACCAGAAGAGGCAAATCTCAGGTTCTTTTCCTCCAGCAGTGTCTGTTTCCATATTTGGATGAGTAATAGACTATTGTGTAAAAGTGAGCATCACATTACACCACATCACACCCCTTCCTTCTGCTCTTCTCTCTTCTCTGCAGAAATCCAGAAATAAACAGAAAAAATGCATTTTCAGGAAGCCTGATTCAGGCCTGAAATAAGGTGTGAAGTGAGAACATTAATTGTATTAAGGACTCACAGAAAACACAGAGGAAAGAATATCTGCATGATTTGATGAATCCTGAGCATACATCGTACTTACATTCATGTGGTTCTGACCATGCTAAGATGATCTTTAAAGTTAAACTGCTCAATTACAGCATGCACCTGAGAAATGAACATTCACTGTCAAGAAAGTTCCTCATGGTTTTAGACGTTGATATGAACAGAGGATATGGTCCAATGACTCTTGTGGGCAACTGGCAGGCTAAAGGAAACTTCAATTCGCCTGAATCCCTATCCACTAGTCTGTTCAGTAGGAGGTAATATTCTTCTTGTCCTAAAACAGTGAGCGCAATGACACATGCATTCCAGCATACAACATAGTAGCAAACATGAAGAAATGCAAAGAAGTTTTGTACATGTGGGAGATCTGAAAAACAAAGATATTAAACTTTCAAGCATCTCTCTTGATGTGACAATTTCATCTGGATATCTCATCAGACTGTTAAAATGAGAACAAATAAATTATTTTGAATCCTTGCTGTCCTTTACACAATATGCACTAAATACAGATCCACAGAACAAGAGATTTTGGTGTTGGATTTTCACCTTCTCTTCTCTCTTTTCATATTTTTGTAGGGAAGCATAAAAATAGTGCTAAAAAGGTCCTTTGATGTGGACACATGGTGATGTTGACAGACCACAAACAAAATGAGAGGAAAAATTTTTGTTGATGCTGTATGGAATTGCTTTAGGAAAATGAGACTTAACTGTACCCACCATTCAGGGAAGAACTGACTGGAATAGAAAATAAGTACATCTTTCTACCTGAGGGGAAACTATCTTGTAGATAGGGAGGATTGCATCATTCTATGGCTTACTCTTTACTTTTCTATAACCACAGCAGTCTTTCTAAACCATCCATAAAGCCCTTGTTTTGGTGACCATTGCCACATAGCTTCTTATAGCCAGTGAAAAGCAAAATTAAGTGTCTCAAGCCTCTCAATATAAAAGATAAAATTTTCTCATATCTTGTTACTGCATTCTACTGCAAAACATTAAATTAATGACATCACCCAGTTGAGGAATTTTTCTCCTACTAGAGAGTTTTTAAACATCCACAAAAGTTTATGTATTTATCAGGTATATTTCCTTCAGCAGAAAGGAATTTATCAGCTATATTTCCTATATCTGCAACCTTCTTTATTACTGAAAGGAACTGTCAGACACTGAGAGGGAGAAAACCCATCTCTGCTCCTGGCAAAACAATGTTATTTGGTAATTAAGATTCTGCTAATGCAAGGCTGCAATTGCCGTCAATTCCCTCAGCAGAAACCTTTACAGGTCTCTCATGTTCAATGACACTGTTTTGCTCATTACTCATGTTCCTTATACACCAAATAATTAGATGTCCCTTTCCTTATTAAGGAAAGCAAGCAAATTAATGTAACAGACATATATTTCTAATAATGTACACAATAAATTGTGATAAACTGTTTGCTAAACTAAATAAAAAAAAACAAACATGTCTTTAAAAAAAGCAGATTTCTTCAAGGAAGGTGCAGTCTTAGTGTAGAGTTACAAACCCACTGAGTGAACATTGCCAGACAGATGGTGGACAAAGAAATGAGACACAGAGTTTTTTGACTTTTAGACTTAGAAAACTGCTTATTTTTTTTAAAATAAATTTAAAATAATGCTGTGTGTCAATAAAGTTTTGACTTTATTATCCATTTTTGATGATCCAACAAAATTAGAATCTAGCCTGCAACAAGGTCTAAGACAGAATAGAAAATTAATAAACACCAACCAATTTGGTAGTCCGAATTTTAACAGTCCAATACTGGTTCAACCCTGATGAATCTTCCCGATGAAACACAGTTGTCCCAACAGCTGCAATGCCTTTGGCCGCTCTCTGACAAAGGTCAAGTACACTGAGTCTAAAAAACTTCCTTAGCAGGAGATTCAAGAGCAGTTTGTTTAATCTTCTGGGCATGTAGAACAAATCTCTCTGTATATTATTCTCATGAAAAAGGGATACTGAATCTGTACAAAAAATGAAGTTTGCTTATTTACTGTTATCCTTTAACTACTACTTAATTTGCCCGATTTGGAAATATAAGGAGAAAGAGAAAGAAAGGAAAGAGTGCCTACTATGCCTTCTGCTTTCAGGAAAGGTCACTAAGTAAGCACTCGGACGGTATCTGACCTAGCCAGCAAATAACGGAAGTGACAAGCAAAACTAATTTGAGATGAAGGCTGCTGAATATCTTCCTACGGAAAATCAACAACTAAATACTTCATTTCACAAGGACCTTCCAAGACAAGTCAACAGCCATGTCACTGTGTATATTTAGAAGTATGGTTCTCATGATTATGTTTCATGAGATATCTGAAGTGATTTTCTAGATACACAAAATACTAAATAAAATCACCCAACCATATAGTGTTTGACAATATCAATTGGAATCAACATTTTGCAGGACAATTTCAAAACAGTTTAAGATGTGTCAGTATTGCTATAACAAGATATTGAGGCAAAGTAGAAGCAAAAAACAGAGCAGAGTGGATTCAGAGATCAAAGACTTTGACTACACTGAAAACAAGGTTCACTGCACTAGCTATTTTACATTAAAAAGGAAACTGGAATGTCCATTCTATGGCAGAATGTAACTCTGATTTTTATTTCAAAGCAGTACTAACAACTACGTACGATTTCAACATGGTAAAATGAAAAATGAAGAAATAAATAATTTATACTATACATTGTGTTGCTTTGAAAACATAAATTTTTAATGTGAAATAATTTATCTGTATAATGCCAAATAATATATAGAGTGTGAGGCATGAAATTTTTTCCGTTAAGTACCTAACACAAAATTAGATGTTTGAACTAACAAAATGCAGGCTATTTTTAGGTAGTTATCTTTCTTGATGTTTTTGAGTTAAAAAAATAATCAATATATTCATTAATCATGGAAATTTTGACAAAAGTAATATGTTTTTAAAGTAAATCTTTCTATTCAACATTTTTTCAACAATCTGAGCTCAAAAGATAGCGAAACCATGCATGACAACCTCCACAGTAACATTTCTAATTGTATCATGAACCGAATTCCCTGTAAATGAAATAATAAATAAATAAACAAAATTTAAGCCTGCTTGGTTTTATATTTGCTCTTTCACCTACAGTTGCAAAAGTAAAGTCTGATTTGGACATACAAGAGAAGGGACTATATACATTGCACTAGCTGTCTATATTTTCAAAAGAATACTTGATTTTTGTGATTACATTTTAAGACTTGTCAATGGTCAGGTAGATGACAAGTATACCGAAAAACAATGAGTTAACACTTCTGCTCAGCAAGACATGAACTGGAGTACAAATCTTCACATGAACATGACTACTAGAAATGTTTCCTTTTTGATATTATTCGTTGGAAGCGCATATTCTTACACAATAATATCCACTGGAATATTCAAAAAAATTTCTAATTATCCCAGGTACACTCAAAAAAATATTAACAAGTGTTCCTGAAGTTTTCAATGGCTCCTGTCTGGAAAACATTTGGTAATATAATAAGCCAACTTATTGCCGCTCAGTTCCAATTCACACTGACATCAGATCTAATCTCAGGTCATAGTATTCTCTGTATAAAGACCAATTCTAGACTTTAGGCGTGATCTGCTCCTCAGTAAAGACACAGAACAAAACATATATTAGCAAAATGAAGTTTCTCTGGCTTTGAATTACAATTCACTCACAACAAGATGAAAATGGCAGCTTCTTTCAGCTCAGAGAAGCTTTTTAGGAACTAAAGACTGTGTAGCTACAGCACACAAAATGAAATCATGATGTTATATAGCTCCATAGCCCACATTACCCGTGAGCACAGTATCTTTTGATTCTGCAGGGGCCCATTGCACATAGCAGATTTTTGGCCCTGAACGGCCTAAAATAAGATTGGCTAGAAGCTTCAGAATATGAGAGAATACACAACACACAGCTTCTAGGACTTGCAACGCCATTCGGCATCTCTTCCCGTCCTCACCCCTTGCTCTCTGATGCAGCTTTGCGCAGTAATGACGGTGCTGATTAGCAAGCCTTGGAACGTAAAATGGGGGCAGGGTAGTCAGCAAAGCAGCGTTTTCTAATTTCATTTCAGCTACGCAGATATGCTGAAATAATGATCCTGGCAACATGTTAGCAAAACATTAGAAAGACTTTAGTAAGCAAATAATTTAATTACAGCCTTCTCTCAGGCAGTTTATATTGCACGACCCCTGACCTTTTATATTGCTGTACCTAAACTCAGCGTGGGATTCACACTTCCCATTCCTGTCACAGAATCTCTCCATCTTGTACCATTTAATATAGTGTGCTCCAGGTGTTCTGTGGTGAATGAATAGTTATATTACTACCTGTCAGACACAATCACACTCTATTCATCATCCGCGGCTGGCTGCGTGAAGCCCTGCTTCCAGCAGGCTCCCTCTCTATTTCCTTGTTCAAACGTCTGCAGTGCTTTCGGCCCATCTGTCAAGCCTGTCATTTAGAGGGAAAACAGTATCAGCGCTTTAAATATATGGAGTTCTCTATTGAAACAGTGCTGTGATTGAACTGTCAGCATTCCCAGTATCACAGACAGTAATTCATGACTGGTCAGAGCTCCATTTAGGTTGCTATTACTACACTGACCTTGCCGGGTCACACTGAGAGTTTTTTCCCTTTGCAGTTAGGTCTATAAATAGTGCAATTAACCTTTCAAGAATTACAAAATGTTCTTAGCTCCCCTCCTCCACAAATTCACTTTCTGTTTGCAGCATTTATAATAATGAAGGGGGGTGGGGGTGGGGGGAGGAATCAACAGAAAAGGGCATTTCTCTGTCCTGAAGTGTACACCAAGTGTCAGTGAAAAATAAACACATACTGTAACACCTCTAGTCCTGCAACCACTTCTCTGGCAAAGCTTACCCGGCTATCATCAGGAGCCTTGCCTCAAGTTCTGCTTTTCTGGATTCAAGCCTAACATCTCAAGGTACTCTAAAATACAAAGCATCTGAACCGTTAAGCCCCTCTGCTGATGCTACAGTAAAACCTCATGTTTTATGGATTTATTTTTTTTGTTGTTATAAATCTGACTGTGAAACAAACCTCTGAAATGAAATAATTCTGAAAGTCATTGCAAAATAAAAAAGTACTTCTTAGGCACATGTAGTTCCTGGTCTTTCTGTAAAAATACACTTCAATTTAAGAAAAATATGGAACGGAACAATTCTCTGAGGATCAGAAGTTCATATATATCTCCTTTTGGAACAATTGACAAAAGCGGTTTTGTATGAACCGCTGATCATGAGATGACTCCATCTGGTAAAGATGAATCTCTGTGTAACTTGTAAGTCGTCTATTCACCAGTATCTCTGTAGAGCTCAAAACATGTGAAATCGGTTGGCTTTCACTTGCATCTTTGTAAAAAAAAAGCAGTGACGGTAAGCTCATGTTATTCAATGTTGGACAGTACATCAAAATTCCTCTGAATTTTGAGAATTCTGAATTACTGAACAATACAGTACACCTGTAACGAATGTATGCCTCAGTCTAATTCTGACTTTGCATCCTCACCCACAGCCTTTTTCAGCAGTTAGACCATGACCCTGGGGCTGGATAGACTCCACGCAGCATCTCAGAATCCCTCCAGCTGGAGGAGGGCCAGCAGAACTGGGCCAGAGAGACTCTGAATGCTCATGAGGTGTAAACAGGTTAAGAGAGAAATCAAAGAGGTTAGCTCAAGTCATTGGGGGAACAGAGCGGTGTTGAGAAGAATGTGCCCCAGCTGCCTCCTTCAATCTAAGACCAAAGCCCTAATTTGAACACAACAGCGATGTCTCAGTAGGCTTGCTGGGTTAAAGCTTAGGGCTCTGGCCTTGATTACATTTTCAGCTGTAGAGATGGTCTTGTCTCTGTTCTTCTCTGGGGAGGTGCCTGGACTTCTGTGATTGCAGACAAATACACGTAACCAAGCTAGCTAACCCTGGGTAATTACTGAAACTTCTGGTATTATTGCGTGTAAATGAACATTCAGAAAATAATTCAAAACATATTTTTTTTATAATTTTTTGGAGATTTTTTTTGAAAATACAGACTCTAAAGGTAGTTGTGCTTACCAATATTAATCTAGGCAATTTTAAAAATCCATGTAATACATTTTCTCAACATCAGCTAAATTGGATGATTCATTGGAAAGCCCCCTCCCCAAGTATGTATTATACATAGCTGCAAAGAACATCATGCTACAAATACGCAAGGAACACCAATGGCAAGTAGAAGACTTATGCAAAGCAAAATTGTTTAGTATGTGAATGTGGAAAGGCAGTGGAGAAAAAGGCAAAAAGGTATTTTCAAGGCAATATTATCTTCTTATTACAGACACAGAGAGAAATTAATTATGTAGTTTCAGCCAGTCTGAATATTTTGTACTCTGAAAGAAAGATACAGCAGCATAAATCACACCCTGTGTTGTTAGCAGCTTCCTGAAAGTCTGCTTTTTAGTCTTCTGCACCATGAATGTAAATGTCACAGCTTATTACAGATATTGAATAAGTATAATTAAGAAATATTTTCATCTAGTTCCTCCTTTCTTGGAGAGAGTCATAAAACAGACACACAGAGAACAGGGCCCTTGTTGTTCTTTTTAGCATTTTCAGTGAATACTTCAGTATCTGTCTGGCCTCAATCTGAAGGCAGAAGCTTTCACTTATTACAGAGGTAGAATAAGTGTAAGTCTCATCCCATTAACCGTCATATTACCAGGCTCTATGCCATACCATTCAAATTTCACTGAGCATTCAGAATTGCTTAATTACGTACAGTAAAAACAGCCTGCTGAGACATTCCCTTTCAGATTAATATGGAGGCATAAGGACAGAGGTCATCTTCATGACTCACTCCTGCTTGCCACTGCATTAACTCAAAATGACAGAGGCCTTTTCTTAGTGACGAGAAATGTAATGAGCATTTCAAAAATAAAATGTATACATCTAAGGATAAAAGACGCTTTTGATTTTGCAGACTAACAATTCTTTCTCTCCTCCCCTTCTCTCTGCGTTGGTGTTAAACTGCATAGTACATTCCTTATAAATTATACCACCCTATGTTAATTATAGTGTGCTGACACTGCTTGTCATTTCTAAACCTACTACATGCTTTGTGTGCTCAGATTTCAATAGCTATTTGTTCCACAAAATGTGGAAAAGCCATACAAGTTACTGAGATTGGTCATTGCTCACATCTTTCTCTAAGCCTTCCCATTTTGTTCTGTGTTTAAACCAAACAACATAGAAATCCTGCTTGTGTGGTCTGCATTCCAAAAATGCTGCTATTCGTAATCAAAATTACTGTCCTTACCAGGAGTCTCCGACACATTCCTGTTGGAAACTCCTTTTTTCTTCATCTCAGCCTTTCCCACAACACAATTCCTAAAGATTTTAGATATCAAGCACATGTGCATAGATATGCCACTCACATTCATGTATAAGCACCTCTACACACAGGATTGTACTGCTTATCTCTGCTTTCCAATGAAAAAATCAGAATAAACTTTTTCTCAAAAAATAAAGGCTTTGTGTTTCACTTGATCCCTTTCCAGAGCTACACCCTGCAAGTGGAAGAAAGATGCCAATAAAGTTAATCAGCCAGTATGCTACATTCTTAGAAAATAGATTAGATGGATTATCATTCTTCATCCAGCAATTTTGTGTGCTATGTCCTTCTTCAGAAAGCACAACATCCATTTGTGTAAATGGAGACAGTCTCGAACACAAAAAAAAGAAATCGTAGTAATCTCACTTAAATAATCTCGCCTTATTCACAAAGTAATACATGCAGCTATGTTGAAAGAAAAAATGTGTCATTGTAAATAAAAGTATGTGTTCCCTAAATATCCTAGAAAAAACTCCAGTGTTTTTCTGAAGTTTTGGAGAATGTAAACTTATTTCAATATATAATTGATTTTCTGTTTTTCCAACTGTATTACTTGGTTTAAAAAATTCCAAAACTTTTCCTCACGGTTCCAGACAAACAGAATTATAACACAATCACTATACTTCAGTATGCATTTATTCTGTGTTGTCAGTAAGGGGAGATTTTGAAAGACTTTGTCACCTTGTCAGGGAAGAACCAACACATTGCTGTTAGTTGTAATTATAATTAGCTTTAACAGTCTGAATAGGAAAAAAAATAGTTCAACAACTCTGCTTTTTCAGACATATCTGCCTTCCAATATTTTTTCAGCATAATCCAGCTCTTCATGGATTTACACACAACTGGAAACACTGAAAAACATTCTGAATTGGGAAGAGTTGGCGTTGCTGTATCTTCGTGACACTACGCCACAAATTAGGACTTTCCCACATCACAGCTTTAGAAGGGTACCCTCAACCTATCACTGGATAAACGTCATCTGAAAACTTCTAACCAATGAGTCCATCACTGTCAAAATAAATTGGGCTTCTGTATACTTTCAGTGATTATTTACAGCCCTCTAGAACTACAAATAGCTATTACACAAGCACTGATGCTTTGGTTCATTATCTAGGTTTGCATTTGACTTGTAGCATGGTGTATTTCCCCTATTGACTCATAGCTATCAAAAATGACACAAACTTTAAGGCTCACATGAGGAAAAAGTGCAAGCGGGTGGTAAAGACCAAAGGAGACAATTTCAGGGAAGTCCAATATGAGCAAGTGACTAATTGAGGCAATTGACAGAAAGGCATAATAGCTTTCACCTTTAACTTCCTAGCTGAGTTCATTCAGTCATTAAGGGGGCAAGACAATTCCTTCTAAATGAATGTTTACCTTAGTTACAAAATGAAGAGAAAATGAAAGAAAGGATTGGCACATAAACTACAAAAGGAAGCTTGCTAACACCTTCCCCTTTTTAAAGGCTGCAGGGATATTTTCCAAGAATTAAATAAAAACATCCAATATGTTTAAAATTATAACATGCTAAAGAAACCATACAAAATCAAATTACATTGGGTACAAGATAAACAGAATGCTACTCATATTGCAAGAAGATGGAATGAATATCATCATACAAATCAATTAACTTGCCTGTTCTTTGAAGCAGGTACTTACACAATTTCCAGTCATTGAGAGAATATAGATCACAAAGTATGAGGACCAGAGGCCATCATATAAAGTGTGGAAGATAGCAAGATTCAGCTTAACCCAGATGTTTTTGAATAAATGAGGGTACTGATTGAGAATGGGCAAGGCTACAGTAATCTGAATAGTTGACCCCTCTTTTGATAAGCCTGACAAATAGGAGGCTGCAAGAAAACAAAGGTTACTCACACTCTATGTGTTAAAGGAGTAGCTACTTCCTAGGCATTGACACACCGTTCATGGTGGTGCATGCACACACACACACACACACTTACTCTTGGCCGCGGTTCCTCCTTCTTCATGTTTGACCCTAGGTTTCCCACGGCAGAGTCTCAGGAATCAGATTTTATAAAAGAATTAATGTAACTGAAGGGTGCAGCAGCAGGATAAGCCCGGGCTGGGTGCCTCCAAGGAAAGGGACCCAGAACAAAGAAACCCCGGGACAATTACACCCTTGGGACCCATACACCCACCCCTCACGCGCCCTTCATGTGCTGTCCACGTGTCCTTCAGTCCAATGGTGATTTTTGGTCTGAGGTCTTCTAACATCTAATAGGATTCTTCTTCTGTGCCCAGGCAGGCTCTTAACTTGTTGACTTTCAGTTTCCGCAGTTTTCCCCAAAGGTTGGAGCCTCCTTATCTTCTGGTTTACACTCCCTGTGGCCCTGCCCTCACTGGTGGAACATGGAGAACTGAAGAGTCCCAGACTTGGAAAAACACTACTGAGACATTAGTGTGATATCAAAATACTTTCTGATACTAAAACACTAAACACAGCACTGCATTAGCTGTTAGGAAAACTGCTAGGAAAATTACTGAGAAAAATAGCTCAATCACAGCCTACAGGCTTCAGCAAATGTAGCCACTCATGCTAAGCAGAGCTAAGCAAAGAGCACAAATCACGCCCTATTATAATCCTAAGTAATTTATTCTAATTAAAACCCACTTATTTATGTTAAACAACTAATATCCCTTAACATATGCCATGGTGGTCCCAGATCTGTGTGACAAAAAAAAGTTTGTACGCTAGCAGATTTTTTTATTTTAAGCAGGTACTTGATCTATTCTGGTGTCTGCTTGACATTGCTACAGCTGATACCAACAAAAAGTCAACATGCTCTTGGAATAAACTATCTTTTCTAAGGAAAGCACAAAGTGAGAGATTTTCTCTATAGAGGATCTTCTTTTAATTTTTTTTGTGTGTGTGTGTTACAGAGATATGAGCTAACTCAATTATTTTCTCTTAACTAACACTTCATACAGCCAAAAAACTCAAGATGATTTGTACCTTCTTATTAGCTAATATACTCCCATTCAACTTCCCAAATTTCTATTAATTATTTACATAATGCCGTAAAAGTCCACTAGCTGTGTATCATTACACGTGAAACAGTTTAACAAATCTGTTTCTCATTCTGTCAGAACTATGAAGCCAGTTTTGCAAAGCAAGAGGTATAGTGTAAGCACAAAGTTAGACAAGGATCTACATGTCCAAACAGATCACCTTATTTTCAAAATGCAAATGTAACTATGTGGTAGCTTGGTGAATACAGCTTCTTACTTTTCTGCATACAGCTAGCATGCTTGGTTTTATAATCATGCTTTTGGAGCTCATTTTGTAAAACTTGGTCAAAGTTTTACATCCTGTAGTTTCAAGGATGAAGATGGCAGTAGACCCATTAAAACAACCAAAATTAGGATAGAAAAAAGTACATTGCATGATAACCAGGTCGCATATGTGATTATAAATGTCATATCTAAAATTACTTGCATCTGCCTTAAGGCAAAAGGCCTTATGATAGCAAAAATCTAAGATCTGAAATCAGTCAACAGCTTCAAGAACTTTCAAGCTATGTGATATCTGGTATTCAGATTCTCAGAAGACTTTAACAATTTTTTAAATGTCTTTCTAGAAATCTGTGTTATTTGCTTAAAGTTCTGCTTTTTTCCATGGTTTTCTTCCACCATACCTAGTTTGAAATGACTTCTCAGAGCAATAGTACTCTGACTATTAATGAATATCTTGCATATTTTTCATTTAATTTAGGCAAAAAGAAATATATTTGCATTCCTGAGTAAAATTTAGGCAGACATTTCAATTAACTTGTTTTTTTGCTGATTTTTTATATCTCCATAACAAGGATGAAAAACAGTATTGTTCACTGGAATCTACCAACTCACAAACTCTCATTTCAATCACAGAACATCCATTCAGAAATAATAAAATTAATTAAATTCTAATAGAGTAAAAATGCTTAACAAAAGTAAATTCATTGAACTTAAAGTTAGTTAATACTGACAGACATCTTTATTAAAAATTTATTTTTAAAAATGTTCTGTAGGGTTCACATAATACTGTGATAAAGTCCACATGACTGACTCCCATGAATTTGTACTTCATGGAGGACTTTCCATGGAGGCTAGTTTTAACCTCCACTATGAAATTTATGACCTCTCTCCTTCTCCTCCTCAGGTTTGAGAGCAAGAAGGTACGGTCAGAAGATGCTATAGTATGGACCTTCCTTTGGCCACCACACCTGCAGTGTCTGAGAACATCAAAACTTATCTCTTTATTCACTAGTGTCTTTTTAAGCCTCACTATATATTTTATCTAATGACTTTTTAGTGGAGAGGCATGTGATTGGAAAAAGAATTGTCAATTATATGTATGTCCCACTCATCTGAGCTTCTTGAGCCCTCCTTTCCATCCTGTATCCTCACCAAAAGTAAGGATTTCAGGCAAGGAAGTCACTCTGATGCTGCAAAGCAGGTGAGGGGACAGAAACAGAAGCCACAAGTTTTCACTGCCTCTCAGCGCCCTATCAGTGTGCCATATGAGTGGTGTCCAATAAGCCACTACCACAAATACATGGCCTGCAAACCATGTGTGGTCCTTGAACAACTACAATAGCAAGGTCTCCGCTCTCTCAGATGCATCTTATTTACAAAAAGATTGAAAATCAGCAACGGTGAGAGATTATCATTGTTCTCAGTTCAATAATAATGAGTGATGTACCATAAGAATGAGGAGCAGAGCTACAAAGAAGTTTGGAAAGTGGGATATGGAGAATAATAATATGTAGCTTTCAAGTTCTTGGATGGTGTGAAATTTTAGGTTTCTGAGGTACGCATGCCAAATGAATATACGAGTTCTTCCAGTACTGTTTTCCTACTTTCATTGACTGGCAAAATGCTAGTATAAATGAATGTCTCTTGCAGCACAGATTCAGTCTCATCTGCAGAATTTTGTCTCATGACCTTTGAAAAGGTGATCAATAACTTAATCTCCAAACCATTTCCAGTTTAATGAAGTCATACTCAGAGCATGGCTTCTACCAGTCCTTATTAAATACAGGTGTTTCACATGTATTGACTGCATCATTTATAGAACTCTGGTTTTCAAACACTAAAAGTCAGATTTACCATGCTTTGTGACATGCAGTTTAAACCAGCTGGGGGATATCACAAACAACGGTAGCAGACAACTGTATTTTAAGAAAGAATGCTTGAAGTTGAATCATTAATTGGAATAACTTGGGTGCACATTCTGTATTATTTCTGACTAAGCAAAAAAAAACCCCACCAAACCAACAAAAACCAGTAGCAAAAAGACAGAGGAAGATGACAACTGAAAACAACTTATGTCTTGAAAATCTCATACGTGTAGACAAACACTTCCTTCCTGGGGAAAAAGAAAAAAAAGAAAGCCAATTGTTTTAGTTGAGGTAGAACTGATTTAATACTTATAACTGTTAAATTTCTCTAGAAGGACCATTTCATAGACACAACCAGGTCTAACAGGTTCATCAGTTTGGTAGGCACACATCACTCAGCAGAGAACTGCATGTTCAGAACCACATGCGTGTAGGTGACTAGCACAAATCAGAGCCAAATTCCACCACACTGTATGTTCATAAGCTACTAGTGCCATCTTTAGTCAGCTTTCTTCAGCAAACGTGTTAAACTGCATAGAGTTTAAAATGTATTTAGGAAGGTTTTAACTCACCTTCAGCAAGCAAACAGTCATGATGTCTTAGATACTCAGACAGTTGTACCATATCCACTACTGCCTTTTTGCTAGAGGGTCTTGCTCTGTTTCTATTCTGGGTATGTTAAATATGCCAATATTTCAGTCACTCCAGCACAAAACCCAGCAGATCAGCACAAACCCTTCCTCGTCAGAAGTTTAAGTATGGGTTTCTTTTCCAATTGGCATGGGTCATGTTTAACAAAAGGATATTTTTTAAGGATTAAACTACTGCTAATAGATTTGCTGCAATTTGTCAAGTTTTGCATCTCTTGGGTAACAAGCCTTAACTCTTTCCCCTTCCCACCTCCTCTTCCCTGCCCACACCCATAATGGCAGCCCATGGTTAAGCCATTCAAAGCATTTCAGGTCCTTTGGAATGGGCTGCTTCAGCACTGAAAAAGATGCATGCCCCATAACTGGCCAAGACCACTGTACATGGCTTTGTTACTATTACACTGCCAGATCCACTTATTGCACTCACCTGCAAAATCTTCATGTTTCAATCTATTTGGCTTCTCACATAGTTTTCATGTGGGACAATGGTCACTTGTTCTCTAGTACTCTTTCACATGATGGAAGTAGAGTCTTTACAGGTGTTGTCTCCACCTTGACCCATCAGAGATTACATCAAACTGTCACAGTTCCCTAACATCTGTAGCAATTATCGCAACCAATGCAGTAGTTTTGGCTAGGATCAAGCCTGTCTCAGATCTTGTTTAGTTTAGATTGATTATTATGGAGTCGCAAAGTCCTTTGTTCTTATTCAAAACACTTCTTACCTGGAAATACTGGTAACATTAACACTAATACACTTGTACTTTGATGTTCTTTCATAGTCCAGTCAAAGTGAAAGTTTTCTGCAATCATTCAGGGGGGTTAGGGGTAGAAGATTATATAAAATTTCCAAACATTTCTCTATATTTCTTTACTGGCTTAGCAGGAACTAAACTATATAGCAGTTAAGAAGCAATGTCATCCAACACACTTCAGAGGTCATCTTTTTTTCCCCTCAGTATTTCAACAGCAATTATACTCTCTTCCAACGTTTCTGCATACAAAGGACCATTCTCAATCATGCTAAAAACTGGTTAGCTTTTTTCAAATGACAGACATTTTTAAAACTTTAAAAACATTCTTTCTTAAAAAAATCCTTTCCACATTCCAAATAGCCCCAAGCTGCAGTTACCTCTTCAGTTTCATTACATTTCCAAAGTCACACTCTTTTAGAGGATCTTCATTTCTATTACCAGTTGTTGCATACTTTGTTCAAAAAAATTATATTAAGATATTACGCATGTAGGATAGAGTCAAAATGCTGCTATTTACCCTTTGTGTATGACACAGATGATCACACTACATCTACACATGCACATCCCTATCTGCTTTGGCAGGGGGATCACAATGCTAGATTGATCATGAAATAATTAATGCAGTACTAAACTCTGAAAGCCTTTCCGCAAAAATAGATGAGCTGTTTTTTACTACAAACACTTTCACAGAAACCAAGCCTGAAAAACAAAGTTATCCATGAGGATTATTGTTTTTTTAAAAGTATTTTAGCACTTGAAATCAGATAGTTTCTAGAAGTACTGAAAAATGTTATCTATAAGTGTCCTGGTTTAACCCCAAACAGTGACTAAGCATCACACAGCCGCTTACTCGCTCCCCTCTTCCCAGTGAAGGGTGAAAGAGAAGACTCCTAGGTTGAGATAAAGACAGTTTAATAATTAAAGCAAAAACCACACACACAAGCAAGCAAGACAAGGAATTCATTCCTCACTTCCCACAGGCGGGCAGGTGTTCAGTCATCTCCAGGAAAGCAGGGCTTCAGCACACGTAACAGTGACTTGGGAAGACAAATGCCATCACTCCAAACGTCCCCCCCTTCCTTCTTCTTCCCGAAGCTTTATATGCTGAACATAACATCATATGGTGTGGAATATGCCTTTGGTCAATTGGGGTCAGCTGTCCCCTCCCAACTCCTTGTGCACCCCCAGCCCACTCGCTGGTGGGGTGGTGTGAGGAGCAGAAAAGGCCTTGGCTCTGTGTAAGCACTGCTCAGCAATAATGAGAACATCTCTGTATTATCAACACTGTTTTCAGCACAAATCCAAAATGTAGCTCCGTACTAGCTACTGTGAAGAAAATCTACTATCCCAACCAAAACCAGCACAGTAACCATAGTCATTTTTATGTGAGGAAACTGACAAAATATTGACAACTCACTTTTACAGGAAACTTCACATAAGCAGTAGATTACACCCTGTGGGATACAAATCTAAGAAGAAAATACTTCACAGCTTTAGTAGTTCCTTTAAAAAAAAAGTATATTACAGGTTCAAAAGAAGCTACAGTAAGGGATAGGAAGGGTAGACAAACAGGATAGTAAGAGATCAAATCAGTTATCTATGAGGTTTTCAATAATGACAAACACAAAGAAAAAATCCCCCAAATTTAAATTCATTACTGAATCAGGTACGATTTGGATGCCAGAAGAGAGTATAGATACAGGTGTACTGAAATCATACTGGAGAATACAATTTGAAATCATAAGGATTTCAGTAGATTGGTAACATGGTGAAGAAGAAAAATAATGTTAAGTTCAAGAGAGAAATAGAATTCTGCCTTTACTTTGGGATAGCCATGTAGCAGATATATCACACTGGCCAGGTAGTAACTCTGGCTCTGGGTATAAGCAAAGAGCACAGACAGAAAATGAGTCACCAGCACTGCATGCTGGGATGCAGCAAGCACACAGAGGAATCCCTCTGTCCTGCACAGAGCCCAGGAAGATCCTGCTGGCCTGTAAGATGTGCTCAACAAAAAGAGAGCATAGAAGTGACCAGATAGAGAGAAAACAATGACACAAAGTTAGGTGGGAATGTTGATCTGCTTGAGGGTAGGAAGGCTCTACAGAGGGATCTGGACAGGCTGGATCGAGGGGCCAAGGCCAACCATATGAGGTTCAACAAGGCTCAGTGCTGGGTCCTGCACTTGGGTCACAAAAACCCCATGCAACGCTACAGGCTTGGGGAAGAGTGGCTGGAAAGCTGCCTGGCTGAAAAGGACCTGAGGGTGCTGGTCAACAGCCAGCTGAATATGAGCCAGCAGTGTGCCCAGGTGGCCAAGAAGGCCAACAGCATCCTGGCTTGTCTCAGAAATAGTGTGGCCAGCAGGACTAGGAAAGTGATTGTCCCCCTGTACTTGGCAATGGTGAGGCCACACCTTGACTACTGTGTTCAGTATTGGGCCCCTCATTACAAGAAAGACATTGAGGTCCCTCAGCATGTTGAAAGAAGGGTAACAAAGCTGGTGAAGTGTCTAGAGCGGTTGAGGGAACTGGGGTTGCTTAGTCTGGAGAAAAGGAGGCTGAGAGGAGACCTTATTGCTCCCTACAACTACCTGAAAAGAGGTTGCAGTAAGATGGGTGTCAGTCCCTTCTCTCAAGTAACAACTGTAGGAGAAGAAATGGCCTAAAGTTGCACCAGGGGAGGTTTAGATCGGATATTAGGAAAAATTTCTCCACCAAAAGGTTTATCAGTGGAATTGGCTGCCCAGGGAAGTGGTTGAGTCACCATCCCTGAAGGTATTTAAAAGACATGTAGATGTGATGCTTAAGGACACGGTTTAGTGGTGGACTTGGTAGTGTTAGGTTTATGGTTGGACTTGAGGATCTTAAAGGTCTCTTCCAACCTAAATGATTCTATGATTCTAAAACGTGATCAGGAAATAAATCAATGGGGATGAGTATTGTGGTGAAAGAACAGAAGAAATGTGATGAAACTCTCCTGTAAAATGCAACTGTAAAGAAGGGAAAGAACTGTTCTCCATATCTCCTGTCCCCAGCAACAGGACAAGGGACAACAGGCACACTTTAGCACATCAAGTAAAATATATTAGTTTTTTATTATCATCCTCTTACGAAATACTAGTGATATCACCTATTGCCAGATAGCCCTTAAATGACCACAACAAATGGTAGTGAGAAGAAGCTTACAATTCTCTGTGACATATTCCTCAGGCAGCAGCTAATTTTCTCTCCTTAAAAATTCAGTCTGCAAAAGTTCTCATCTAATTTTTCAGATCTCTATAAGAGCCCATTAAAAATACTTGGAAGAACAAATCAGATAAAAAGCGCACACCTTGAAATCAGTGCACTACGACTGACACAATCTAAACTCGCCCTGATCATTGCTTCATTCCTTACCTTACAGCATGGTTGGCAAGGAGTTGGCTTGTTAATGTAATATATTTCTGGACTCCCAGTAAAATTTGTCAGATTTGTTTTGCTTCCACTTAAAAAGTGTAAGTGTGAATTAAGACACAACAAAACATTTAGGAAAGACAACTGACCTCATCTAGTGTCAGAAGTATAATTAAGTCCCTTTTTGATGGTCAGCATTCACATGTTATACAGCTTACCTCAGCACACTATTGCACAATTACAGAACCACCAAAATACACTGCAAGGCACGTGCTGTCATGGGGCACTGTGGTTTTTACCACGTCACCATTCAGAAATGCCTTATCATACAACTAGCTTGAACATGTTTACTCACAATTCCTGATTACAGTCTCATTTTCCCATGTAACAAATGGATTTAAGATACACTGTGAATACAAAACACAAGTGGAAGTGCTTGCACTGTAAGGAGGTATGGTATATAAACAGATTAGGAGCATTAGTAAAGGTAAGTAAATCAATCTATCCTCCCATATCAAGAAGTCTTATTAAAATAAATGTGGCTATTCATGTAACAAAAATGCTGTGGGTGTATTAGGCTGAGAAAGTAATCCAAGTCATTGAGTTCATTGTAAGAAAGCAAGAATCCTCCTCCTTCTGCCCACAGCTGTTCATCATATTCAGCCATCTCTGGTTATTAATATTAGTATTAAATATATTCCTGTCCAACTGGATTCACTCATGTTTCCAGTTTTTGAATCTGTTCTTTTCCCCTACGTTAAACAAATCTAATGATTTCTATCCATAGCAAATGTGGACTTGATGAGCAAATGAATGATAAAAATGCCTATTATTCCTTTGTGCTCATCTCTTGCACTTAAGATTCTTGTCATGCCCTGGGCATTCTAGCTGTCTGATGCTGTTCCTTTATTTCCAATTCCAGTGCTTTCTCTGCTGAACATTTCTCTGTCCGGAACATTTGGTGCACTGCCTAGTACCAAGTAAAATCTGCTTGCAATGTAAGAACATGTGGAGAAATTATGTGTTTTTGTCACACCCTATTAAACGGTATTCAAAACACAATGCCCCAGAAACTAAATTGATTGTAGGTTTTATAACCCTTTTCAGGCTAATGGAAACAATTTAGTACCATGAACGAAAACATAGCTAGTGCAGCTGTGGGAATCTTAAATTGCTCGGCTCAGCAGTTCTGTTCCGGCTTAAGTAGGATAAAGTAGTTAAAGTTCAGTTAGATTCCATTCTTCTGGATCTTTGACAGATCATTTCAGATTAATGTCTTCAAAGTTTTCAACATTCCTTGTAAAGGACTTTCTGAGGAATTCCTGGTTTGTGCTTTTAGCTTGGGGGGCAGTAGGAGGGAGATGCAAGAACTGGGAAGACAGGGGAAGTGAGGGGCAGGAACAATATGGGGAAGTTTTCAATCATTTTGTAAAATGTCTTAAACCACCTTTCTCTGCACTTTGGTTTTATTGTTAATATACTAAGTGAGGGGGAAAAAACAACCAAAAAACAAAACCCACAACCAAAACCAAAACAAAATAAAAAGACTAACAGCTTTCTTATAACTTTAATTATTTAGCTAAGACGACAAAAGCTAGAGATGCAGAACCAAGATTGAAAATCAGCCGTTAAGTCCACCCCCGACAGATTTTTTCTTTCCTATTCTTATGCACATGTCATTTTAAAAATTGAATGCTATGATTAAAAGCTTGACAGGCAAGAGAGAAACTTGGCTGCAGAGAACTCAGCACTACACTTTACAAAACAAATCCTGTACCTAGCCACTATGGGAAGGAATCATTCACATGGGTACTACCTGCACTGTACTACCAGAAAAACATCTGTGAATATTATTTGACAAATTGATCACTAAATGAGCCATTAGCTTGCAGGGGTTTTAGATTGCCTTAGGAAAGCAGGGTGCTGTATAGCACAAAGGCTTACAGATGCAAAACACTGATTGGCAAAAAAAAAATGTTCCAGAAGAAAAGTAGTAATAAAGCAAGCCTAGCATGAAAATGTACCCTTTCTAAAAAGTAAACCGTTTATAAGAAGCAGTAGTAAAACTGCTTAATTCTTCTGTGCCTCTAGGGAGAAATTTAAGCCTTTTGAGAAGTGATGGAGAGAAAAATGAAGCCAATGGTGTGTTTGTCAGTGAGAGAATGCTGTGGAAACAAAGTTAGTAATTTTACTATTCCTGCTTGCCAAGAGCTGACAGGTGTGTAGTTTCTTATTGTTCTGAAAGGCAGCCAGAAACCACAGTTTAATATGCATCTATGTCTTCATACTAGGGGAGAAAACAGCTGTGTCTCTGGCGCATGATACAAGATGATAGAAATATTGAGACATACGCTTCTTTACAGTATGTTACCATCATTTGCATGGCTTTGTTTGATCTTCCAACAAAACACATAGCTGGAAGGAAAAAAAAATTCTGCAGCCCACATCAGATTAGATCAGACATGATGTGGCAACCTCTGCTCCCACAAACAGTTATTATTTCACAGACCCTAATCACCTCAACAAGTTTTTCACATGAACAAGGGTTGAAAGATTAAAGCCATATTTTCAGCACAGCACATCCAAAGACTTTCTACAAACAAGTCCATTAAACTTGTAAGTAAACAAAAACAGGGAAATACCAGGTTATTTCAGATTAACATGCGGTAATCATTTCCAACCATTCTTTAAGAATGACTCCCATAAATCCTTCAAACTGCTGAGAGATGTCTGTGATTAATAAAGCCTTTGAACACAAAAGGTTTCCTCACACAAGAATGATGTGTGTTTTCCTGTAATATGCAGAAAAGCAATCTTTTAAATCTTAATTCCCCAAGGAAGGTAAAAAGTACATGCATACTACACGCACACACAATGTACCAGATGCAATAAGTTGTAAGAAATGTTAGGTTCTGTGTATTAAATTTCCTTTCTGTGCAGAAGTATACTACAGTGTTAAAAGCTCATGATAACTGGCTGGCAGATTGTCAATTGGATATGCATAAAATGTCTGCACTGTGTCCAGGCTTGTATGATTTGATAATTTGACAGACATAATTTAAGCAATAAGATTTGCAAGTTTTATATTTACCAGAGTATGAGAAGAGGAATTAGTATATTCATTCAAATAATAAAATTTTGGAAATTCTGAAACTCTCAAAAAATAGTAACGTTCAGAAAAATTCTAGGCTTGACCAGCAAGCTTCAAAATATCGAAAAAATTTGTCATTAAAATGGAAAGGTCCTCTAGGCTTATGTTCTATAAGTTACTTACACTTACTATGTTAACCTGTTAAATGTATCAGACAAAAGAAGACTCAATTATCAGACAAATTAGGCAAGTCAGAGATAAGCACAAAACAATTCACAGACAGAGGCAGAAGTGTTATTTTTTCCACTTCATTGTCAGCAGCTTCTGATGCATAAGGAAGGAACTGATTTTGTGATAAGAAACTATACTTTTACACTAGATTTTAATACAAGCAGAAACACAAACTTGGTAATTTATTCTGTTGGATAAGGAAGAACATAACTGAATCAAGACTTAAAGGAAGTTGCATGATGAAAACTTTTCTAAGCAGTCCTCTCCAATAATGATTCATGCATTTTTGATAGTCCTAGGTAAACCCCAGCCTGCAAGTGCTTGCCCAAGCTAGACAGATACCAAGTACCACCATATAAGATCATCCTTTCACACTGCACCTAGAAACCATGCAAGCTGCAGTGAGAGTATCTCAACAAACAGACAAAGGACAGACGCAGAATTATTTTCTCTTGCTGAAGTTTCTTCTCACAAAGAGCCAGTCTAACCCACTCTAAATTCCCTGACCCTAGGAGTAAGATCAGACCATTATATTAAATAACAGATTGGAAGAAAAATTATATTTCCAAACAAGTATGTAAAAGAAATTGAAAAGAAAATTATTCATATGAAGAACCTCAAACAATTTGTGTAAAACTTGTGCTTTCCCATTATTTTTCCAAATTAGATTATCTCCTGAAAGAAAAGAGAAAAATGGGAGAATCTACTTCTTCCACAGTTTTCATTCTTAAGCTGCTCAGCACCTGTCAGCACAACCGTTCCAGCAGAGCTTACATGAATGTGTGCTTGGTACGGTTAAAGTCAGCTGTGCCCTGGAGTGGCTTTGCAATGTGGACAAGACATAACCTAAAGCTGTAACATGATGCCTGACATCTTTCTACAATTATACTTTCTAGTCTGGAAAACAAGCACAAGAAATAAAGGAACACTCATACTCCTGACTTAGCCAAGTAAGTCAGCTGA
This sequence comes from Aramus guarauna, assembly GCA_013400195.1. Lineage (NCBI taxonomy): Eukaryota > Metazoa > Chordata > Aves > Gruiformes > Aramidae > Aramus > Aramus guarauna. Next base: position 126,912 of record VXBL01003198.1, read on the forward strand.
AGCTATAGTGTCTGATCCCGAATGCATCACAAGCAACGGAGTTACCAGTCCCTGGCAACATCACTAGATACTTGCCAGTGCTTTTTTATTTTTAGAAAAAATAAATGTTGGTTGTAGTTTTAAACTACTCATTGTTATGTTTCAGGATGTGGAATAAATAACAACCACTTTTCAAATGCACTGATGAATTAAAACATCTTAGTACCCAAAGGACTGTTACTCATATTTCTCAATTTCTCTTAACCCTAAAATCACTCATTGGTAGCCCTAACTAAAAGCACAATGGTGATTGAACAGACAACTATTTAGGATGAGTATGTTCAAAATCAGCCATAAGTCATCAGATTCTTAGAAGCCTGCATCTCCGATAGAGATCTTTCAGAGTCAAAGCCTACTCTAAAGCACATAGTGTAGGAGAGGTATAGCAGCTACAGAGCCTCTCAAGACACACTGAACCATATCAAAAAGTATCTCACTGTATTCAACCAGAATTGATAAGTCTTATTCTGGTGTCCCTACTACTACAGATCTCTTTCCATCTAAAAAGTCCTCAATTGTCCTAGCTCAATTCTCCATCTGCATCTTGCAAGCAAATACCCATCTGTCAAAAACAAAACAAAACAAAAAACAAAAACAAAAAAACCAACAATGTCTTTGTCACTTTCAATCAGAATCTTACACACGATCATTTCCTAATATGACACCTAAAATTGCAAAGCTGAACATGCTATTTCCACATGCAACAAGTGCATGTGCACTCACACACATGAACTCCTCCTCAAAACACCTGTCCTGGCTGTGGCTAGGACAGAGTTAATGTCACCAGGAGCCAGGCCAGGTGAGCCAGGCTGGCCAGGGGCTATTCCATACCATGTGCCGCCATGCTCACCACAAAAGGGGGCTGGGGGGAAGGGCGGGTTTGGCGGGGGTCCGGGGTGGGCTGAGCGTNGGTTTGGCGGGGGTCCGGGGTGGGCTGAGCGTCAGGTCGGTCCTTGGATGAGTAAATTGTTTTCTGTTCTCACTCATTGTGTAGCTCTGTTATCAGTACTGTTGTTGATTGTTTCCCTCTCCCTTGCTGTCCCAGTAAACTGTCCTTACCCCAACCCATGAGGCTTTTGCCTTTGTTTGTCCGTTCTCCTCCCCACCCCGCCGGGGGAGGGGTGAGCGAGCGGCCGCCTGGTGCTTGGCTGGGCCTAAACCACGTCAACACCAAAAAAACACTTTCTACCCATGATGGACTTATTTTTTCACTGCAGACTTGGGGAGAGAAAAACCCAACCAAACAAACAAAAAACGCCACACCACCACCACCAACACCAACACCACCAACAACAACAAAAACTCAGCTCAGAAAGTATGAGGAATGTATGGTTTCAGTGCCAGTCTCTAATCCAAAACCAGCTTTAAGGATTAAGACAATTTTTTCTTTAATAATTTTTAGCACAGTTAAGACACTTGTGTACTAGCGTTCTGCCACAAAGGAACAGAAATGACTGACATATTAACATTTCAAAACTTGGCTTGCAAACTGAAAAGAATGGCTCAATAAGAATGCATAACCCTGGAGAATAAGAATGCAATCCAGTCCTGGAGCTCAGGGACCTCAAGGACAACAGAAGTAAGGCATTTTATGTCACACAGGTGCAGGCAGAAAAGGAAACTGCATTTTTTGTGTCCATGAATCTCAATTACAAATTAGGCAGTGTGGGTAAGGTACTTAGAATCATAGAATAACCTGAGTTGGAAGGGACCCACGGGGATCATTGAGTCCAACTCCTGACTCCACACAATGCAACCTAAAAGTTAAACCATTTATCTAAGAGCATTGTCCAGTCACTTCCTGAACACCAACAGGCTTGGGGCCATGACCATTTCTCTGGGGACCTTGTTCAGTATTTGACCACCCTCTCAGTGAAGAACTCTTTCCTAATATCCAATCTGAAACTCCCATGATGCAGCCTTAAGCTATTCCCTTGCAACCTATCACTGGACACCAGGGAGAAGAGATCAGCACCTCCTTTTCCGCTCCCTTTCATAAGGAAGTTGTAGACAGCAATGAAGTCACTCATCAGTCTCCTCTTCTCCAAGCTGAACAAACCTAGTGTTCTCAGCTGCTCCTCATAAGTCATGCCCTTTAGTCCTTTCAACATCTTTGTTGTCTTCTTTTGGACATATTCTAGTATTTTTGTATCCTTCTTATATTGTGAAGACCAAAACTGCACACAGTACACAAGGTGACACCACATTCTTTTGACCGATTAACTGTACTGTGCTTAATGCATCTCAGGCCTTTTTGGTCTCCAGGGCATATTGTTGACTCACATTGAGATAACCATCAACAAAAAGCCCCAGATCCCTTTCTGCAAGGCTTGTTCCCCTGTCTATTTGTACATCCAGGATTATACCATCCCGGGTGTAGAATCTGGCCTTTGTTCTTCTTAAATTTTACACTGTTGGTGATTGCCTAGCACTCTGATCTGATAAAATCTCTCTGTAAGGCCTCTCTACCCTCGAGGGAATCAATGGTTCCTCCTAGTTCAGTACTGTTGGCAAACTTACTGTGCACTCAACTCCTGTGTCCATGTAATTAATAAAAACACTGAAGAGAACTGGCCCTAAAATTGAGCCCAGAGGGACACCACTAGTGACAGGCCACCAGCCAGATGTTATCCCAAATACTAGAACTCTTTGAGCCTCATCCTTCATCCAGCTGTTCACCCATCATGTTCTGTACCTGTCCAGCTGCATGCTTGACATTTTGTTTAGAAGGATACTGTGAGTGACAGTATCAAAAGCTTTGCTAAAATCAAAAAAAACCCACATCCACTACCTTCCCTTTGTCCACTAGGCAGGTAACTTTTTCATCAAAGGATATTAAGTAAGTAAGGCATGACTTTCCCTTCGTGAACCTGTGTTGGCTTTGACTGATGACTGCATTGCCTTTCAAGTCTTTTTCAGTAGCTCCCAGGATAATCTTCACCATAATTTACCAGGCACTCAAGTAGACTGACAGGCCTATGATTACCAGGGTCTTCTTTCTGGCCATTCTTGAAAATTGGAATAACATTTGCTGCCTTCCAGTCAAGGGGGACCTCTCCAGATTCCCATGACTATTGATAACTGAGAGAGGTCTTGCAATAACATTGGCCAATTCTTTCAGTACCCTGGGATGAATCCCATTGAGCCCCATAGACTTATGTGCATTCAGTTGCAGCAGCAAATCCTGTAAAAATGCAAAGACGAATGGGAGTCTATCACTCCCCCAGTCATGGCCTTCCAACCCAGGACTCCAGGAGTCCCAGGATTCATAAATGATGTTAAAGACAGAGGCAAAGGCAGCATGAAATGTTTCTGCTTTATCTTTATCCCTATTTGTGAGGTGACAACCAACCTCATCAAGTAAAGGACTAATGTTTTCTTTAGTCCTCTTTTTGCTGTTAATGTACTTTAAAAAGCTTTTTTAATTATCTACCACAGTACTGGCCTACTTCAACACCAATTGAGCTTCAGCCATACAAATTTTCCCCCTATAGTGGTGAACAGCACCTCTGTGTCCTCTTGTGTAGCTTGACCCTGCTTTCAAAGTCCATACTTTCACCCTAAGTATCCAGAAGAAAATCCATGTTCAGACAAGCCAGTCTTCTGCCCTACTTTCTTGACTTCTGAAATATTAGAATTGCATTCTCCTGCGCTATTTAAAAGGTGGCTCTTAAAAAGTGACCAGAATTTATGGATCCAAATACCCTTCAAAGCAGATTCCCAGGAGACCTTACCTCAAGAGTTCCTTCAGCAGCCTTAAGCTTCCTCTTCCAAAATCCAGGGTAGCATCTCTGCAGACAGTTTTTCTCATATTGCCAAAGATTTTAAACTCAACAATTTCCTTTTCACCTTTCCTAGTCAGCTCCCTTAGCACCTGTATCAAAAAGTAACCTTCAGTGTGCTTCAGGACCTTGACAGGCTTGAGCAGTAAGCCCATGCAAACCTCAGGAAGTTCAACAAGGACAGGTTCAACGTCCTGCATCTAGGTCAGGGCAATCCCCAGAATCAGTACAGACTGCAGAATAAAGGGACGGAAAGCAGAGAAGGACTTGAAGGTCCTGGTGGATGAAAAATTGGACACAAGCCACCAACATGTGCTTGAAACTCAGAAAGGCCACCATATCCTGGGCTGCATCAAAAAAAGGGTGGCCAGCATGGGGTCAAGAGAGGTGATTCTGCCCCTCTACTCTGCTCTGCTGAGACCCCACCTGGAGTACTGTGTCCAACTCTGGTGTCTCCAGTGCAAGAAGCACTTGGATCTACCAGAGAAGGTCCGGAGGAGGGCCATGAATACGGTCAGGGAGCTGGAACACCTCTGCTATGAAGACAGGCTGAGAGAGTTGGGGTAGATCAGCCTGGAGAAGACAAGGCTCCGGGGACACCTTCCTGTGGCCTTTCAATACTTAAAGGGGGCTTGCAAGAAAGATGGAGAGAGGCTTTTTACCAAGGCCTGTAGTGACAGAACAAGGGACAACAGTTTTAACTGAAAGAGGGTACCTTTAGATTGGATGCAAGGAAGGCAATTTTTATGACAAAGGTGGTGAGGCACTGGAACA
>VXBL01003199.1:2172-35877 GCA_013400195.1 Aramus guarauna
GGAGGAGGAGAGGAGGAGAGGAAGAGTTGACAGGGATCATCTAGTCCAACTGTAGTCAAACACCTACCTTAAAGAAACAATTAAGCACTAAGGTGAGGTGAATACACTTGTGGATTACAGTCCTGCATCTGCAGAGAAATTGCGAATGTAGCTAACGTGCTGCACCTCTCTGATATTTCTGGTGCTCCCTAAGGTGCCCGTCCTGAAGGTTAGTTAAACCAGACCCTGAATACTCCTGGAGCTATTCTCAAGTAACTTTCTTCAGGCACTGTGCTAAGCAAAATCTTGCAAGTGGTGTAAACTTAAAAAAAAAAAATAATAATCCATGCAATGCAACTAACACATATAACTTAGATTTCCATGTATGTCACCCAGCAACTTTCTAGACACTAGACCCTTGTTTCTAAGGGGAGTTGAGCAGCTGTAGCTCTCACAAAAAGTTAACAGAAACTGCAGGAACTACATCCTTATCTAGATTATCCCATAAAATCTAATGTCTGCTGAAGTAGCCTATGATCCACAGCTACCCTGAATAGACTAGGCAGACATAGAAATAAAGTAGCATTCTATTTGGTTATCAAACATTTTAAATAAGATAAAATACCTTTCCTCTAACACTAGGACTATTTTTCTTTGACTTAGTATTTTTGTTTTCCTGACTTCTTAAACCAGAAGATATGCAGGAATCGGAGCTCCAAACTTTCAGAATCTTCAGCTGGTGACATTACAAGCCATAATATGATGGAAATAATGTAGCTTCTGGATATGCTTTAATTTTCAGCTGTCTACGGCTATGTGCTTATGTGCAAACTGTCTTGCCATTCCCCTTTAGTTTCACATATCATGTCCCACCATAGCAACAAAAAGAAAACCCACAAAACTGTTTTTATGTATTTTGAACTGATGGGTTTATTCAAGACCTTTCTTAGTTCTGGTGTATATGACAGAGACCCAGAAACTGTTCACAGGAGTTGAAAGGCATCTCTCTGTCTAGTTTCTCAGTTTCATTTTCACTTTCATACCAAATTACTTATTTTAGTTAATTAAAAAAAAAAAAATACACACATATAAACTTTATTAGTAAAGTAAGAGTTATTATATCTCTCTCTGGAAAGTAGCTAGCTATACACTGATATCTAGATTTTATAGATGTTCATTATCAAGACATCAACCCTTTGCATAAACCTTAACACAACAACATTTGAAATTTCACAGTCCGTCACGACCTGCTAGCCAGATATCAACCACACTGGCAAGATATACCTTCCTGGAGAAGAAAGTACAGATTTAAGTATTTGCTTCCAAATGCCCCTTCAACAAGGGTAAGCCAGAAAAGAGGAGAAATTCTAAGAGACCCAGACAGGAATTAAATAGTATAACAACAAATAGTGTATTAAAACAAACAAACAAACAAAACCCAGAGAAGATCAAAATAATAATATAGGAACCAGCATTATCTCAAGATGCATCTTTTATATTTTTCAAGCTACTGAGCAGAACACAGTGCTGGAACCTTTTGCTCAGTTTCAGCAAAATAAGTTTCAGCAATTAATGTGTTTGCATTAATCTGGCTATATTTTACTTTGCCAAAGAGTAAGCAGTACAGTAATATGTTTTCTCCATCTTTTTTTCATGCAGCTGCTGCCAATCACTTGCTTTCACACAATTTTATAATCTAGGACAAGTTGAACTAATTCAGGACTCTCAAATTTCATAGTGTAGAATTGACCCATGACCCATGACTGGAAGAATTCCCATTGACTACACCCTAAGCCATTTCTCTTTTAGACAACTTTTAAAACAAAATATATTGGTCTTACCAAATGTACACTCTGATTGCTGGCTTGTATGAAGAGGACAAAGCAAAGAAAATAATCTGACAGAAATTTTCCATATTTCTAACAGTATCTTAAAATTTTGGGTTGGATTTTTAAAAATGGAATTAAATTAGTCAGGAAACCATACATACAGTTTTATGCTTACAGCTGAATGCTTCTTTATTACATGTGGCCAATAGATGAGATTCTGGTATCCAAACCATTGAGCAGGCCAGGCTGCTGCTAGTTTGTGGCAATGCAACAACTGAATAAACGTAAGTTTACCAGAAACTATTCTGAAAGAGTAATTTTAAGGGACAGCTCCAGCTGTGAAACAAACTCCCATAAAAACTAAAGGCCATCCCAAATCTCTGCATTTTCCACTCTAAGTGAAAAACACATTCAATCTGCCTTCTTCCATGTAAACATATAGCTGAATGCACTTTAAAAAAAGAGAGAAGAGAGAAGAGAGAAGAGAGAAGAGAGAAGAGAGAAGANCACTGATCTAACAGTTCTGCTCCTAGAGGGAGAGAGACCAAGGAGAAAGAACATGGATTAGTTATAACATATAATGTGCAACATAGGTTTATCAACATTCAAAGCAATATGGATTATACAGTCAATATAATAAAACAGAAAAGAATTACAACTAACAGCTTCTGAAAAAGGTTTTGAAATGTTTGCCTTAATAAACAGATATATTTTATGGACATTGCATTAGTGGTTATCAGCATAAATTATGTTATACTTTTTAAGAGTAAACTCTTTTAATCTCTTTGCTGTTTAGCACTGTGTAATTCTGCTGACCTCATTCAATTTTTGTTTTATAATGAGGTAGCTGTTTGAAATCGGGCCAATAGTTTTACTTATTTTTCACCTGTGAAAAGTTTGTTAGCTAATGCACAATGTTTTCATGAAGCCTAAGCACATCAGTTGCTCATGTGCTATTAAACCATTTCAGATATTCATACAAGCACAATTCATACTGGAAACTTACTACCCAGAGCTACCCTTGTTCAGCTAGGAAGTCTACTAATCTCCAAATTCTTCTGTTAAAGCAAATTATAAAGACTGTAATATTTCCACAATAAAACATAGACTTTGGAGAATAAAGTGTAAAGATGTCCATAGCATCTTTCTTTGACATTTATCCATTTATATAAAGATGGGATATACTCCAAGTACACTCCAAGAGACAGAGATTTTAATCCAACTTATTCAAAGATGCCTTCACCATTCTAAGACCATATAAAGGGACCTGAAAAAAGGTGAACATGCTGGGTTTAAGGCCTCTTTATAGTGTACTAATAGGAGATCAACTTCTTTGGCAAATGTGTGTGAGGCCCTCAATCTTTTTAACTAAAAGGAACTAACCAGGTCACAATGTATTAAACCACGGATGAGTCTGAAGAAGTACCTTTAAAACCACTCTCTTAGCAGTTTTTTTTTATGATGAACCACAGAAGTAGTGCATGATTTTTTATCACTGTTCTATAAAAGCCAAAGTGTAAGTCCCTCACGTGGAATTACTGTATTGTTGCAAAGTTCATAATTTACTCATTCAAAAATTTGCTATAAAATGCATACATTTGTTAGCTGGATTTTATCCTGAATTATATGTCTAGAAATCACTAAATTTGAAATGACCTCAACCAGAGGCTGTTCTTAGTACTGACTTATTCATACCAGCTAATACAAAAGGTGGAACAATCACCTCTACTGCTTGAATGCACTGCTGGGTCTGCTGAAGGGAATAGTGCCAGGTATACCCTGACTCCGGAGAGCACTGCTGTGCACTTGTGTAGTGAAACACCAACAAGAAGATTTTTTTCTTTTACAATAGATCTTGATGCCTTGCAGTGGACTGTTCTGGAGTGTGCACTGATGTTCTTTTAGACTTGTATTGTGGGAAATACATAATATTCAAAATTGTCATCTGCTTTGTTCATATGTTGCTCCTCTCACAAAATATACTCTCTTTCCCTCTCTGGCTGGCTAAAACATGGTGGTCCCTCCTATGCTCTCAGATAACAACCAATCCACACATTCATGAGTTCCCTGTTTGAAAACCACAGTTGCAACAGCAGCAGTCTTGGAAAGCTCTGCCGGACTGAAAGCACAACAGCTTAATGCCAAGCAGAATGGAGTGACTTCTGTCACTTGGAGCCCTTGGACTAAAGAATTAAAAACAATCCTGTACATGGAAGCTCAGACTTGAAGTTCTGTTCCTAATTTTAAAGGCTTTCAATTCCCTAAGCCCAGAGCTACTTCCAGAGCTGTTTCTTCACCATCAATCACAAATTTTCCAGAGCCATAGTGTATTCAGGACAACAAAGGGGACTCATGAAGATAGGGATGCAGAACTCTCTAAGAATGAATGCAGACAGCACTGCTATCTGCAGAAAATACAAAATCACCAAATTTTCCCATAATGAAGAACAGTCATAATGGGAACTTCATAACAGCTGTGTCTCTTCTACTCCAGTATCTTTACTCTTGAAAGCTGTTCATGTACTATCTATAAGATATTCTCCTCTCCATCACAAGAACCATATTAAACATCTCCTCTAACATTACCACTTACCCCTAACTTTCTGGACAGTGAACCAGGAGTTCTCACTTGGGACTCTTTGATACATGAGAAATATGTACAGAATACAAAACATATTGATTGAAGAAGACTTCAGTCAAAACTCATACCAAAAGGTCAAATGAAGCACAAAGGAGAATTGCCCATAGATTTTTTTTTTTTTTCCCCCAAAATGAATAAATGGTGGAAGGCAGCAGAAAACAAGCTCTGATATGGGTCAGCAGAGCACAGAGGAGAATCAGGCAGTCAGAATAACTTGACAGAATGGTCAGTCACCATGATCAAGAAGTGGAATAAATGGGGACATTTATTTTTGAAATTTCGTGTTATGCTTACTGCACAGTTTCAAAAGTTTGGGAAGGAATAAGAGTTATGGAAAAACAGACTCACAGAAATGATTCTCCAGTACTGCAAAAGCTGTGTTAGGTATTCATTCAAAGTGCTGTCGAATCACACATACAAAAATTACTGCTTAATGGTTTTATTGAACACTCTGATCCCCCTGCTTCTGAGTCCCTTACAGTGGTTATGCAAAAGAAAGCAGGAGGCATATGGTTCGTAAGTGGAATGAATTGATTTCTCTTCTATAGATCTAGCTAGTGTTTATCATCAACTGCTTCTGTACCAAGGCAGTTGTGAGTGACTTGACCTCACTGGGAGGCTTTTTTGCATTTGAAGGACTTTTCCACCATTGACTTGCATATGCTTGACAGCAACTTTTCATAAAATTGTGATAGATGTATTGCAGAAATTGAAAGCCATGTAANTGTACTTCTGGACACCATCAATTTCTTGAAACATGGTCATACCACAGTCTCTCACAAACAACAAACTGCTGGATACAGTTTAGTGCAATTTGCCCACTTGATACCACAGAAGCTTTTAGTCATGTGCATTGCCGCAGGTATGTTATTACATTGATTGGGCATTATAGTAAATTACCTGAAATCACCTTTATGTTATATGTTGCCATGTAACAATAATGCCACTTATTCGGCTCTGGTGTTCAGCCACTAAGGAAACCTCTTCTAAATTGTGTATGATAATGGCTCTTAGCTTACCTCCACTGACTTTGTTGTTATCCTCCAACGTGCACATAGGTTTGTTAATAGGTTATCCCCAGCCCAAAGAGGAATTTGAAAAACTTAGTCATGTTAGTCATGTCCTACACAGCCTATTAAGAACTAAAACAAGTCACAGTATCTGGCTGAAACATACTTTCTTCATCATTTTTGACCACACCAGATGCTTGTTACTGTATCATTTGGCAAGTCTTTTTCAGAGAAAGGTCCTTAGTGACCTCTAGCAGGCTGCCACCTTCTTTTTCTGTATGAACAGTCAAGCAACTGTAACAACAAAGTCATTTTCTGAGTAGTGAGAACCTGGACAAAATGCACCATGTATGAAAGACAGAGGACAAAACAGTGACGACAATCTATTCACAACCTTGGCATTTTCTGCCTTTGCTTCATTTGAATATTTTCCATCAGCAAAGACTTCACTGGGGCTATCCCTGTACAAGATAATGTTTCTTTAACTCACAGAAAGTTTTCGGATTTTTTTTACACCACTATAGATGAGAACATAATTGTGGAAAAGAAGAAGGGAAAGAAGGGAAANGCAGAAAAGCACATATGCACAACTGCTCCAGAACAGACAATAACATTTAAAATTTGAGCCTGAATCTGGGATAGCAAGTTTTCATCTACACAGTTTCTGGTTCACAAAAGCATCTTCAGTTTTAATTCTCCCTTAAACTATGGAATACTTTGACCATGAAGCTGTTGACTATTCTGGAACTGGTCTTCCCTCAAGCATAGCTAGACAAAATAAATAGAACAAATTGTGTGAATGATTTTGATTTTCTTGGAGGGACAAAGGAGAGGTGAAATGAAGCAAGCGGGGCAGGGGGATAGCACTGAGGGTTGCTTGGTCAGCTGATATGTAGTATTGCATTATTAAACCTCTGGAAGACAGGGAACAAAAGCTAGAGAGCAGTAGAGAGATCACAGTGTCTTAACAGACCAGTGCCACCTTTTCAGCACTTTTTCAGAGTTGTAGCATGTATACCAATGCTTTGTGCCATGCTGGGCAGAAATGGAGGCTACAGCTAACTGTGATGGTGAGAACAGCACCAACAGGTCTAACAATGGCATCCCTCTGTCTTTCAAAGTCCCTTGGCATGCAAGTACCAACATTTCTTTCTTACAGTTTGCTGACAATTTGTAGCTTGTCTATAATTGTTAGAAAAACATGCTTCATTTAATTGAAGCCTTGTAGTACTCCACCTGATCAATACAACAGGAACATTTCAAACTGTGCCAATGGGAAAGGATTTCTCCAATGGTTTCAGAATGGCAGTCTTAGAGGATAACTCTGACCATATCAGCACTAGTTTATACGAAGTTTTCTATCAGACTGTTCATACCAATGATGGCACTGCCATGCCTTCTATGATTTCTGAGACAAAAGAGTCAGTCTCAGGCCATTCACTTCATAATGCAGATGATGGGTGAAAACACACGACAAGCTTTGCCACACCATGCAAGTCCAGCCAGCAATCTCTCATGCTGGACTTCTCCATCCCTTTATACTCGTCACTGCTGAAAGTGGCAAAAGACTTAATTGCCCCAGGGTACTGTGGTCAATCATTCTGGAGATTCAGCTGCCTGCTTTCAGCTTGCAGAGCGGGAGGAACTGAGCAATTCCCTTCAGGCAATCTATATGGTCTAGCAGTTCACCATGTAAGCGATGCCTTATTGATTTCTGCCATAGCCCCCATAGCTGACTCAAGGATCAGAGGCTTTGACAATGGCTAACAGGTTTAAACCATTAGTCCCATTTGTAACTACTTGGTGAAAGGCTTATCAGTCTCAACACTACCTTATACTGCAGCTTTTAGTGGATTTCTAGTCCCATTCATTTTGCCACAATGACCTCTGTAGTTAATGGGGGTTATTGTAAAATTATTTTTTTCCTCAAAAGCTTTTCCTTTTTCCTCCCTGCTTTTTCTTTTTGGAACATAAAAAAAACATTTAGGTTGTGATGTTACAAAACATTAATGCAGGCAATAATCTGTTGCTCTCCAGTGAAAAAATATGTGTCCTTGTGTACTGCATGTTGTGCCTGGTACTAAAAAACATCTTTGACAGTCAGGTGCCAGCAAAGTAATTCATTTTGAACAGAAAGGTTTTCTGAGAGCAGTATTATTCTTTTAAATGGTCATATTAAAAATCCTAACCCTCTTCAAGGTTGAGGATGTGCCATTAGTATAATTTCACCATATTAAAACCTTTCTTTTTTCCATCACTAACCTTCTCAGAGCAGCAGTTTGCAGTTTTGTCACACACACAGTAAAATGGCTTCCTTTAGATCAAACCATGTGAGATTCCTACTGGTGAATGGGCACAACTGTGCCAATTTTCATAATAATTAACACTACACACTAGAAGTAGGTCCTACTATCTTTGGCTGTGCTGTTGCCTTAGATCACTCTCAAGGGCCACTTCAAAAGTGGTCTAGTTTTTACAATCCCTGTCCTCACTGCAGGCCTAACAGCCCTCAGGATCTCCCCACCGTTCATTGCCTGGAGCAACCTGAGGCCAGATCTGTATCTAAAACAATGTACTATTGAAAGGAATGTGTTTACCATCATCTTTTGATCTCTGTGCCAGTATGGCAAAAGAGATGGTGACTGGCAAGGTTTAGAGGAAGAACCAGTATGTTCCAGAGCAAACCTATTGGGCTAAAGATACAGCTCATCTCAGGGACCACATGTTACACACACACCCCATAAAAAGAAACACGCCAGCCACTCTCAGATATGTTAACAGGATGTCCACATTGCTGGAGTCTGACACAGCTGAGGCTTGGCCACTGAAGTGGTTGATCTAGGCATGCATTGCAAGCACTTACTAGTGGATCATGCCACTGCCAGACAAAATATTGACCAGTAGTAGATATGTAACTTCTCGATGCAAAGCCTCCAGCTCGAGTGGCAGTACACCAGCTTCTAAATTCCCATTTTACTCTGTTGCTCCATTTTTATCTGTTTTGCTTACTGGATCATTTGTACCATTTCTCTATTTCACCCATTCAAATGGAACAGAAATTTTGTTCCCTGTACCTGTCTATATCACAGGAGTCTGTGAGGCCATGTGTCCTCCAGTTTATCACCTCCTAATGATGACTTCTGTATTAAAAGGCAACTCAACAAGATGCATTCAAATGTCCCCTAGAGAGGGCCCACACTTGCTGTGGTTATGTGTAGAGACATAAATGTCTCCTGCTCCAGGGTCTCAGAGGCCACCATGGGCCACCAACTTTAGCTTCATTTGCTGTCTGCATGAAGTCTTTTTGGTTTTACATTCTGATGTACATCCCCCAGAGTCATGGATCTATATACTTAGGTGCTGCCATTGGGCAAGCCACTGATAAATCAACATGGATGTGAGTTCAACTGCACTTTCTCATCCTGCCAAATATTCATCAAGTGTAATTTTCAGTTGCTCAGAACTGTTTCCACTGTTTATCCCTGTCACCAGCATGAAAAGTAGCACTAACAAAGCATCAGGTCCTACCTCACCAGCTGAGTGATGCACAGAGCTCAGCAATTGCTGGTGGGTGCAAGGATGCTTGCATTAGTGGTGCCTGACAGCAACCACACATGAACTACCAGCAGACTCTCAGCCCGTCTCACTTGAAAGAAAAGGTGTGTCCTTCTTTTGAGGCTCATTACAACCAGCATAAACAGAAGGAGAGGACAAGGCCTCTCTCCCATCTCACAAGGAAGACATTGCCACCAGCACACTGCTCTGGAAATGCAAAAGAGACGTTACCACTCTGTGGTTGGGGCTGCAGCACCCCTTTATGCCCTCATCACATTCAGACACTGCCACAAGTATCTCCTGATCTCAGTTCCTTTCTCTAATATCTGTGCTCAGATGCAAGTGCAATTATGAGATTGTTGCCCTGGCCAGTGGCAGGCATAAGCCAAAATATGTAGTGGCCCCAAATCCTAGCTAAGTCCCAGGTGTAACTGGAGAATGACACTACATATTTCTTCAGTTTTCTTCTTTATCCCTGTGAGCCTTCAGTCCTGGAGCTCTTTCTTGCCTCTCTTGGCTCTGCAGGAAAGATCAGTTAGCCTTTCAATGTCACCTCCTCCAGGGACAGGGTATGCAATGCTGTGACCCGGGCACTAAAAGGCAGTGGGGGAAAAAGAGTGGGCACTGGCTTAAAAAGGCATAAATAACATTTATAACACCACTGTTGACACCATGTGCTGTGGTCATTGCCAGGGCTGTGAGAGTCAGGTGGGGAGATTGAGTGTTTCAACACCATCCTTTCCAAAGGAAGTTAGAGGGACAATAAAAACAGGTTTCTGGTGCCTCCTTCCCCCATGGTGTCTGCTATCCCTTCCTCTTCCCCACTTGGTGACCAACTTCCCATGACCATACACACCACATACAGGGTAAGCAGTGGCCCTTTTCTGAAGAATATCAGGAGTACCTCAGACACTGGGTGAAAACACTTCTTTTCCCTTCTCTCCAACTAACGCAACAGGGGTTACCATCCTCGACCTGGGTCCCTCACTGCCTCTGCCTTGGCAGAGCACTGCTCTCCTGGAAGCAGTCTGCAACCATAGTCATCCTCCTCAGCCAGCAAGTCACCTCTGTATGGCCACGGCCTGTCCAAGAAGGTCTTTGCCTACACACATCCTTGTCCAGCAATGCACCTGGGGAGGTGGACTGACTGGCTGCTAGGAAGAAAAGCACTTGGTGACCCAGCTGTACCACAGAACTATTTTGTCTAAACAAGTGGCATTTAGAAAACTCTGGACAGTGAAATAAGTTATGAGATGGGACAGGTCATAACGTACGGCTGTGATGGCAATGTACAGCCAGGCCAGAAGCAAGGATGGGTGAGACCAAGGGACGGAAGGGACTTTCCCATGGCTGCCCAGAAGCACTGTGAGTACAGTGCCAGGCAGATGTCCTTGCGGTGCGAGTATTTCAGAGGCTCCTCGGGCAAAATTTTACCTCAAGAAAGTCAAAAGAGAGCAGCATAGAATCAGTAAAAGAAATCAGAGTGTAAGAGTGAGAAAGAGGAGTCAACCATGGTCCTAACAAAACTTAGGTGTACACTTAATATCACGGAATTAAGAGGTAGCATCTGAACTTTAGCTCTTCCCTGACCTAATCAGCAAGACCTGAGCACTGGGCTCTGTGCTTCTTTTGCTGTAGAGATATTGTTGATGTGTAGCATCAGAGAAAGGACCTATCATATCCTTTTTCCATTAGGTGTTTGAATTCAGCAAAAGACATGTATAACTGAATACAGCGGTCCTTGCTCTCAGAATTCCCTAATTTATCTTTATGTTGTAAATAAATATTTTTGGCTGGCTTAAATTTCCATGCTGTGCACCTCAGCCAGCCTCAGGTCAGAAGACAGAATCACGTTTTGACTGCAGAGTCACTTAAAAGGTACTTTAGGTGTGACTTTCTCATTCCTCCTCCGAGTTGAGGTAAGACGAAGTGTTCATTTGCACAAGGTTTTCCCAGAGAACATTTTCTGACTGTGGTGTTGGCCTTATCTTGAAGTTACAGTACTTATTTAGGCAGCAGCCATAAAGAGGCATATGTGTACACAGCATGTCCTTATCTAATCTCCCAGGAAAAATTAAAAAAAAAAAAAAAAGTTAACAAATCCAGGTCAAATATGACAGAAGTGTGAAAGATCACAATCCTCCCAAGAAATAAATCTAAGAAAGAAAGAAAGAAAGAAAGAAAGAAAGAAAGAAAGAAAGAAAGAAAGAAAGAAAGAAAGAAAGAAAGAAAGAATTAAGCACACATTTTTCCACTAAAACAGGAATATAGAAAATGAAATCTCCTCTGTCAGTGATTATCCTTTCAACTGATTATTTCTGGGGCTGGCATCTGTAGGCTGCCATATTATGACTGCTTAATTGTAGCAGGTATCATGGTTTAGCCCCAGCCAGCAGCTGAGCACCACACAGCCGTTTGCTCACTCCTGCCCAGCACCCCCATGGGATGGGGAGGAGAATCGGCAGAAAAAGGTAAAACTCATGCATTGGGATAAAGACAGTTTATTAAGACAGCAAATGGAGAGGAAAGTAACAACGGTGCTTAGAATATACAGAGCGGCAATACTGCAGTTTGCTCACCACCCAGAACACAATGCCCAGCCTGTCCGTGAGCAGGAACTCCTCCCTGGCCAGCTCCCACTTTATATATGAGCATGACATCATGTGGTATGCAATACCCCTTTGGCTAGTTTGGGTTAGCTGTCCGGGTTGTGTTCCCTCCCAGGTTCTTGTGAAAAATAACTCCATCCCAGCTGAAAACCAAGACAACATGAAGTAGAGGAAATTGTTGTCATTTTTGAGAACTGGTGCAATTTTTTGAAAACTTAATACTTTTATGCACCTTACTTCCACCTAGTTGGATGTCTGTGGTAGTAAGAGAAGACAAAGCCTGTCACCCAGCACTGCCTTTTGGAGAGATGAGCAGGAAGAGTGAATAGTGGAATAACCTCCTTAAGCACTTAGGAACAACTGCCATAAAAACACTTCTGGATTTCTTCTGGATCATCAGCAGTTTCACAAGGACTGCTGGCAGGATCTATATGCTATTGTTTAAAAGAAATAGAGGTGGAGGTTGTTCCCAAGCTTCTGGCAGGTCTATACCCATTACTTTATTTAAAAGGCATGATGAGTATTCACGGTAGGTTATCCTATGAGCTTTATTTTCTCCTCAAGAACACATAAAAAGAAAAGAAATAAACATGTTTCTCAGTTTAGCTTAAGAAATCTTTAAGAAAAAAAAAAAGCTAAAAGTCATCCTGGATTGTGTAGTGACATCTTGTGGTGCAAAGCGAGTACAGCTGAGTGAGAGTTCAGAATAGCGATTATTATTAGCACAACTCCAAAACGCATAATAGCACTTTGTGTCTGGCTTTTGATTGCTTCAACAGAGGACTGTTGTGGGATTATCATCGCACCCTGTTCATTATGCCACCTAAAATGCTTTTTCTGAACGGGGTATTAACTTATAATTAATCATCTCACATTAATGTAAATTTATCCACGCAGGCATATTTAATCAGAGCTCTTTCATTTTTCATAATATTTTAATAACAGAGCACTAAAGGAGACTTGCAAGATATAAAGTTGCATGAACAGTGTTTATAATCTGAGTCTATTCAAGGGGTTCAAATTCTTGACTTTCAAGGAAGCTAAAAAATGACATAATTTGAACCTATGCACTATCATTAAGATTAACCTGCAAAATGTATATAGTTACGGAATGGCACACTCTGCCCTATCTTAATGACACCCTCCATAGAGGTCATACATAACAATGACGTGTTTTCCAATAAGAGTAGTTATAAGATAGTAGGACTTAATTTATTTTAGGAGCCTCAATACAGCAGTATACCACCAGAACAATCAGAAGTGGAAGCCTTTCAGTGAACGCCATGAGTGTTCATGCAAGTGGATGTATTTAAATGTGTGGCAGGTTTTAGGATTATCTCATTCAGTTTTTTAAATCCTTGCTCTATAAACAGTGTAAGGGTCTGGTATTTCTAATAAGCATTGATGACAGCTGTCACTAAAAAGACTGGCTTCTTGTGGTTTATAAGTCTGCACTCATTGTAGGAGAATACTACCACTACATTTCTGGCAACATTGCTTACACCTTATCTTTTTCCTAAAACACCAAAGAACAGCAATATACTCTACCATTCTTTGACAAGCTTCCTACTCAAGGACAAGTCAGACAGATTATGAACAATAGAAACATCTCAAAATCTTCAGGAACTCAGAGGCCAGTGGATAAAGCAAACTTTGTTCAAACTTGTTCTCACTAACCACAGGTAAGTTTGGAATAAAACTGTCTCTCTGGAGTGATCTGGGCAATAAGCATTCCCTAATTCTGCTCAGATTTAATGTACATTGTTAGCTTTCCAAAGAGTCCAACTTAGCTCACATCCAAAGGATGTTTTTTCCAGTGTGATATTAGAGAACCTAACACATTAATTGCAAGCAGTCAACTTTTTTAAACTAGGAATGCTGACAATAACATCACCACTTGAAGTAAACCAGTAGTGTTTTGTACTATGTATTGATTGTGACCAGTTTCTACTTTCATCAGAAATACTCATTACTAAAGCAACCAGTTATTGAAAAAATTGGGGGTTTCTCCAGAATTAATGGCCACCTGGGAGGAGATTAAACCTTGCTGTATATCCAAGGCCATTAAGACCATTTCATACTTATTACTAGGAAAATGCCCAGTATAAAATTATTTATTCAAGATGTTTGGTTTTTCCAATTGAGGAAATGTTTGACCCTTCCAATTAAGGATCTCCCTGTGCTTTACAAACAGCAATGAATTCATAGCTCTGCATCCACAGTGGGTAGAGAAGGATCGTTATCCTTCTTTCTGCAATAATGGAACAGAGACCCAGAAAAATTAAATAAACTATCACAAATTCCAGAGGATATCTGCCAAAACCCTTTTTTCCTGACATTTGGTTTAGTGTCAGGATCAAAAGGGATAATTTTTCTTCCAAGCAAGAGCTTCAGCAGTTACAGAGGACATGCTCTGCACTGCGAGCCAGTTGTACCACTTTGATCCGCTCTGTCTCCCACTCGGCTTATGGTTGTTTCTGGCTGCTCCCTACACACCACTATCTCTGAGAAAAACAGCCACCACAGCCATCACCAAAAGAGCCAGCTTGCTGTTGAATTACCTACTACCAAATATCAATTTTAAAAGATTTTAATTTTGGTAAGTGACAGGTGGAAGATGTCTCTTGTTTTCTCCTTCAACCATTTTTATATACTTTCCTCCATATAAAGAGAGGGGAGAGAGAGTGAGAATTGTTCAAGTTATGTAAGTCAGAAACACATTCAAAATGAAGAATACTCAATAATGAACAGCTGAGTCCCTCAGTGGAAAAGAGATTTCATGAGAAGCGAGTCAGACCTTGTTTATTACAGCCATATTTTCTCCTCAGGAAAAAAAAAGGAAAAAAAAAAAAAAGAGAGAGAGAGAGNNNAGAGAGAGGAAAAGAAACCCACAGAGCAATGTTTCCTGGAAAAAAAATAAAGAAATGGGAGAAAAAATTAAAGTGTATGATATGTAAAGTGGCTGCAAAACTGGAATCTTGTGATGCTGTTGCAGCTAGATGAGGTTGATGGTAGCACTGGAGTTCATCATTACTTTTGGCACCATGTGCTGTGGGGCAGAGAAGTGATGAGGGACAAAGTGAAGGTTATTCCCTCAAATAAGAGGTAGCAGAGCGAAGTGGAATGAAACAAGTATTTGCTGTAAACTCAGGGGAATAAAAGCTGTTTGAATTATTTAGAAATTGGGCACTGGGTCTGCATCCTTTCATTGACTGTCCACTGGACTGAAGAAACTCACAGGTGCTGCAGCAAGTAATTGGCTGTGTGAGGAATAAAGTATTTCCTGGCAGCATTTCTCAGCAGTCCTCTTCCAGGACTGAAATGGAGAGGTGTAGGGGCAATACTTAAACCTCACCGGCATGGCTTCCTCATCTCCTCTCTGCAGAAAGTGCAGTACAAACAGCTTCAATGGCCTGAGGCACACTTTCTCAAGATTCATGTACATTTATAACACAAGCTGTAGTCTCTTCTGAACTGGAAGGTGGACTATAATACTTTAGGTAAGGATCTTCCTTGTTTGGGAGACATGCAGAAAACACAGACCTCCACAGAGTGCGGTGGCCAAGGGAAGGTGGTGGGGGAAAGCCTCAGGGCAGTTCTGAACTCCTAATACAATCCAAGCGTACAACCCAGGTAACTACTAGCTGCAACCGAAATTCCTGTATCTGCTTTTCTTGTAACTTCCCCCAGGCCCCCAGGAAAGGAATTCTGGATGCATAAACTAGGCAGGAGCTGCAATCTGCTCCAACAAGTCCCTGGTATATGATCAGGATTGGTTTAGACACAGCTGGATGGGTTTGACTGTGCTTGCATTAAACTTGCCCTTTGCCACAGGCTGTCTGCAGATCCTATTTTTACTCTGCTACTGTTCTGTATTGCCAATCCAAATGTTCAAAATAAAGCATCCTAAAAATCTAGAGGTGGATATAACAATAATGATTTTTTTGGAAATAACATGCGTGAAGTGTATTTTCGTTCTAGCTTCTGAGCTTCACAGCAAGATGGGTTCAACTCATTTCATATTTTTAAGCCTTTTTATTCAGTTATGATACTCATGGTACAGACTTGTGAAGTAAGAACTCCAATGTTGATTTTTAAGTCTATCACTTATTCTTATACGCATTACGTTTAGAATCTACCCCCTGAAGTTGCTCCAAGTGCCTGTAATATTACACTTTTAAAGTCTTTTTACCTTAAAAATAATTCAATGCTACACCACTGTTTCAAAATGTCACTTCAGAGCCTTGTTAGGGGTGTCAAAGGAAGAAAGATCAACACTGAAAACCAGAATAAAATGTAAGCGGTCATGTCATTAAGATATTAACTCAATATAGCAAACAATGCCAGTTGTTTGAAGGCAATGTCCACAGCAGAGAAATAGTTGGCAGTATTGGTTTTAGTAATCTGAAGTTGGCTATCTGACCTGACCTCCTTCCTAAAGCCTTTCAAGAATGTTTGCCAATAAAATAGAAGGAAATAAACAGTCCTAAAAGTCTGTAATCTTTTCTGTTTCTGTATTTCTTTATTTTCATTTTCTGTATTCCTCCTTGTACTCCTTGCACTAAGCACCATCATTTTTCCTTCACAACTGTCTAGAACTTTTTTCACTTTTCTGTTCATAATTGTCTCTCTTTTACCTGCTCTCTCCTACCTCTCTTGTCTCCTTTCTTAAAAAAAAAATAAAAAAAATAAAAAAAAATCTTCTCATGTATTTCTTATCACATTCACAGCAACATCCTCTCTCCTAGGACCTGCTTTGCTTTTCAGCCCCATTTCACTTCTCCCTGATGACCCTGCCTCTTCCTCCCTTGCCTCAGGTTATTGACAAGGGAAACATCAGCCGACCCCCACTTGCCTGCAGGAATAACAAGTGGGGTGAAGGGAGCTATGTGTCCACTAGATGAATTTATATAAGCCACTCCACCCAGCCATTTGTCCCATGGTCAGCTGCCTACCCACCTTCCTACGTTACTGTGCTGCCCTTTCCATGCTTCTCCCCCCACGTAACTGCTGTTTCCAGCTGGAATTTTATACCTAAACATTGTGACAGGGCAGGCACCACCCACCTTGTTAAGCCAGAGACATAGCAGGAGGCTGGAACAGCAGGCTTTCCCTATGATGCAAGAAATCCCTCCTGCAGAAGTGGTGCTCAGCACCATGCAAGGATTTCCCTCCATTATTGCACATTTACACCATAGCCAGGCTCCTGGAAATCCCCCAGTGCCGTAAGATGGGAGAAGCTGATAAAATATCTGGGAGAACAAAGAGAAACTGATAATATATGAAATAGAAGTGAGGAAGAATCTGCTCCATTTTAAGTAGACTTCAAATTTTCTTAGGAGAAAGCCCATCAGGTAGACCCTGACATTGCTACACTGCATTTTCTTTCTAGGAAGGGCTCAGCACAGGTGACAGTTGTTTGCTGTTATGAAAAAGAAATGGCACACAAATGGTTAGTTCTGAGATGGAGCAAGAACAGAGAAAGAGAGTCCTCCTAAATGGAGATAATGCAGCCATGGAAAAATGACTACATGAGAATATATACTCACTCTAAATATTTGCAATTCTAGGAACCTTTTACTGAGTATACAAAATCAACACTGTTAAGACATCCAGCAGCTCTGTCTTCCTTCTTATTGTACTGAGATCAAAAGGCATCCTGTGTTAGTCATGGGAGATAGAATTTCTCATATCTATCTAGTTAGTTAAATAACCGGAGTGCACTGTATTCATTTTCACTGTGATCTTAATTTGAAAATATGCCGATGCTCTGCTTTAGTGAGTATTTCCTCATTTTACAAATCAGGTTCAGCACATGGGGCCAATTCTTGTTTCCAGTGAAGTCAAACCTCACATTTATCTTTATCTGGATTCAGAACCAACCTCCCCCCATGATGTTATCTGCTTAACTAAGAGAGGCAAGGACTTGTTATTTTTTTTTAAATTCCAAGGTCATACCGGAGGCGGGCAGACCACCTCTGAACACAATTTTTCTTTAGGAGCAAATTCTAGTTAGCCTTGACCTAATAGCAGAAGGAAAAATACAAGCAGCTCTTCCCTGCCTCCCAGAACACCTGAGCATAACTTTGCCAGATGTAATTAAACTGCATATGGCTATGTCAAAGTTTGCAATAAGGAATCTAGTTTGTCCCCTTTCCTCAGGAAGGACCTGAACTACAGGCTGGCAATGTCTACCAGGAAGACTGGCCCCCTAGAGACTGGTCCTGCCAAGGTCGGCAGCTGAGATGCTCTTTACAGAGTAGGTTTTGTACCAGCTCAGGTCCACTAGCTTAAATGGTGATGTGCACTGATTCAGGCTGTCCAAGGTTAACTGAACCCTCTAAGCAACTTGCTACTTACAACCAAATAAAATAACGGCATTGCACGGATCAGGACGTATCAGAGGTAAATCATAGTTTGAGATACCTGGACCCTAACATGCACAGCAGGACCTCACATTTTAACTGGCTTTCAAATGGGTCCTTGAAATCCCAGCACACAGTAAGGCTAGATGCATACAGCACTCATGTAGCACAGAGCGTGGTAAAAGAAATGGGGGAAAGCACCGACATAATGGAAACATTCCTGGTTCAGTGTGAGCCTTTAACTTTCATGAGCTCTGCATCAGATTTTCAAAACAAGTAAGAGAGGTTAGAAATTGGTGCAAATGTCTATGATGTTAGAAACACTGGCCATGGAAAACATGCAAAGGTCTGAACTACTGACAATGAGGAGAATCCCTCCTCCATCCATTGGCTTCTGGCCCATCCGGACAAAAAATCCAGAACTAGGAAGAACCACATGGGTATGAAATAGGCATAGGAATAGCCCTCTTTTATTGCACCTAATGAACTGTGGGCATGCAAGTCTTTGTATCATTCATTTATAAGCCAGTAGATAAGATACAGAGATCACATTTGTAATCTAGATGTTAAAGTGCATGGATGTTTTTCACCCTCCTAAGTGCTGTTTTGAACATCTTCAATATTTCAAGTTCTCTCTTCAAAATTACAACAGACATCTGGGATAGCTGACTGTTCTTGTTAATTAATTCTTATGTTTAGTGCTCTGCTGTTGTCACCATTTGTTCATGGACTTTTCTTTTCATTATCATAATATTTGTTTATCTGACTAAATAAAGCAAACAATAACATTTTGAAGTACAGTACAGTAAACGCAGCTTCCAGTGCAGGCAGAAAAGCATACATGAAAGTCTCTTTAGGAAAACATGTTCCTGCCAAACCACATGCAGTGATGCCTCTAAATGAGTAAATTTAGGTAATTAACACAAAGCCAAGCCAAAGAAATACAGCAGGAATGAGCTGCCAGGCACCAATTACCTGTACAGCTAAAAATGGGGACATGAATTTGCAAAGGCTTCTATATCAAAACTNGAGACTCTCAGCTCTGAGTTATGGCCAGGTTTTCCTTCTGATTAAGCAAGACTGATGAGAAAACTAGAAACAGATAAAGTATTTTCAGTGAAGTTAAAGCCCCCCAAACTCTCGAGACACACATTTTGAAGCCAAAACTGACCCCAGCAGTAGGGATTAATAGAAAATATTATGCATTCTTTATGATTACAGCTGAACGAAGTATAAAGAATGTTCCTCACCAGTCAGGGAAAAGTGGGACCCAGGAGACCCCCCTCCTTGCAATATGCAGATACAAAATCTATCATTATGGTAGGAAAAAGCAAGTTCTTTGTGGTATCTGCTGTGGTGGAGCACTCTCTAGTCCACTCCTGCCTAGCTGCCTGAGAAGGACTGCAGAAGTGTCCTCCAACACATGGTAGCACATGCTCAGTCATCACAGGTCAGGCTCGTGGCAGATGAGGTATCATCAAGACAGAACGAGAAAATATTTCCAGTTTCTTTTATACTACATACTGGACCATGGAAGTGTCCCTAAATTGAGGCATTTTATTTATTTATTTATTTATTTCCCAGTGACTTCACCTAAGCTATAACATCCAGTTCCTGGAAAGAAACCCTACTCCTGAAAGGATATCTAATTGGAGAGGCTGGAAGAACCTTGATGTTTCCCATGGCACTCACCGAGAAACCTCAAAATCTCATTCTAAAACCAGGAAGCTCCTCAAACACTAAGAGAAATGAATAAAACTGCTGGCTAGTTTCTCTACTAAATTTAAATAGCCACACTTCAGAAGGTAAAGCTTAACTAATCATACCAACTTTTAATTTTTTTAATTAATCTAGGTCAAATTCCTCGCGTTACTTTATCAAATAAGGATTTTCCATCAGAATCCACAAGCTTTCTGTTCTACTCTTCCTTTAAATTTACAAATATGAGTTGTATAATCAGATAGGCAGAGGAATCCTCTTTATCTGATTCATTCACATAAGATTGGAGGAAATCTGACTGGAAAAAGTCAGAATAAATTTAGTTTGATTTATAATTGCATTATTTACATAATAAAGAAAATTATTCCTCATTTTGCTGACTTGATCATCAAATAGTAAGAGCTCTCCTAGGAGAAATATACATGGAGACCTGGTTATCCTCTCATTTACTCTAATTTTACATTGATGTAATTCCACTGACCTCAGATAAGTTACTCTAGACTTATGTCAGCGTAAATGAGTGGAGCACTGAGACAGAAAAGAAGACTGTTGGGCTGAAACCATTATTCACATATTCAAATTCAACCCTGGGCAAGTTTTACAGTCTCTTTCTCTGCTGTAAAACTCAGCAAAATCACTGATAGTCAATC
This sequence comes from Aramus guarauna, assembly GCA_013400195.1. Taxonomy (NCBI): domain Eukaryota; kingdom Metazoa; phylum Chordata; class Aves; order Gruiformes; family Aramidae; genus Aramus; species Aramus guarauna. Next base: position 22,530 of record VXBL01003199.1, read on the forward strand.
AGTCCCCTAAGATTTATGAGGATATCTCTGATACCACCTTGGAAGTCTTGAGATACACACACGGAGAGGAAGAAGTGAGCAAAACCCCCTGGGGATTACAATACTCTGCCTCACGCGTGAATCACCAGAATTACTAACTCTGCCTCAGCCGTGAGAGTAGGGGAATGCAGAGAGACCTTAATGCAAGAATGAACAAATAGGAGTTTAGCAATGAAGAATTACACATATAAATTATTTTGCCTACACTTTTATTTCCCCATAATTATATTAATTTATTTGCTATTATTCACTGCAATAACACTGATCTCAATGAATTCATTTGGTATTAATGTTGCTATGAGAAACACTTCCAAAAGAGTTCTACAGTAATTCAGAATTAGTTAAATGTACCATTAAATCAAAATGTGTTCACTTCATTTTTGTTGTTATTTTCAGGGTCTATTGAAAACAGATTTTCTTTCAGTCAGATTTCTGAGACATTCATCAGCCCTGTAGTTTCTAAGTTAGGGTGTGCCAGTCATTTAACCTTCATCCTCCTTCAGTTTTCATCCTGATGCATTTGTATTAAACCACAGACTGAAAAATGAGCATTGCTTTGGCTACACGAAAGAACAATCATTAAAGAAACCTCTCATAAGGTATGAATCAACGACTGGAAACCTTTACTCTTTTTTCACTTGATCTTGCCTGGCTGAGAGACTGCCTGCAGTGGCATCCTCCTCTTATATTTATGTTTTGCCTTTTTTTTTCCCCATTCCCCAACCATTTTTACCTATCTCTCAGGTGCTTTTGTAAAAGATACACTGGTATACCCAGGCCATAGACAGTCTGCTATTGATTGTTATAGAACAGTTTGATAGAAGTCTGCTGTCAGTCTGAAATATCAGTCTAATCCAGCATGAGGAACCATGAAAACAAGAAGGGCATGAAGGTAAAGAAACAGGCATCCTGATGTGAGAAACATGTCTAATTAATGAAATGAGATAGGCAGAGAATTTAGACCATTTATCCTAATGATTTTTTAGAATACAGAGCGATGGGACTGACAAGTTTATGCTTCGCACGCACAAATGCATAAGAATTTTGCTGTTTCTTTTGAACAGCTCAAAGCAATTTTTCATGACCTTTGTCCTTGCATAGTCATCTCTGCTTGTGAAAATCAGTGACAAGGTGTAAACCTTAGCAGGATCAGTTCTTTAATCTTATTATTCCCTACATAGCTTGTTTCATCTTATACTTTTTTTTTTTTTTTTTACTTCATTTGCTTCACAATGGGTTTGGATTCTTGAAGGAGTCAAAGAAGTTCATGTGTGCTTAAACTGAGCATAATTACGTTTGAACCAACAGAAGCTGCTGACCTCAGCAATGTGATAACCTGGTGAATATAGGTTATATTACATAGGTCAGAGTAGATGTTTTGTAGGTTCCAAACCTCTGCAACACAGACTTTTCATTTCTTATCCTCAGGCTTGGCTATATGCTTGACCGTTGTAAATCAGTATGGGTTCACTGATTCCACTTTATCCACACGCATCTACAAAACCAGGCAGGTGCAATGTTTGCTTGCTCATACATAAATAAATAAATAAAGATTTGCATATCCTGCATGTTACCATTCAAGAGTAGTAATGCGTCTGCTGAAGTCACTGGATCTCTGCTGGTGTAAAACTCAAGTGCAGAGAGAACTGAACAGGGTTCATATCAGAATTAAACCTGATAGAATGCAGGAGACCTGCATTTCTAAAGAAAACCATCACATCACAGATCATAAGAATATGTTTAAAAAGTCCCTTAATCAAAACCCAGGGGTGTCCTTGTTTTCAGAAGCCAATATCCAAAGAGATCACCATGTGTAAATTTCCGGCTCAAATCTGAGTCCAAAGAAAATAGCAAACAGCAGATGCTGCGACTGGCACAAGTACATCATAAGCTATGGCTTGCCCCCCCAAATCTGGGGTCCATGACGTCCTTGAACACTGCTCTAGAAAAGGAGTACAAAAAAGAAGAGGAACCCAAAGAGCAGTATAACTCTAAAATCAATAGCACATAAAATTGTTTTTGCAGAAAAAATAACATGCTTTAAATCACATAATACCTTGGGCCCAATCCATGGTGATATAGGTGACTATTGCTTTCCGTGGAGTTTATGCTGACATATTATTAGCTAAAAGCCTGGTCAAGAATTCAGGAAGGATGCTAAAAGTATTAGATTTATCCTGACTGTGGCATTACCAACACCAACACCTTCTGATTTATACTGGTGTGAGAGGGAGGAAGCTCGTAATACAGACGTGGAACAACTGAGAAGCTAAAGATCATGAGAATACCAGGCTTTCTTACTGATGAAAGTATCACTCAGACAAACAAAAGCATATGTGATTTTTTATGAATTGTCACGACTGTCATTTGAACAGAGGCACAGATAAATGAGGGAAAATAACAGCTTAAGGGGCTACAGGGAAAATGAGAACTGACTCAAGGAAAACTGGAATGAGTGCCAGGAATAATTTCCTGTCACTGAGATCTGGTCAGTCTTGGCCTAGTCACTCAAAACAAGACTAAATAAAGTTCATGGGTATGATGCTGGGAACAATTTTGCACCATCAGGAAGATAAATATCTGCATTATCTATGACTTCTAGGATTAGAAAAACAAGGCAACAGCTCAGCAGTACTCAGAGTAAAAAATGTTGGTGTACTTGATATTAGAGCCAAATTTGCAATAAGAAGATGTGTTCGAAGAAACAAGCTCAGAAAATGAGAGGAGTAGATAGCCTTGAACAAAACCCTCTTTAGTACCAAAATAAACACAAACTGATCTCGGATACAGTCCTGTTCAAGTTCACCTCTGTTGCATAGTCATCAATTAGTTGATTGGGGGAGGGGGAGGAGCAAACACAGAAATAGCATGTCACCTTTAAAACTAAAGAAGAAATAACATTTAATGTACTAATATTTCATCTTTGACAGGTAGAACCAACTGAGATTGTAGCTAAAAAAAAAAAAAAAGCAAAATCAAACACTCTTGTTCCTCTAATATTCATTTAAAAGAGGAAAGAAGGTTTGTAAATTCAGATAGAACAAAAAAGGGTGCTATAAATGTAGAGATATGTTGGGTATATTAATCAGTGTATCTATTTCTTTTAAAAGATCTTTCTTAAAGGTGCTTAAATCAAAAAGCAAATAAGCCATCTTGTCTTTTGAAGTTTATTGCAGCAGCTTATCAGCAAGGAGGAAAAAATATGTAGGAGAAGAAGGAAATATATAGAGCAAAAGACCAGCACTCTCAATCAATAAAGATTTTATTTATAAGTACAGAGGGATGCATAGTCCTAGTTTTGGTTTTGAAATCTAACTTCAGTTTTGAGCCAGAATGTGAAAATTAATTTTTTTTAAACCTCAGTGTTAGATTCTGCTGATACAGGTGGTGGTATATTTGCTAAAAATAGCTTGAACTTCATTTCTACCAAATTAACACTATTTTCTAGGTGTACATCAAGCATATTAGAGACTTCCAGCTCTCTTAATAGGAATTGTCAGATATTCCAAGCAATTAGTGTCAACAGAAGCCCTTTTTTAGCAATGTTAATGCTAGTGAAACAGTAGCAGCCCAAAAGATGAACATTCACTCTCCCTCTCTGTTAAGAACCTCTCAAAAGGTGGGTTCTCCAGGCTACCCCTCTTCTGCAGACCAAGTAACAGTGACAGTGCGGTTCTTACAAACAACAGCGAACAACATCCATTACCTTCTTGGATTTAAAAATATTAAAAACAAATAGTGGGATTAAAAAATATTAACTGAAGCATCCCAAAAATGAAGCTTGGATTTTTCTAAAGTCTTGGAATTTTTTAAGAGAAGGTCAAGATCCATTTTTATGCAAATATCCAAGAAACAAGGTTGAATTTTTGGATTTGGGAGAGATTTCTAGAAAGGCAAACAGACCAGCCATGTCAACTTTAAAATAGAGAGCATGTAATATTAAGGTAGTAATGACTCTAATTGTTGGTCTGTTAAAAAGAATGTGCAGAAAAATGTATGTATATGTAATAAAAATAGCTTATATACTACCAGCATTTTTTAATGTGGATTGTGAAATTCATGCTCCATTCTTTCCCTCCTAGTTCTTCTAACATATATAGGAATAGTTCTTCCACAGAAGAACTATAACTGCAGAGCCAGGTTATATCTATAGACCACATGGATCAGCTCTCAAACGAGTTCCTACATGGAACTAGTTGTTTCTGAAAATAGTACTGCCATTGCCTGCACTTTACAGGATGCTGGTCTTCTTCAGTCTTTGTTTCATTCTTTCATTAAGCCTCCAACACAGGATCTCCTTTTCAGAAAGCACTAACTAAAGTTATTTCCGACAGTACAAAAGATACTGGAAGAAGACCAGAGAACAAACTACATGTGCACCTGCTAGAGGAAGATGCCACAAGAAGGGTGACTAAAATTTAAAACTTGGGACAGTCTCCTAGTGCAGTTTGGAGCAGAAACCTGCCAATAGTTTTGTAATTTGCTGTTTAATATACAGAAGGCATTGATAGTCATGGTGTCTATTGTTTATAAAGCTGTGTTATTAAAAATCTACATGGTGCTCTGCAAAATCACAGGGTGAGAAACATTCCTTGCTCCCAGTTATCTATCTTATTTAGTGGGCAATAGCTCACACAAGAGAAACAACTGGTGAGAAAAGAGGCGATAGGAAGACTTACTGCTAGTCTTTGCTGGAGCAAAGAGATAAAGGCAAAGATTGAAATTGGGCATATGGGTAAGATAGCGTTAGGTGTTGACAAGAACTAAGTCACAGAGCATTTTGAAGCAATAGGTATTACAGCAAAGGAGAGGTCTGAAAAAGCTGCAGTACTGGGGCAAAGAAGCAGAAATGGAGGAGTGATCAGACAAATCAAGAAGAGAAGAGTCTGAAAAGTGTCTTTTTCTTCCTGAAGTAGAAAGCAGGAGGGAAAATGAAAGGCATTGAAGGAAAGGTATAGTGATCAGGGAGAGGGAATTTGGAGATGGAAAGATCAAAAGGAGAGCTGATCAGCAAAAGACACGGAAGCAGATTTGTAGAGTGAAGTAGGTGTCTAATTTACCCTAAAATATCTCTAAATGCATGCCAAGGTCATGCCAGAAACTCTAAGATGCAGACGAAAAAAGGAGGATACACAAAGGAAGTGTGAGCAGTCACCTATTTATTAATTCAGAAAATGAGTTCACCCAATGAAAAGGTAGTAAACTGAAAGAGTAGGGAAAGTCTTTGTGGTAAAAGCAGGAAACCAAGCTTATTCATTATCATGGGAAATATTATGGCTACCCTATTCTTGCCCAGGATTTTCCAGACAGAAATATGTGCACATTTTCCATTTAAAACTTCCACAGTAAGTTCAATCCATGGGAAATGGTACCTACATACAGAGTAAATCATTACTTTAGTGCACACTGAATTTACTATACAGACTTTTCAGACATATAGCTGCCTAGCTGTAACTACTGAACAGTAGAAATCTCAGAAAAATACAGAACTTCCCACAATCTCCCAAGATAGAATTACCAGGCAGAAAGAAAAATACATGTCTAGGGAAATCCAGACATCTGGTAGTCTTCTGAATGTCAGATTTATCATTTATATAGATATTACTGCTATGTTTCTTCAATGCACTTTCCAAAGCTTTCCTGCCTATACACAGACTCAATTTGTCACCGGACAATTATTTCATAATATGTTTGGCAAATATTAAGTACCCAGGACAGGTACACAGTGGCCCTGGAAATTCAGAGGGCAGCTCAGTTTTTGAATCTGCAAGAGTGAAATGGGACTCTTTTTGACATAGCCTTTTCTTTCTTACTAACTGGGGAGTGGAAGACTTACAGACAGTGCTTATTTTCTATGGGAGGAGGTACCTGAATGAAAACACACATGACTGGAAATAGTTTGGTGATATAGTACAAATACATGCCAGAAAATGTTTTTCTACAGGACAGAAAGAGGTTTCACCATGCTTTTCCATGTTATTCCATGAGAAATCTAAACCCAGCACTATATCATTAAAGAATGGGTCAGGAGTCATTTACATGTAAACCTTAAGGTACACTAAAATAGACAAAAAGCAGCAAAGCAGAGGAAAGAGACATAAAAATTACAATCAAACAGAAAGCAAATTATAGAGAAGTGTACTTTAAAACAACTAAGATATAAAAGTTCAGAGCATGTGAGGCCTGGAAATTATAAATACTTTAGAATTTACTTAGAAAAGCCTAGATTTGAGTCATAATATTGTTGAAAAACAAGGATTTTCTGCAAAAGGTATACAGCACAAAGTTGTTACCTATATACCTGTTTAATAGTACAAAAGTACATCTTACTTAAAAATATTATCTTCACGGTAAATTTGCCACATATATATTCTGTAGATCTTCCTTAAATCCTCTAACTCTATGTCTCATGTAACACAGAAAATACTATTTAGAGGAGAGAGGAAAATGGTATAAATAGTACAAAAATCGGAGCTGGATCACAGTTAAAGGGCAATCCCAGTGGCCTCATCATTTTAACCAGACAGATCAGTGCTTTGATGAACACACCATAATGACCACTTTCCATTTCACTTTGCACAATAAACAAAGAGGACCTAAAGGGCAGCTTTATGCTGTGCAGCTCTTGACTTACATCCTCTTCTGTATATTATTCAGGAGTGCCACCTCCAGCTTCCAACTTCACCTTTACTCGGTTTCCTTTGGTCACTTTTGCCCACTTGCTATCTTTTTCCACTAAGCAAATATGTACTTTGCAAGCATATGAAAACGCATCTTTTCCACATTTAAGTGAATGATAGTAAAATGATCACTGGTCAGCTGTTCTCTGTGAATATGAAGGTATGTGGCACTCCTTTATCAAATTTCATCTACTTCATTGAGAACCTAGAGAATCAACATTTTTGCCTAATGTTGCCTAAATCTAAGATAATTCTATGCCTCTATCTGATTCAAGAATAAAACCAAAACCAAAACAAAACAAACCCAAAACAAAACAAAACAAATAAACAAACAAAACACCAAACTAAAAAAACCCCATAGCTGGAGAGTTTGAGTTTGAAGTAGGACATGACTACCTTGACAGCTCTAAACGCAGAGGACAGGAGCTGGCCATGGTCTTAACCCAGGAGTCCAGGATGCTCCACTAAGATGGCACTCACAAAGAGATACGTGAATAACCCAAGATATATCTATAGGTAACTTTTTTTCTCAGTACAGTACTTTTTTTTCTTACAGTACAGGCTAGGGGTTAACCTGCTGGGAAGGAGCTCTGTGGAGAAGGACCTAGGACTCCTCATGGACAAGAAGTTATCGATGAGCCAGCAATGTGCCCTTGTGGCCAAGAAGGCCAATGGTATCCTGGGGTGCATTCAGAAGACTGTGGCCAGTAGGTCAAGGGAGGTTATCCTCCCCCTCTCCTCTGCCCTGGTGAGGCCATGTCTGGAATATTGTGTCCAGTTCTGGGCTCCCCAGTTCAAGAAAGACAGGGAAATACTGGAGAGAGTCCAGCAGAGGGCTACAAGGATGATTAGGGGACTGGTACATCTCAAAGACACAGATGTGTGCATTCTGGCATACCAACATGAGGCTGCAACCGCACACTTGGTGAGTGATCAAATGTCAGTGCCAACCTTACCAAAAACTGGAACCTATTAGTAACTGAGAGGCCAGTCCTTAATACGTTTTTTTATCTTTATGTGGCTATGCAACAGAAATAAATACGACCTCTTCATGATGTACTGAGTACTAGTTTGGCAGGTTAACAGGTGTGGGACAAGTGAATGAGGAGTAGAAATGCTACTTATCAGAGGACATATTGAAGAAAAAGCTCATTTTTCACAAATTATGGGGTTTTTATTGCTGGTAATGCAGAGAAGATTAAAGTGAAGTCTATATTTCAGAAACAGGAAGACCACATGATTTAAAACCTTTTTTATAATGACCTGCCTGGGAGTGAAGAATCAATTTATTTTACAGCGAGAATCTGTTAATATCACAGGAGTCAGGAGCATAAGACAATGAGTAAAAGAAAGAATAGGTCAGGTATTTTCTTCTGTCTATGATTTTATATGACTAATTACAGAGTTTGCTGCCATTTTCTCTATACTATTTTTTAAGCAAAGGAATCATCTTTTGGGTTCAGTGGGTGCTTTGCACAAGAGACCACCAGCCTGTGTTCATCCTGATGACTCAGCAGACACCTCATCACAAGTATGGCATGCTAGATCTCTTCCCCCAATGCAAAAGGGTACATTGCATACCAGGAAAGCAGACTGCTAGATATTATTCATTGCTTAATTCCCTAAACTGTATTTCCTTCAGCTTTTTCATGATTTTCACAGTGATCTATTCCCACTGTCTCCAATAAAATTAATCAATATTCTGTAACTGTTCCACATTACTCCACATCATCCATTGTTTAATGAATTTATACCAGCTTGAAGGAGAAATTAAGTCTTATTAATGGAAGGTGACATAAAAAAGTCCTAGATCCACGGAACTCTACTGACATCACCACAGAGGACATATGTAAGGCATGTGAAACAGGCCTCCCAAGCAACAGCAATACAAGTTATTTCCACAGCATTACGGGCCTAAGCAGAAAGGCAATGAAATGCTACTAACAGCATCTCAGTCAGATCTGATGACCTTTGTGCAAAATTCTGCAGGCTAATTTTTTAAAGACATGATTTTATATTACATAACAGATTTTACTGAAAATCTATACTGCCTTATTAAATTCCCTTCTTCTGCTTGCTATAGAAGGCATGAGGCAGAACAACAACATCAAAAATTGTGTAAGGCAATGAAAATCTTCCTTAGGATAGTCAAATGACTGTTCTATCAGAAGGACATATATGTTCTTGTGTTGACTAAATAAAGCAGGATTGCAGTGGCTCTTTCCATTCATAGTAAAGCTGTAGAAAAAGCTTTACAGAGGCATGACACTCTGCAAAGTTCCTTTTAACTTTTCCACACACTCGCATCTCTTTTCAGAAACACTAAAACAGCTGTTCAATCACAACACCACTGCCAAACTGAACATTAAGGATGTAAAAGCTGACATTCTTGGTAGGCAAAACGAATTCATCTCAGGCATATGTTTCTATTTATTTACTTTAGAGTCTGCATTTCTAAAAGTTCCATAAAATTAAAATTATTAAAATAAATCCATAAACCTCCAAATGTCAGTCATCAAGATATCATAAGCAATGTGCAAATGTCTTGCTAACTTAACCAGTAAGTCAAGACAGCATTTATATGAAATAAATGAATATTTTCAGAAATACCGCTCCTCACAACATTCTGTTAGCACAGAAAACAACTTCATGTTTTTGAAAAGACATTTATTTCATTCCAAGATTTGGGGAGTATGTTCTGCAGGAAGTTTTGCAGTGATAAAGGGAGGTAGACATCCAAGGAGAATACTGAAGACATAATAGGAAAACTCCAAAGAGGCTATTTCGAGTTCATCCATGTGCAACTACAAAAAAGTCACTGTCTCCCAACAAAAATAGACTATGGCAACAACAGGTCCTGATTACATGACAGTACCAAAATTTGATGTCATTTAATAGGCTGTCGTGGTTTTACTCCAGCCGGCAGCCAAGCACCATGCAGTTGCTCCGTCACTCCCCCCCGTCAGGAATGGGGGAGAGGATCGGAAGAGTGAAAGTGAGAAAACTCCTGGGCTGAGATAAAGACAGTTTCATAAGTAAAGCCAAAGCTGCACACACAAGCAAAGCAAGGCAAGGAATTCATTCCCCACTTCCCATGGGCAGGCAGGTGTTCAGCCATCTCCAGGGCAGCAGGGGTCCATCACGTGTAACGGTGACTTGGGAAGACAAATACCATCACTCCGAATGCCACTGCCCTCCCCGTCCTTCCTCTTCCCCCAGTCCCTTATACACTGAGCATGATGTCATATGGTATGGAATATCCCTTTGTTCAGTTGGGGTCAGCTTTCCTGGCTGTGTCCCCTCCCAACGTCTTGTGCACCCCCAGCCTCCTCACTGGTGGAGCGGTGTGAGAAGCAGAAAAGGCCTGGATGCTGTGTAAGCACTGCTCTAAGGTAACAACAACATCTCTATGTTACCAACACTGTTTTTAGCATAAATCCAAAACACAGCCCCATACTAGCTACTATGAAGAAAATTAACTCTATCTCAGCTGAAACCAGGACATAGGCTTATGTAAGGTTACCCCAATTTTACTCCAGTAGTTACAACCAGTACTTCAGCCTTCCCCTCAGTCATACCTCTCCATGGCCATGAAGTAGTCCAGCACAAGGGGAAGGAGAAAATATTAAGACAGAAACAAGAAAAAGTTACCAGTTGCTTAGAATATTAATTATTTGTAGAAATAATATACTTTGAGTAAAATAAATTACAAAAATGTCACTGACTTGGTGCTTTCCTTAGGCAGCAAGACATGCAATGGCTGAGGTTCTGCAATGGAGCTGCATGCAAGACACACAGAAGAGAAATTATTTGAAATACAATTTAATTTTTCCTCACAAATTTTCATGTTTGTCAGTGATCTATTACAAGCAGTTATTACACCCAAAACTATAATGTCATTGAGGATTTCACAGCCAGACACAATGGAGCAGCAGGGGACTGAAACAGCCTTGAACTGTGTCACTGTACCTTAACTTATTTTTTATTTCAGTTTACTTTGTCTGCTAGAAGCAGAAGACCCTCAAGACTGAGTATCAGCAGACTTATATTGACTTAAAGAAAGATCCACTACACCTCTTGTGGATGTGGTGGAAAGCATACTATGACATTGTTCAGAGGAAGAAGTTCTCCAGGAAGAACAGGTGATTAAACTGAATAATGAACCATGAGGGCCTGCCTTCTCTTCCTGTTTTGTCCTTACTACACCTGACACCACCAAACAAGTATACACCTCTGGGTGACATCTGATGCCAGAAACGTTTCCCAGTCACAGCATATATCATAATATGCCTTGTGCCAATTTACATACAGTCTATTTTCCTGTGACTATCTAGCTTACATACAAATAAATTTATAGAACCATAGAATCTTTTTGGTTGGAAAAGACCTTTGAGATCATCAAGCCCAACCGTTAACCCAGCACTGCCAAGTCCACCACTAAACCATGTCCCTAAGCTCCACATCTACACATCTTTTAAATACCTCGAGGGATGGTGACTCAACCACTTCCCTGGGCAGCTTGTTCCAATGCTCGACAACCCTTTCAGTGAAATTTTTTTTTCAAATATCCAATAATTAATATATCACAATATGTCATCTACCCTTTGAAGACAAGTCAGAACTACTATGATTGCAAAGAACTGGGATAATGAAAAAAAGGAAAGAAATTTCTTGTACATAACCTGTTACTCATTTTTCTTATTCTGTGGTCTCACAGAAATTTTAAAATTTCCTTACATACTTCTCCCTTATTTTTGTCTCTCATTACTTATGTCCTTTCTTTCTTGAACTGTGGAGTAGAATTAGTGCTTGTGAAGTGATGTGACAGCCCATAAAGAAAAATTTTTAAAAGGTAAAGACTGGGCACCGAAACCAAACAAACAAACAACCAAACAAACCAACAAAACCCAGCTGTGAAGAGTAAAGAGGAAAATAAAGACCAATACAAAGAAAACTTACAAAATTGGGATGGTGGGAAGAAAAAGAAAAAGAAGAAAGATTCAGTGTAGCAAGACTTGTGTACTAAATGTTATAGCTTTGTCAATTCCCCAAAGTGTAAAAAGCTCTCTATGTGTATATAGCACTTTAAAAGTCACAAAAGAAAATAAGAAATGAATTCAATGCACTTGCTTTCTGGGATTTTTTAAGAGCAGATAAATGCTGCTAACAGAGCTCTTTTCAATGTTTCAAAATGAATAAATAACACCCTCCCTGCCAACTTTTTTTTTATTATGGTGTCTGTCTCCTGACTTTTTAAATGCTTTCCTTAAAAATGTTTTCACGCATTTTTTCCACTGAATGTTTTACAATTTTGCCTTCTGAAATTTCACCAGAGAGTTACAAATCAAGCCAAATCTCACTGATTTGATAGCTGCTTTTACGTGGCCCAGTGGAACACAATGTGTTAGCATCACTCTTTCTGGTAGGAGAGTTTATTAGCAAGCCCTCCCCCCTCTGCTTCTCCAGCAAGGTGACGTGATTAGCAGGAGCAGCGAGGAAGCTGTCGGCAGGCAGCTGGAGAGAGATGTAAGGTGCCACTTGGCTTTCTGAGCTGGTGACCTTCACTCACATGACAATGAAAAACAAAACCACATCTTTGACACAATATAATTAGGACCCTTGCATTTCACCAGGTCAGGGAGAGAGACAAAAGAACAATACTTGTTTTGCAGCCCCAGTAATTAGTCCTGGAGGATTTCTCCAACTGCTACTGTTGGCAAGGAGAGCCTCGGAAAAGAGCCACCACTCTTCCTGTACATGCCGGCGGTGGAGCCTGGTTCCTGCTTGAAATTCAAATGAGCACAGCTCTGACCTTTACTGTCACATTTTTTATTTCATAGACAGTTTACAAGGCCTCTCCACCATGCAGGTCATGTTTTAGTTTAAACAGAAATACTCTCGTAGGTGTTAGATGCTAGTTAATGATTACACTGAAATCATTCTAATTAGGTTCTGTTGTTACATGCTGCCCTTTGGGGGCTGCTACTGTTGTCACATAAACTATTTTGTAGAAAAATAATTGGTCTGAGATCTTCTTTAGCCTAATTTTTTTTCCTTTTCACATTATTGATCTATTCTGTACTTGATCATCAGAAATACTGCACAAAACTTTTAACAATGGCTCCTCCCCATCACCAAAAAATGGTGGGGAGGCAGGAAGACTTAAGAGCAGCATGACATTTCTGAAATGTATTAACTATGACCAGAGGAGGGAAATGTGCATTGTGTTCATTTCCTAATACACTATCCTGCCATTTCCCTAAGAACTTGGTTCATGGTGCAGCCAGGGGAGGACTGCAGACAGGGGAGGCACTGCTATGCTTCATGCACTGGTGGGATGACTGGGATTAGGGAAAGCAGGAGGGAATTTGAGTCTACTGAAGAATTGACAAACAGGACAGAGAAGAGTACAGCAAGCAGAGAGTGAAGAAATGCAAATGGGGTAGAGAAGGTTTCACGTCAACCTTTTACATTTGGCAAGGGACATTAATGTCATGTGTTGGAGTGCTAGAAGGGAATGTCAGGCATTTCTTCTCTCTCAAACATGTCCTCTTTTGAAAGGTATGCAAATGCCACTTATTTATGTGTAGCTTACATTTTTTTAAATATGAAGTGTTTCTGGAGGTGGC
>VXBL01003199.1:35924-53657 GCA_013400195.1 Aramus guarauna
TGAATTGCAGAAACTCAAATCACCAGATTACAAGAGTGACTCTCAAGCTTCAAGAAGCCCAAAATTAGTAGGTCTGAAAAATTCAGATCAACTTTCCTAAGATGTTAGAGGCCCTTTGAATGCAAGCAACAAACTATTATCTCATTAACCATTGTTTCTTTTCTTTCTTCTCTCTTTATTGCTGAAATGTTGTGGTTTTTTTTGTTTTGTTTTTGTTTGTTTTTTTTTTTAAGTATAGTCTTTCGGCTACTAGCAATGATACCTGCTGCAAAGTTATCAGGACAAATTCTGCAGTATTGGTACAGCAGTAAATCCATAGTCACTGAATTCATGGGAACTGATGTTCAATTTGCACTCTAGATGTAAGGTAGAATTGGCTCATCACCTACAAATATCATTTTGGTGGCTACTCCTACTACCAACCTACAGTCATGGCAATCCATTACTAATACCTTTATCACTGCCTAAATGAAGCATCAATAATTCAATTCCCATTTATAAAAACAGGAAATTATTCATGCCATCAGCCCTTACCATCAATAACAGAAGTAAACCTAACTATCTCATTATCCAATTGCAATGTGTGCAAACAGAACTGCCCGTTGTTGACAATAAATATTTGATAAGTGAGGAAACAGGAAGGATAAACCAAGGATGTATAGAGTGGCTGCTTTATAGTTACCACAAGCATTGACCCAGATGGCAATGGTTTACCCTGTTTATACCTCAACTTATTTTCTTTTCATCTCAACAGGAAACTGATCCCAGCTGGGCTGGATGTCAACCATGGATGTAAACCATCTGTTCTCTTCCTATCTTTGTTTATGGTATTAAGTCAAGCTAAATACCCAAGTTCCTATCACTTTCTGTAATTCCCATGTTGTTGTTTTTTAAATTAGCAATGAAATGATAACTGTAGGGATCAATTAACAACATACAAATAACAAAATATTTACTTGTTAAGGGTGCTTGAGCATGCTGTGGTTTTACCCACGTTCAGGAAAAGCTGTTGCTGATTTCAGTGTAGACTCAGCTTTGTGTTTACCGGTGAAATCTAATCAATCTATTCCTACACTGTAGAATTTGGCTGAATGTAGTATACTTTACGTATCAAGGATAAGACTTAGCAAGAAATTAGGAGTCAGTTGTTGGAAGCAGCAATCAGTACTGGAATCAGATGTCCAGGATCCAAGAGTCAGCTCTTCTCCCACGTGAAAGATGTTTTAAGTTCAACCATTTCCACCTGAACATTCACTGCCAGTTTGCTCAGACGATGACAGTTCCTAGCAAGATATCACCATTTATTACTAAACTAAAATCACCAGGATGCTAATCCAAGTTATGTTCTGATAAAACATGCAACCAGTGTAAATCTTCAGGAGAGGAGTTAACTCTTTTAAATGGGGCAATAGCAAGTCTCCAGTGAGATCAAAGAGCATCATTCAGATGGCTAAACTGCAACATAGCTTAAGCGAAGTCAAACTCACTGCTGGGGTATGACGCTGCACTTTGCCTCCAAGAGCCTCAGAAACAGTCCAAGTAACTTGTGACAAAAGCATCTAAATCTGTAAAAGCATCTGGAAGTTCAAAAGATGAGCCAGCATTGCTTCACTTCACAGGTGTCAAGGGTGCTTTGCAAAAGGGAGAGGACAAGAAAAAGGTGTCACTGATAAAAGGGTTAAGAAAACAAAAAAGGAATTTCTAGTATTCATTCTGCAGGCAGTAAAGTGATGCTGGTTTGCTGTTTCCAAAGGAACAGTGCAAGGTCAGTGTCTGACTGCACCATATGAAGCCTAGATAACTCTTATGGAAGAGGTCAGCCTGACCCAGGCAACTGTAGTCTGCCCTGTGAAAATAGCTGGGAGCTTTTGTAATAACAGAGCTTAGGTGTGTGTGTGTACTGTCCACCAAACACATGCTCTGGATGGTGTTATTGTGCTGATAAAATTGTTTACTGAAAGAACAAACCAAACATTTTTAAACATTTAAACATAATTCATTTATGAAATATTCATCTGTCTAAAAAAATTCCATTATAAAATAGTAAATAAAATAAAAACAAATAATTGAATGCAAATAAAACAGCAAATTATAAAGGCAAAATAAAAAAGCACAAGTTCCAGGTTATCTCTGCAGAATTACACATCAGTGGGGGAAAATATACACAGACTACCACACCTATAGCATTACACCCACCAGCACAAAAAGCAAAGCAGCCCACAAGCTCTAATACTTCTTGACCACTGCATTACCACTCAGCCTGACTGAGCAGTATAGGTAGCTCTTGTAGGAGTCAGTGCTAGGTCAAAGCACTTCCGGGGAAAATCAGCAACTCCTGGGGCTATTTTGCTCAATACTGTTTGACACAAATATTTTGCTTGCACAATACTGCTGCCAGCAGCTCCCAGTCCACTCCAGTATAGCTATACACTTTGGTGGTCACAGTCTGATACAGAAGAGCTAGCTGCATTGTAAGTGATTTTTCCTTTGCTCTT
Source organism: Aramus guarauna (assembly GCA_013400195.1). Classification (NCBI taxonomy): domain Eukaryota; kingdom Metazoa; phylum Chordata; class Aves; order Gruiformes; family Aramidae; genus Aramus; species Aramus guarauna. The sequence continues at coordinate 38,420 of VXBL01003199.1, forward strand.
ACCCACAGCTTCTGGACTCTCTTTCTTCAGCTAATGGGTAGGGGTAGCTTCTTTTAAGTTCATCTTAAAAAATTAATGATGAGAATAAGAGTGTGTGGGGTCCACCCCTGAGAAATAGTGAATGAGGCACAGTAGGAAGGAGAGCAAGGGGTAAAGAGAAGACATTGGATGGAGACTAGAAGGTAAAATATTTTCTTTCAAGAATAAATGGAATATTTGTGTTTCTATAATGATTACTTTAGCTTTGTTGGCTACAAATTTTTTTTACAATAGGAATATAGACTGGACTCCTTAACAAAAATTAGGAGAGAATTGCATAAGCTGACATTACAGCATGAGCGAACCACCCTTTCAAGCCTATACAGTATCTAGCATTGGATATTTAATACAAACACGGGCATTGGTGGTTCTGTTGTAAATAAAGATAATAAGTCAGAGGACAGAAGCTGGACTGAAGTATGATGCAGGTTGCTCTCATTAGAAAAAAGTGCAAAATACTAGAAAGAAAAAATGGAACCAAGAACATGAAAGAAATAGTCAAAACATTCAAAAGAAAAGAAAATTGGGCAAGGTCACGGTACAAGTCATCTACCACCATTCTGTTGATGTATTAACACAAGCAGCTAGAAAACAGTGGTGCCTTTTACACTTTGCAAAAACCACAATTCTCCACACCTGTCCTTTGCAGATGTAGCATGGCTGGAACGGGCCAGGTCTTCTCCAGATGTGGTGGGTTGGCCCTGGCTGGAGCCCAGGCGCCCACCAAAGTTGCTCTATCGCTGCCCTCCTCAGCTGGGCAAGGGAGACAAAATGTAGCAAAAGGCTCATGTGTTGAGATAAGGGCAGGGAGAAATCAGTCACCAATTATCATCATGGGAAAAACAGACTCATCTTGGGAAAATTAATTTAATTGACCACCAAGCAAATCAGAGTAGAGTAATGAGAAATAAAAACCAACCACCTTCCCCTATCCCTCCCCTCTTCCTGTGCTCAACTTCATTCCCAAGTTCTCTCCCTCCTCCCCACCAGCAGCACAGGGGGATGGGGAGTGGGGGTTGTGGTCAGTTCATCACACGTTGTCTCTGCTGCTTCTTCCCCCTCAAGGGGAGGACTCCTCACACTCTGCCTCTGCTCCAGAGTGGGGTCCCTCCCATGGGAGACAGTCCTCTACCAACTTCTCCAAAGTGAATCCTTCCCACGGGCTGCAGTTCTTCACAAACTGCTCCAGCGTGGGTCCTGTCCATGGGTGCAGACCTTCAGGAGCAGACTGCTCCAGCGTCGGTCCCTCACAGGGTCACAAGCCCTGCCAGCAAACCTGCTCTGGTGTGGGGCCACATGTCCTGCCAGGAGCCTGCTCCAGCATGGGCTTCCCACGGGGTCACAGGCTCCTTTGAGTGCCTTCACCTGCTCCAGCACGGGGTTCTCCATGGGCTCCAGGTGGAATCTCTGCTCCACCATCAACCTCCATGGGCTGCAGGGGGACAGCCTGCCTTACCATGGCATTTTCTGTCACTGATGGAATCAGCCTTGACCATCAGTGGGTCTGTCTTGGAGTTGGCTGGTGTTGGCTCTATCCCACGTGGGCAAAGCTTCTAGCAGCTTCTCACAGAAGCCACCACCATAGCTCCCCCCCTACTGCAAAAACCTCGCCAGCCAAACCCAATACACCAGCTTAACAGCAGAAGGCATTGGACATATTGACTGTGTATCAAATGACGACCCTACTATTATTGAATCTGTTGGGGGTGGAAGGCTCTCTGTTTAAAATTAACATTTTAAGATATTCAGCCATATTGAGGGAAATGTACTTTTATGTCTTTAACAAGATTGTTCACTAGTATATTCTTCTTTTTCTTGTTTGTTTTCCCACAATAAACACAGATTATGTTAATTTGTTAATTTACCACCTCAAGAAATACATCATCATACAACTTTGAACTTCATTTAAATTTAAAATCTTGGAAAGAAGTTAAATCCCCAAATCAAAAAATCAATAATTTTTATTCTCTCTCTTTTTTCCTCTCTTCTTTCTGTTTTGTCATTTATTTTTGGTCTGGCCAAATGTAGATTATTGCTAATCTCTTTGGTTAGTACCAACTTCCTTCTGCTCAGTCCTCTCCTACCCACCAGCTCCATGTACATGTCTCCTTCCTCCCACTCCTGACAAAGACATGCACTGACTTAGACAGCCTTGGCAAGTTGCTAATGCTGTGGATTAGTGTGTTCTGCCTTGAGTAAAATCAGGTTCTCTGCCCTTTGGGGATAGCACAGCCATCAGGTTTAATTTCATTTTCTGATATTTTAGCAGTCATGTCGGGACTCCTGCAGACAACTGAGAATGAAACGCTTTTTTGACAACAGTCTTCAGCACATCCCAGGAAAGGACATGTATATGATTTTATATGAGAGTGAGGAAGTCTGAGGCTATCAAACACCTAGACGATATGACTAAATCAAACATCAAAGTGACGGATCTCAAATATAACTGGATATGCACTTGATACACTTCACAGTGTTGCCTTTTATTATTTTCCATTTTGTCTGTATTCTATGGGACAATTTAATTCAGTGCATTTGTCCAGAAGTGAAACTGTTATTCTTTTATCTTTCTAAAATACAAATGTATAGTAAAGCTAAAGGAAATTAATTATATCACCTCAAGAACAACAACACCCAAAAAAAGAGAGGAAAAAAGAAATTCTTACAACTTAGGGGCCTATTCCCATGTCAGTTAGTTTTATAAGCCCACCTACACATCTCAAATATTTGATGCAGTATAAACAAAAGAACTGCCTGTGTTTCATTTCAAAACTGGTCAGATTAATGTTCTTTCTCTTTCCCCTTTCATCAGAAAATGAGTTGCACTTCAGGCTGTGCAGAGACTGGGAAAGCAGTGAAATGATGTAAAAAAGGGTCTGAGCTGCTGAAGCAAAAAAAGTTACAGTATAAATCCCTTTTTCCCAAGTGGGTGAACAGTTTCTATTTTATCTTCTGTCTTATAAGGATTTAGGGTTTTCTGAATAATATGCCAAAACATCAGTGCCAATATTTAAAGTAACCAGTGAGAACTCTTCCTTTGCAAATGGATTGAGATTCTCAGATAAAATTTTTTGTCTTAGAAAAACTCCTCACCTTTTTCCCTAAAATGCACATTCACACAGTGAGTTTCACCCCATAAGTCCATGAATTTCCCCCCCTAGTCACAACACACTATTAAAATTAATTAATAAAAAGCAGATGTAAGATCATTACCTGTAATGACTGCTTTCAACACTCGCTACCCACTAGCACCTGATGAAAACATGCAAAACAGACTGTGACACAAAATTATACAAAAGTGGCAGTACTGAGCGGTTTCTGGACTTCTGCATCTTATGATGAGTGAACCATTGACTGTAACGGATTGATTTAATAGGCTTCCAAATCAAATGCACTGAAGTCAGAGGTAAAGGACTTTATGACCTCAGTAAACTTTGCATCAGATTCTGTATACATAAGGCTAGGGGACTCAAGTCTGCAAAACAGAACACCTTTGGAGATGTGCACCAAGGACTAAGGGTGCACAACTGCCTTTCTTGGATATTCAAGGGAAAAAAAATAAAAGAATCAAGGACCCAGGTGCAAAAATCAGACATGTCAATACAATCAATCACTGTATAGGAATGATCCCAGCAGGACAATTCTGTGGGCAACTTCCTACCTGGAAGAAAGTCTCATGGAGCTTAACAGCCACCTACTAGTAAAATGGCAGAAATAGAAGACAAAGGTTCAGCTGGAAAACAGATTTCTCTGCTGTGAATCATAAACTCTCCTTGGAATGCCAATACTAGGAAATAATAAAAGCAAACCAAAAAAGTATATGTAAACAAAAAAATACCTAAGCCAAGCACTTCTTTTCTTGCATTTCATAGGTTCCATTGACTACTACAGTGGTTTGGTGGTGCAACAAGTGAAGCCAGGATGCAGGTGAACTGGGAGATCACCATTAGCTGCTGATTCCTCACACTCATGAGGTGCAGAGGTCTGGTTCCCTGTTAACATTTCCATTTCCCGGAGTGAAGTGACAGGCTGCACAGGTTGGACTGTGAGAGGTCCTGGGTTTGGAGGGTCAGATTTGCTGTGATATGTATTTCCCTGCTGACAGTGATGGGGGGGGGAGGGCTGCGATGAGGTGTTGGAGTGTCCCCTGGCACAAAAATTTGATGCCCAATTAGGTTTAGAAATAGTGACAAAGAGTTGATGCCCAATTAGGTTTAGATAAAGCTCTTCTCTGTAAACCTCAATTACCTGTGATGCCTTATGACATTCAGCGTTTACAAATTATAATTACACAATAGTGTCTGACATTTAACGTCTATGGATAATTTAAAAGACTTCTACTTCAAAAGGGCTGCTCATGAGCAACAGTAATCACTTCAATTAGCTTGGCACCATTACAATGTAACAAGACCATTTGACTGCCTATTAGAACCAGCCAAGCTCTTCAAGTGTGTTAATTTAGCAGTCATTGCTAATTTCTGGGCTTTGCTGCATTTGCATAGGAAAACATAGCCCTGTTAGCCAGAAAGGGAGTTTCATTCCTGCAGCAACTTCCTATTCTTAGCGAGGTTTTTATGGTATTGTTGTTTTCAGCCAGAAATATATTTCAAACAGTGAACTATTGAGAGAAAGAGGTTTTTGTTTCATCAAGGGAGTTTTTCAGAATCTAGGTCCAAATTATTAATATAGCTTTCAAACTTTTATTTTTAAGCTGCTCAAGACAAAACAGATCCTTACGATTAAAAATGAAATAAAATAAAATAAAATTCTCCATCCCTACCATGTCTCCTTTATGTAGTATTTAAGAATTTGTCCTGGGGAACTATCAGATATCTTCAGGTTTTCCCTGGAGCTCACTGAGTCCCCTGTAAAAATCAGTGGCAAGTCGAGGTCCTCACTGTGTATTATGGGAACCAGGAATAGATACAACAGAATATTGTATCACCACAGATGCTTCTTTCTTTTTAACCACTTAATATATTGTAGGATATTCTGCAGAAGCTGGAAACCTCTGTAACATGGAAGAGTTCTCCAGGGACCAGTCATATCAGCTTAGTAATTCCTTTTCAACTAATCAGAGGATCAAAGTGGAAAGAAAAGTCAGGGTTATTTGTGCCTTTATCTTAGAACAGGTAAACTAGGATGACTACTGGCAGCCAATATGAGCTAAAGGTTCAAATCATATAAAGGAATAGTTCCCCCTTTAAAAAAAAAAATAATATATATATATAAAAATAAGATCAGGGCTAGCCCTCCTCATGAACAGTCTCAGCGCAGATGCTGCAAATGCACATGAATATAAATTGAACAACCCATTTATTACTTGAAAGACTTCAGCAGCGGGTGGCCAACGCGTACAACTCTACCATTAATTCAAGCATATCTTGTCAGTGGATTAAGGGAAACTTCATGTCATCACTGTCTTCAGTTACAGTGATAGGAGGTTTTTTAAATGCTACTGAGGCATCATTTGAGTAAGATATTATAAATATAGACTTGGTTTATAATGCTTAATATTTCTACAAAAGAGGTGGTGTTTAAAGTGAAATACAATAAAGCAAATCCCTACAACAAGAAAATTTCTGAAAAAAAGGATAGCCAAAGAAAGAAGCATCCCAGCTCAACTAAGTCTAGTGGGGTTTTACTAGCTTTAGCCTGGTGACAGCAGTAGTACAAAACACATTTACATCACCTAAATAGTGCAGAAATCTATTCTCCTGGAAAGTACCAGGGAATTACACCAGGCTGAATATGAACCAAAAATATGCTCTTACCACAAAATAAGACAAATGTCATAGAGATTACATTAGGATTTTGACCAGAAGGTGGAGAAAAAAATATTACACTCTCTCTTTGGCAATGCTAAGGTTGCACCAGCAAAATTGTGTTCACTTTTGGTACCATTTTCTCTGCATTTTATATCAGTAACTGGATTTAAAATAAAAAATTAAAAAAAAAAAATCTTGAAGATAAACAGTGAAATGGCCTAAATCTTTCAGGTGTGTACCCATGGTCTGGAATGCTTTCCAAAACCCTACCTTTCTCATAAAACATCTCGAACTTCCAGCTTCAAGCTAATGTGTATCATGACAAAGTTTTCTTTATCTTTCCAGTAGGAGCTACAAGATTGCCAAAGATGCATCTGAAAGTCATTGTGATGAAAGGTTAGCTCTAACTGCGTTCATGCTTCAGTAGGCATTCCTTATAGTCAGATAGGAATCGAACTGCTAATGAGATAAATGTTTGATGACTTGAAGATTGAAGGACTGAAAGGCATGTTACACAGCTTCTTATAAAAACTGGGGCTAATCACAATTAACCCTGTGTTAATAGGAACAAGCAATTTCCTCCATATGATAGTATTGCTTAAAATTGCATTGGAGTAGCCAGATGAAGAATTCAAGGAGGATTTGGTGGAAGAAAAAGTTTCATGTAATATTTTCACTTCATATTAATTTACCTGTTAAACAACAGTACAACTGGGTTGGGTATGTTTGTAATTTTCAAGAAGGTAATATTAATTTCAATCTTATTTTCAAAGATATCACGAAAGTTTAATAAAGGTTCCAAATGTATTACAGGTATAGAGTACACAAAAATTACCTAATATCATCATGCAGGCCAAGGAAGATTTGGTTTATGCATACCGTACCATGTTGACACACATAGTTTCACAGTCTTTTCCTAAAAATGGTAGGTGCCAGAAGCTCTCAGGACCAGCTTTAAAACACAGTATTAGCATAAGCTGAATGTAACATCACACTGTATTAATCTAGAAATTCATTCCATATGAAGGAAGTTCTCTGGTATCCCAGAGCTGGTGAAATGCTTCCTCTTCGATATTCTACCTTCAGCATCAAAGGTAAGACACACAAGCAGAGAAAAAAGGAACAAGACCAGATCTCTGCATGTGCTGCAATGATCCCTGTGCTGACTGCCCAATAAATCCACAAATACACACAGAAAGCCAGAGCTGCTGTAAATTGCAAAAGATGCCACCCTTGATCATGTCCAGGACAAATAGTAGGAAAAGAAACTGAGTGGATGTTTTCTTCCAGTTACCTATTATAACACAGATAAAATAAAGCCTGCGCATATTACAAGGCCTACTCTGACAAATACCACAAGCACAGAGAGGATTCCAGACCAAATTTTCTCCCTCCGCTTCCTTCTTTTACTCTTTTGTAAAGTAATGCAACTCTAAGACAGTAAATATAGAAAAAAAAAAAAAAAAAAAAAAAAAGAAAATCAATTTTATTTTATTTTTCATAACAACAATCAAAGCAATATCTTTTTCTTTTCTTTAATTCATGAAGAAAAAAAAGGGAAAAATTGATTATATACACAGTCAGGAAACAAAACTGGTACCTGTCTAAGGAGAAAAGAAAATACAGCATAAAACTGATTCATCAGCAAAACTTTTATGAGAAAAGGGCATCTGACATATTTGTTCAATATCGGAAATCTTCTTTAATTTACTCACTGTAACAATTCTCACAAACTTGCATCTTTTATAAGAGACAAGGCTCATCAGGGTGGCATTTTACAAATTCTTCTACTGCCCTTCTGGCATGTATTTCCACTTATTTCTTACAATAAACTGGCTGGTCTATGATTGCTCTTTTCAGCACAATTTTCATGGAGTCATATGCTCATTTCAAGGTCATGCTCATTGCACTCCCCTGAGGTAATTTGTTTCATGCAGAAGGGGGCTCTGCTTTTCTTGTGGTCCTCGTGTTCACAGTGGCAGAATCTCATCTCATCCCATCTACGTAGCAGCTTTCTCATTCCGCAATAATTTCCAGCATGACTTCTCAAAGCTCTCTGCGGACTTTATGAACTTACACCACCTCACCCCTTCCTGGCCTTCAGAAGTGGGCAACCACGACAGTCAGACTGATCATCCTGCCTGATGCTGCACAATATAACCTGAAAGAGAACTAAGAAATGAGCCCAGACCAGAAAAATCTTACACTTTGTTGAACACAATAGAATGGAAGAGGTTTTGATGAATCTCTGTACGCAATGAACTTTTTATTTCCAGCTCGCTCCATGGGTGAAGGTGGTTCACTGGGTATTATGTTCAAAGGTTTTCTGTATCTGTAAAGAAAAGATGCCAAAAGACCAGAGGGATGGGGAGCAAAGGGAGCAAGAAAGCGGAATCACTAGGCACAGCCACAGTAGCAATAGTAACATAACCCTGAGAAAAAGCTGATGAAGAGTAGGTTTTGGGGCTGAACAATGGCTAGGAAGGTGACAAAGCCATAAGCAGAGGCTGGCTCCTGCTGTGCAGCTCCTACTGTACTGAGGGAAACAGAACTTTGACGTTCTTTTCAAATATGCAGGATTGCAACAAAAGTACCCGACTCTGCCTTAAGTTTCTCACATTAGTGTTTTTCCCAAGGCCTAACCTTTAGCTATCTGGAAAGCAACCACATTCCAATGTAAATCATCATAGTACTAAATATTACGGGACAAGCTAAACTCTTCTCTCACATTTTCATGGGACTGAAGAATGATATGGCTGGGGAAGACTAGTACCTTGGCTCCAATTAATCACTTGTGTCGTATTAGTCTCTGCAGACAGCCATTACTTCCTCCTGTGTCTCCTCACTCCTATCACTCCAGCACATACTCCTTTGAAGGGTCTCCAACTTTGGCATCTGAGAGTCCCTGCCCACCTCCTCAGGACTTTTCATGACTTTGCCTCCTCAGGAAACCGTTCAGTTTCTCCTGTCTGTACTGTTTTCCTCACCAAGCCACCATATCCTTCAACGCATCTCAGACAAGAACATGGTGATCTTCCACACTCCAGGTAAGCAGGACATCATCTTATATTATTTCCCTCATCTCAGGGAAGGAGATAGTACACGATCCTAATTTTCATTTCTTCTATTCTGCCCCTAAGTAAGGATGGTGCCGTTCTATTCTGCAGCCAGGGTGTGAAGAGGGGCTGTGATCTAAGCCAACACCCCAGACTCTGACCGTCCCCAGGCACTGCCCTTTCATGCAGCATCAGCTGATGTTACATTCCTTCCTCCTGCACAGGTAACAGACACCAAAATATTCGAGGGGTCCTGAATCACAGTGGAAATATTTCTGTGAAAGACACGGCTGTATTTCTTACGCTGAGCAGTCTCAGCCGTCCCCAAGGTGGAGATCAAGAGGAGAGCATTAGGCAATTGGCACTGGCTGATTGATTGCTGTAGGGTCACGTCTAACAGCCGACTGGTCTGATAACGTGTGACCTTTCACACCCATAAAACCAGCACCAGCAACACTGGCAGTGAACAGTGCTGCTAAACCCAGTTTTCTACGTCTCTGTAGATTAACCTTGCACATGGTAAAGGGTAGCCTCGTGACAAATTACGTGGAAGATTTCACCACTATCCTCCCATCCTGAGTCCAAACCACACGACTACAAAATTAGCTAAGTGCTAAACAAAACCTCTCAACCTGATAATAGCCAGTGTTAATTTACTGACTCCCACTCTGTTAAAGCCTTTTCAGCAGCAGGCTGGAGAGAAAAGCTGTCTTGTTCTTGCCTGCAGGAGTGTTTTGATCAGCTGAAACTTTATCTACACTGACAAGACAGTAGTGAGCAAGTGTCAGAGCATTTTTATTCAGACCACCACCACACCTTAGAAGCGCTTCCTACATCTCTGGAGGCTACAAAAGAGTAAAAAACAACCCAGAAAATAAAACGCACTACTCTGACTTCTCACCCAACTTTGGCAATGACTAAACACCCAGCAGTCAGGATATACTGTCAGATTAGCCGCCCCCCCTCTCGGAAAGAAAGACCTGAACCAAAGGCTCTGTGCACGTCTCAGGAAGGGGGTAGGCAATGCTTGTGTGCGGGAGAGTCAGGCTACAGCCTGTGCTGCCACTCCTCTCCAAAACAAGAAACAGTCAAGCAACAAATAAAATATATATGAAGGGAATCGATTTAATTTAATCACCGTAAGTAAGTTGTAAAATCACTTCTTCATTTCATGTTGGATGAAATATTCAATGCTTCTCCCAGCTCTCTCCTTTCAGCTGAGGAAACACAGAGCATTTTTGTCAGCAGAGGCAGCTGCCCAGGGGGCTGAGGCAGTCCTACCATCTGTCCGCAGATGATCAGCTCATCCCTGATTCTGGTGAATATGCTCTCAAACAATGGGGGGAAATGAAAAATAAATGCACTGACTCTACACCAAACTAACCTGAACCACATTTTAGGAGAAAAAGACACAGACAGTACTGAGACAGGTACAAAACTAAGGGGAAGTACTTTACAGTCAGTCAGCGAAAAAACTATGACTGAAGCCCATACCATAAATGCAAGTAATCTCCGTGACAGCCCTTGTGGACAGGATTGGAAATCTGAGGAAACTGACTAACTACAATTGTATTAATTTACCCTGAAAAAGAAAGCACTACCAGAGCAAATCAGTACTTCATTATATTCCTATTCTTCCCAGCACACCTTACTGAGAAGAAAAGCAGCACACAATGAGCTCATTTTTACTTTATAGACCACTCAAGACACAGTCAAATTCATAGACCAACCACTTATCAAAGGATCCTAAAATGTGCATCATTTAAGCATCAACATAAGATGCCCCTCTAGTCCAGTGCATGTGTGCCACGGACAGTATGATTTTAGGCTATGTCTGACTACATAAGCCTTTGCACACAAACTGCGATACTTCAAGGGATTTCAAAAGCCCTAATAAAAGGGCATTGCCAAAGTATAAGTTTTAAATCGTACAAATATGTTATCTATTTCAATATTCTGTTTCCTAAAGATGTAGTAGTTAAGAACACACCTCACTGTATGAGCTACCATACGATTTTTCTGAAATTTCAAAAAGTCTCACACAAGGAGAAGTTGAACTCCTTTAGTCTAATAAAACTGTTCCTCATTGTAAACATCTAATATATAATCACAGCCAGGATCCATTCCAGCTGTCATGCTAGGAGATTGACATTTCATGGGTTAATGCACATGCTTTTTATCATACGACAATGGCAAGGAATCATAAAATTCTAATTTTACCTAACAGCCTACAAATATTTTTAGTAGTGTAGAGTCATATTTAAAATGATACTATTTGTAAAGTTGCCCTTATGCTAGCCATTTCTGAGGCAAGTATCTGTCTGAGTCTCCCTTCTGTCTCCTTCCTGCCAGCAAGAATCAGCTTTCTTGTCCGATGCTCTTCATCTCTAAAAATCTGTGATCATGTTTTGGCTCTAGCTATCAGCAAAAGTGAGGTTAGTGCTTTAAACTTCAATGGCATTTGCCTATATTGAGCTGCTGGTGGTCCTGTTTAAGAAATGCACAGATATCAAGAGTCTCATGCTTGACTAATTAGATGACAGTTGAGATTCAGTGTTGATAAGTGTAAGATGGAGACCTATAGGAAAAACCTTTCTATATATAAATATATACACATACAGAGTGATGAACTCGAAGTTCACTCCGAAAAGGAAAGGCTTTGGACTCATTCTGGACTGTTTCCTTAAAATGTCAATCCAGGAGTAGGAATCAAAAGTCTTGGAAGCCAGGTCAGTGGTGAGCTCCTGGCATCCAACCCAACGACAAGAATTTAACACTTTACTTTTGGGAAGTAAACAAGACCTCATGGCCCAGTCACAACGCTCCCAAACGAAGGCAGAGCCCCGATCCATTTGGGGTCCATGTTGCCCAGCGGGGTCAGAACACACACTCCAATTACTGTGTTATTCTGCTCCTGACTCTTAGCAGTACTAACATAATGGATGTCCTATTCTTTAGTTGTCTGAGATCAGAACTGGGAACTTCTCAGGTTAATTATTCTTCTGAAGTATGCATTATCATTAGCTGTTGCAACTCTGGATGCTCTTGTTAGCTGTAAGTGTCTGACCCTTTTCATGGCTCATACTAATTTTGGTTTCAACATCATCTTTATAACAAAGAGTATGTGGTTTCAATTAACTCAGTATGAAAAGGCATTTCCTTCCCTTTGTTCCTAGCCCACGGTAGAATTCAGCTGTAATGAGTCAACTCTCAACCTGCATTTCCTAAAACACTGGGTTTTGTCTCCATTTCTAAATATATAAACTCTAGAATCAGCCACAGACATATGGATATCAAATCCAATTCTTCCAAATTCAGTCACTGTAATTAAAAGGAATTACTTTGTCCCCTCTCTGTTTTTACCACTCAGGCATTGCTACAAGGAAGGCCAATGGACTTAAGACAGTGATTTTTCCCAGGGATTTTGTTCCCATTTTTTCCTTCCCACAGCGTCACCCAGGCCAAAAATTAAGAGTGAAGTGACTTTTTTCTTGAGTCAAGTCAATCAACTGCAGAATAGTTTATGACAGAAGAAATACTATTGGCTATGTAGACAAGACGTTATTTATCTCATTAGAGGCCTTTTCTGGTTCAGTTTATGCAAGGCATTGCAGAACAGGAGAAGCCAGTACAGCTGCAGGCAAGGATTGGAGTTTTTCCTAATTCACATCCCAGCTAACAGCCAGAGCTCTGCCTGCGTCCACACATATATCTCCAGCAGAGTTCCTGCTCCCACCAGGCAGAAGCCTGTTAGGCTGGTAGCAGTTTTACTACTTTCTTGGCAGCAGTCCTAGTTTTCTTGCTGTATTCCTCGATTAAGTGTATTTTGGGCAAGAGAGTAGGATGAAATAAAAACATGGAGATTGTTCTTGTGCCTTTATGTTTTATCCCACCATTTTCACATACTATTTCTGGTCTCTAAACTGAGTGTTACCGAGTCTTGCCATTTGGTTTAATCACGCCTGGACGTTTATAGCCAGGGAGTCCTTGACCAGCCAGTTCTGGAGACTCTTCTGTCTGTCAGTGAAGAGAAATTTCACTTGCCTGACATAGATGATTACTATTATTATTATTATTATTAACATCATTATTTCAATTATGGCATTAGATACCTTTTACAGGCAGAGATTCTGCTTTACTCTGCTTCATCCAGAGCTGAAAATCCTTCAAGAAACTATGTGTGTACATATGTATATATAGGGTGTATACATGCAGTACACACACATACATGCAGACGCAAGTAAACTGAGTCAATAGTTTTAGATAGAACTTTTAAAGGCAGCTAGCCACCAAAAGCCCCAACCTCCTGTCAAAAGGGAAGAGAAAAATACAGGTGCAAAGTAATCTGAGTGAGTGAAGAAGAGTAAGAAGCACAGTAAGAAAACTCAGAGGACGACCAGCCCAAGAGCCGCAGCAGAAAGGTGCCCGGACCTGCCGCTGCCTCCCAAACATCCCAGCAAACATGTCCTGCTGCCTCAAACCACCTTCCCAGGTGAGAGGCACGAAGTGGCTCCTCAAGCACTGCAGCAAGCAATATTACCAGCTCTGTTACACAGACAGAAAATTAACATGCATGCTCCCCAACCAGCTCTAGGTGAATAAACCTGCCGCCTGTCAGCTTGCATCCTCGCAGGCAGGAGGGAGCAGCTGGGGCAGCCGCCGGTACACGCTGTCTGACAGCACCCTCTCCAGAGGCCTGATATTATTACAGCCCTCACCTCTCTCTCCATGCGTTGAATTAACTTGTTCTGACTGTGTGACAGCTCTGACGACTGCCTGCGTGGATGCAAGAAGCCAGGGTCACATGCTGCTGCATGCATGGCCTGTCACCAGCAGTGCCACTAAAACCAGACAAAACCTTGTCAGGGGATATAAGCTCCTCCAGAGGCAGAGGTAAGCGACTCAACTCATGGCGCAGCTTGTGAGGGTTTTGTTCAGTTCAAGGACAGTATCCTCCGACAGGAGAGCTGGATGTAGGTGGGAAGGCGCGCACAATCGCGGTCGAGCACACGCGCGCGTGCACACACACGTGGAGACAGAAATGCAAAGGCAGACAGGCTCAGCTGCAGGAGCAAAGGCAGGAAAGCTGGCAGGGGCTCAGCTCGCTGTCAGCAGTCTCATGATAAAAGGGGCTAAGAAAATAAATTTCCAATTCTCCCCACAAGCCTACATCAGAAGAAAAAGAAAAAAAANAACCAGAAAGAAGAAAAAAAAAAAAAAAAAAAAAAAAAAAAAAAAAGGGAAGAAAGAAAGGGGGTGGGGGGGAAAAGCATGTCCTCCTACTTCGAGGTTATGTTCTGGATGTGCCCAGAAATGAAGCTACTGAGCAGGGCAAATGAGCATCCAAAGGAAAACACCTTTCTGAATTCAGCAGTTAGCACTTGCTGCAGCTCATGGCACGCCTGGCACAGCCAGTCAAACCTAGCAGCAAAACTGCTTAATATTAAACTTTTGTTTCTACACTTTCACTCTCGAACCTACATCCTAAACACGAAGCCCACAGGCAATTGCGCTCTGACAGGACTTTCAAAGAGAGTTCCTACGGAGAAGTCCCTGCCCTGGATCTTAGCTCTGCTCCACGGGGGAGAGAGTGGTACAGATAAAAACAAACACCATTTGTTGTCTCCTTTTGATTTGAATTACAGAAAGTTTCCACTCTACTCACTGTCTACCCCAAAACTAAAATACCAAGGAAATGAGTTTACTCCCTGTCTTACGTGCCACTAAAGTACTATGTGACAGAGAGATACAGCTTTTTTTCCTACCCGAATGAAAACATTCAGCTTACCAAGCATGTTTGATCAGGATATATTGAAAGCACTTACTGGAAATTATGTACACTTTGGAAGGTATATTTAATCCAGATATAGTCTGGCTGCTTCACATTCCTGCCATGACACAAAGAAGCTTTCCCACAAGTTAAACACCAAGTAAGCGGCAGTTACAGCTGCTATACGTTACCAGTATAGTACAAAACAGCTGGAATATGCTGCTTGGGCCCACTGACTTTGGTGACGTAGGGAAAAGGGAGGACAGGCTTAAGACAGGTAGCAAGTTATTTTAGAAAAAAGACTTTTTTCCATGAGCTCTGCAAACAATACTTACGAATGGAAAGGGTTTAATTAGTAAATTAAATGTTATTTTATATCTTTATTGCATCAGTAATAAAAATTGGTTAAAATGGACACTAATGAATGTGTGTTTAAAAAGCAGCCTTTAATGCAATTAATCTGTAAATATCAGGGAAAATGTATCACTCAGAGACAATTGATTACAGTAGAGGATTTCTATATCTTTAGTGCCAGGCCAGCAGTTGCCAAATATTATCCTTTTTCTTTATAGCTCCTGTATGGAAACAATTAGTGTTTTTAATAA
>VXBL01003199.1:67956-89599 GCA_013400195.1 Aramus guarauna
AAAAAACAAACCAACCACACCAAGAAAACAGCTGTCATTAACTTACGGTTGACCATGAATTTGAAGCAAAATGTTGAAACCATAAGGTGCTTCTGGATGTCTGTAGTATATGACAGAAGTAGTTTGACAGGCAACCCCTACAACTGTCAGGCAGGCCCCCAAAGCAATGAAGCAGAAAATAAAAGTGCTCCCAAACACGTTTAAAATGATTCATCTCACTGTTTCACTTTGAAACGAGGAACAAAAATGGAAGCATTCCTATTCCCTATTGAAAGTAATCACAGTTTTATATCCCGCAGTATTTACATAGAGAGAGCTGTTTATTTAGAATCCTTGGTGATAAGGACACGGCAAGCTCATAACTTATTATATATTCTCTTTTCATTTTGTCTTTTTTTGGGGCGAGAATTATGTATATTTTATGATAACCCAAAATGACTTATACATAAAAAATACAGACTTTAAAGATAAAAAGGATTAGTAGCAGGTAATGCATTTTCCATGAGTGGCTATAGGGCTCTCAGTTCCAGAATGTACAGGCTGCATACAAATGAATTGATAAAAGTCTGAGGCTGCGGATGGGTAGAAAGGCTCATGCTTTGCTGGAGATGATTCTTAAAGTTACAATAAATCAGACAGACAGTGTCGGCCTTTGAGGATAAACCTGTGATGGCTTGTTGTGCCTCTTTGAATCGCCTCAGAGGCCCAGGGACTAAAAAGTGCCTAGATGTCACATTAAATCTACCGGGAGGATGGAGCACTTCAAAGAGGAACGCAATCAGATCTGATGGAAAATACATTTTCTGAAAGCTACTGACAAAAAAGTAATCTTTGATGTGGATGTTGAATAACAATTGATATTGTCTTTCCTGACATTTTTCATTATTGCTGTCTTATACAGCCTACTTCATGTATTAAAGCAATATTAACTGTTTGACAGGGACAAATCCTCAAACTATCACATAAGCAATTGTTTCTGAATTGTCTTAGCCCACTGCCTGTAAAACCTGTCCCAATAACTGCTTTTAAATATGATGGTATACTCTTTCCTTGACTAGCTAGACAGTGTCTGAGCCTTGGCATAATACAATAGAGTCTAGGGGATATTAAAAATGGTTAGGTGGTTATGAGGTGTTATTTGATTATAAGCAAGGTACAGCAGTGTTTTCTGAAGGTGACTTTTAATGAGAGAGGTCTATAAAAAGTTAGTCCTTATTATTATTCCCAATCTACAATACACATTTATAGCAAGTATATCTACCCAGAAATTTTCAATCTCCTGCAATTTTTGCAGCTTAAGAGAAGAAAAAAGAAATGTACAGGAGATCTTTGTTATTTATGCAAAGAAATAAAGCAATCTGTAGCTGTACAAAATGCTATAACATATACTGCAGATAAATCCCCCAGTTGTTACTGGAGAGAAATTCAAGCAGATCTAGAAGCTACATGTCATTTCAAAGGACTGGATCCCTCCTGAGGTTTGATGTCTTAACCCTCTACTATAACAATGTGCTGCTTTACCAAAGATTTTTACATATCCAGAACCGCTGATTACTAGATGACCTCGAGCTACCGAGCTGGTAGGTGGAAAGGCAGCTGCAGCTCCAGTCAGGCTGGTATACAGGGGTTAACTGCACCAGCACCAGGGAAAGGCACATGTGCAGAGACCCCAAGCCTCAGAGTAAATTGCAGCAGCGACATAATCTACTGCTCTCAGGCTCTCGCGAGTTACTGGCGTTTCTGTTGCACTATAAAACAGTGAAGCTGTGGCTGTCCCTGTTTACTTCCAATTTCCTTGACAGCCTTCAGTTTTTCACACTCCTGGAAGATGGTTTAACCAGCTTTTTCTCCCTTATCATGACTACCACTACCAGAGCCACTACCAGGAGCCTTCTGCAATCACTCACTTCTTTCAGACAATTGCTCCTTTTTATGGAAGGGTCCCTCAGTAAGGTTTTCAGTGGAGTCCTTCCTAAGGGAAAATGTTTAATGGTGTACAGTTAACCTGTTGTATAGCATGAACTGAGAATAGTTCACTTAGGAGGCTCCAAAGAGTAATTGAGAGTAAGCAGCATTGCTGTCCAACTGTACACTGGATTAGATACTTTCATTAACAAGCAGAAGAGTTTGAAAGAGAGCATTCAGCTACCCCTTTCTCTGTTGCCCTCCAACAGGGAGGAAAAGCTGTCATTTGCCACTCTTCTGCATCGCCCTTTGTCCCGCCTGTGTGTGCTCTGGAAGGCAGTCATCCCCAGGAGGACGAGGGTAAGTCGCACTGCCACTAGCATTTCTGCCAAACCCAGCCCACGCGTGGTGAGTGCCAAGTTGTCAGATTCCCTATGGGACCAGGCATTCAAACATACTTTGTTTCTGCCCAGAAAGCAGTTGCTGTCTTCACATGAAGCAGAGACAATGAAACCTTCTTCTCTTGGATGATTTGCAATTGATAAATTACTCTACCCCCATGGCACACACCCACCCCAAAAAAAAAAAAAAAAAAAAAAGACATCAGCAACATTCTCAGAAGCTTCAAAGCTTATTCTTTCTTATCTCTCAAACCTGACTGTTGCTTTATTATTTCAGAGTTGGATGAGGCCAAATGCATCCCATATATACTTCAGTCTAAAGTTCACACTGGCCCCTTCAGGACTCCAGCTCCTTGACACTTCAACCTCAGTTCCACCAAGAGGGATTTACTTTCTTTCATGCTCTCCACCGCTCTATCCCTGGTGGGAACTCATCCACTCCTAGGTTTCCTAACACCTTCCTTCTGAGTTATTGAAATGAGGCTGCTTGGCCAGCTGAAACTTCTTTGAAGTCTGGGAATATTTCAGATGTCAAGTCAAGAGATTTCCTCTCTCTTTATTTTAGACTGCTGCCTGGGCTTGTAAAAATCTATGAACTACTAAGTATTAAAACCCCATACACAGTGAACTGCTGGCACTGATTTTGCAATCCTACAGTAAATGGAGGAAGGGGAAACCACAGAAATTACCATCATGCATCCTCTGTGGAAATATTAGAAGGATTATTGTTGTTGGGGGATGGGGAAATAAAGATCCATTACTTGGCAAAAGATGTGTAAAAAGCTTTTAGTTCTGTTTTTATGCCACTGAGGTCAAACTAACCATCCTCTCTCTGCACAGGTCATGGTTTGACAACAGAGGAAATCTGGCTAGCACCACATGAGAAATATTGCAGCCCTGTGATGCAAAGTACCCAAACCAAAGTTTTCCGATGGTTTAATACTGCGCATGCAGGCTTTATGACAGGTCCATCATTGCCTGTCTTCCTACAACCAGCAAATAGTTCATCCCATGGGCTGCTTGCTAGCACGTGCCCTCACATGGCTTGTGGTGCTGCTTGGTCTGGCGAGTGTCTGGCAGTGCACGGTTCTAACATTAAACACAGGGCAGCTACTGCTTCTCTCACTGGTTTGGGGCTTAACTGCATTAAGCACAGAGATACAGTGTGCAACTAAGTTCAACAAATCAAAGTAAGAAGCAATCAGCAGGTCAGCATGTAAAAGAAATGCAGTCTTGCATTAATGAGAACAAAGCTGTTGTGAGACAGCTGATTTTCATGGGGAGCAGCCACAGGAATTGCCGGGGGCTCCAGGTTCACAGCGGCCCTTTCAAAGCTGAAGTTTGGCAGCAGCGAAGGGTCATCACTTGGTACGCAGGAGGAAGGAGGAAGAGGGGAAGGGGCCAAGCCCTGACTCTTCCTATGGGTCTCACACGTACAGGGCTTGCTGCAGAAGCAACCAAGTTGCTCCTACTGAGTAGCCAAGGTCTCATACGGCATTAGCAAGGGAGGGCCATGATATCTTACAGGTTTTGAATCACTTCTGCCAGAGAGCCCAATTTTAGCACTTAATTTTGCTCGTGCCCCTTCATAGCTTCTGTGCACACCTCTGCACATCGAACTGGGCTTACAGATTCACAGCTTTCCTGAGCAGAGCTGTGAAAGGATGCAAATTGCTCCGTAATTACTCAGATGCCTTACAGAGGCCTGTGCTACTCAATGTCCAATTTATAACCAATCAGCCCTGTACAACAAGAAGCTCCATGTACAATAACATCTGATTCTGGCTGGCTCTCGGCTCTTAGAAGTTACATCCCCGCAGGATGTAACAAGACAGTTTTATAAAGCTGTGCGGGTAAAAAGAATCATCAAGGTCACCATTTTCAAAAGCACCTAGAGCTGAAACGAAAGGCTAAGCAGATGGTGTGTGGCACAGAGTCAAATCTTTCCTAACTATGGTCCTTTTTTTCAAGTTCCTCTTTGTGTGTGAATTGTCTACATAAACTCAGCTCTGATTTTCAGTATTTTGCCTTAAGACTGTTAAACCGATAGCTGTTAGCACTATGATGTTTTCAGCAACCATCTTATGAGCATATAATTCTACCTTTAAACAGCTAAGCGCTTATAGGTATGTAGAATTTGTATGGCAGCAAGCATTTCAAGTCCTAGCATTCAAAACTGTGCAATTCCCATTTCTTTTTGAAATATACTGATTTAAAGAGCAGAGCTACTACAGGAACACACAGTATCACCTTCACACTGGTTAGACGAGGACATTGTGGATCACTGTTCTTCAGCTCTGTTTCCTTTTTCATCGCTAACTTACTCCTTGACATCTTTTTGGGTTTGTGGGTTTATTAGCAGCTAATTAATTACATAAATCCACTACATAAATGTGGTGGGTTGAGCAGCCAGCAGCCAAGCACCCCCCCTCAGCTGCTCCATCAGCCCCATCTCCTGTGGGGTGGGGACAAAATACAAGGAAGGCAAGAAGACTCATGAATGAAGACACAGACAGCTTAACAGGAGAAGCAAAAGCTGCACCTGCAGGCAAAGCAAAGCCAGGAATTCCGTCAGCACTTCCCATGGGCAGGCAGGTGTCCAGCTGCTCCCTGGAAAGCAGGGCCCCAGCCCACCGAAGGGTTACTTGGGCAGGCAAAGACCATAACCCTGAGTGCCCCCCCTTCCTCCTCCCGTCCTGGAGCTTTTACTGCTGAGCACGGTGTTGTGTGGCATGGGACATCCCTTTGTGCCGGTGGGGTCAGCTGTCCCGGCCGCGTGCCCCCTCAGCCTCTTGCCCACCCCCAGCCTTCTCATTCTGGGCGGGCTGGGGTGTAAGAAACAGAGAAAGCTTGGTGCTGAGCAAGCACCCTTCACCAACAGCCAAAACACCAGTCTGTTACCAGGACTGGTTTTGGCACAGCCCCAAAACACAGCGCGTTACGGGCTGCTCTGAAGAACGTGAACTCCATCCCACAGCCAGCACAATGAGATGGAAATGAAAATGAAAACCTGGGGTTTACTTTTCTCAGGCCGAATGGTGTGGTCAGGTTCTAGGAGAGATGCAGCAGCCCCCAGGAGAAAGTGGAGACCCTTGGTACTAGTAGTGTTCTCACTGCCCTCCAAAAGTGGCATATTCTTTTTTACCCAGAGACTAAGGCAAGCATTTCTTCATTGCTGACACATTGGAAAGGTTGTTCTCAGCAGCAGATTTTCTTGATGACATTGCCTTCCCCATATGCCCTTTCTCCTAATTGATGTCTCATCAGGGAATATTCCTTCTGCCTGAGAAGGTCTCCATGAACTTCAGTTTGAGGCCTCTGGTGCCAGTCCAAGTGAACTACAGAAGATGCTACCTAGCTGTACAAAAAGCTGTTTCTTTTCTCCTCCTGAGGCAGACAGACTGAGACTTGTGATCCAACAACATCCTGACATCTGTCAGCTGGGGGAATGTAAGACCCAGCTTTAATTTTTTATTTCAGATTCATGTAAATGGATCTTCTGCCCTGTAATTAATTTGCTGCTAATTACACAATTACTCTCATTTATAGTATCATTCAAAAATGAATTGATGTTAGCCCAGTCTAATTTGCAAAATAAATTAAGCAAATTGTTACTTGATTTTAAATCAAGTAAATCAACGCCTCCATTCAGTTTGCCTGCATGACGCTGCACCCGACTGCGATGCTGCTGGATGTGGCCAGTGTTCACGTGGCTGCTGCAATTGCAGGACCCTCACTCTCATGCAAGAAGAGGAAGATTAGGGGCTGTCACTGCCTCTGGTTGTGTGGCATTTTGCTTTTCCTGGACTCCTGTTTAAGTTGCCCACTTTGGTCTTGCTCATTATGAAGATTTATACCATCATCTAGTGGAACTCCCCTTAAACTACAACCCATTAACTATCCTAGTCTGCACTTTACATGCAGCCTGAGATGGAGAGAGTAGGCAATGAGGTTCTTGAATTCAGGTTACTAAATATAGGAGGATTTTTGACATCTCCCAGAGCAGGAAAATTTGCCATAACCACTGTAATTAAAATCTTGCTCAATATTTGCCTAATGTCGCATTAAATCCATGTAATGCTGCTGCTTGTCTGCCCCATCCCACCCATCCCTTAGTGTTATTTTTCAAGATCTAGAGACATGACTGCAGCAGCAGCTGCAGCTAGGTTGTATTATACAGAGAGGAAAAATATCTTACTTAGAAAAGCACATTATAAACCAAGAGAATAAACATGTACCCTATCTCTCCACCTCGGATGATAAACCATGCCTGAATAAAAAAGGTATTTAATCCTAATTTCTCATCACAGTGGAATAGACAGCATTTATTCTTGTCTTGTTACAATCACTCTTTTCTAGTAATACACGTATGCTTTTATCAGGCATAGAAATGAGTTGCAGTTCTCACACTTAATTCTCTCCACTCTGCCAAACAGCGTCAAAGATCTTTCCTTGCTTAATCCGGGAGTCCCTCCAGACATCTTCCAAATGAATTTGTTCTTCTTAATCCAGAAAAAGATGGGGAATCACCTGTAGTCCCACAGTGCGCCAGGACATCCAGAGGACCTTCACGAAACTCTCTGAATCAGTGGAAGGAGCACACAGCACTTCCATGCCGTGGAGCTGATTAAGAAACTAAATCAGAGGCAGCATGGCTTTAGATGAGCACATCAGTCAGGAGGAGTATTTCCTATTCAGAGCTCACTCTTCACACACTGGCTCCGCATCTGCCTTTACAGCCATTGATTGAATGCAATGGGCATCACTCACCAAACTCACGCAAGCTGGGGAAAAAGTCATGGCCCTGCTCCCCCCTCACCCCCAAACGCGCTCATTAAGCACACACAATGAGGTGCACACAGCCTGCTTCCCACAGTGCTGCTCATTTCCAATTTATGTGTGGCTGTGGAACCACCGGGGACCCAAGGAGTAATGGCAATGACGACCCCAACGCCAGTGGCCCGTGAGGTCGGTGTACCCCCTCGTACCCAGGATCTGTACCAGGTGTCCGCTTCCTGCCTCCATTTTGCAATGGTACCCAGTGCGCAGCTTACACCAGTGCTAATACCACTACCACAGAGCTGGGAAGGCACCTTCTATTTCTCTTTGATACGTACAGTTATTTTCCCACAAAATGTTTCTTCTCCCTCCTACCATCACAGCAGTAACCAGCTCGTGCTGTGGGGAGCCCTTCTGGGGAAAAGTGCCGACCGTGCATCCGCGCTGTGGATTAGTTTGCTTTTACTCTGATTTAACACTAACATAATTTTCTGTGACCAAATGGCTGATGCCTCCCTCCCCCCAAGGGCACGATTACACCCCTTCAAGCTCAGGCATACGAATTTCACAACAGTCAAAAGACAATGTAAAGGAGAATAGTAATCCAGTATAAAAGCACTTGTTTTTTAATAAAGTGTACTACAGAGCTACAGTGCAGCTGTTTCATCTAATCTGAAGCATGTGCAGTCCATATTAATAGTTAATTTAGTCTGCTTTTAAATCACAGCAACCTGAACAACAACAACAAAAAAGCGTGACCTGTCTTTCCTGGAGGAGCCGAGTCACGTTCCTCTCCAACTTCTCCATGTGACAGAGCAGTGCTACAATTAAAGCACAATAATTTGCTTGCTATTCAAGTCAGGCATTAGTTCTAGTAATGGGGTGCTTGGTGGCGAGATGGATTTCCTTGTTAGGAGCTAAGCACAGGATTAGCTGAATTCTCCATGGAGAAATCTTGATTTGTTCAAGGTCTTTCATGTTTTCTACAGAGAAGGGATTATGTCTACTTAAAGAGGGGGCTTGCTTAAAAAGCTACAAAGTATAAGAAAAGGATTTAGGGCAGTTGGGCCTGTGGTTAAGTAGCTGAGGGGTAGAGGGAGTTTTAGAGCAGAGGATTATTTAAAGCCATAAAGTTCAAAAAATAATTGGTTTAGCACTACTGGGTCAATGCAGAGTAACATGCTGGAAAGGCAGTTAAGCATAAGCTAATATTCATTTTACTTTGGCTAATTATTGCAAGGATTCAGAGTAGAAGGTGAATGAAGAAATGTTCTAGCTCTTTCCTTTGGGGTCCAACCATACAGCCCATTTCTGTGCTCCTTTGCTTTTTTCTATATATATCTGTTGTGACATATATTACCAGCCCAGTGCAAGAATAGCAGAGGGCTCTTTTTAAAGCTCTGACATTGTTCGCTTAATGAGGCCATGAAGTAGACCATTAAAAGCCTTTCAGAAGAGTTGTAGAAATCACAGTCCTCCTGCAGCATCCTGTCTCGCAGGCAGCTCCACTCCTCCTCCCCCTCCTTCTTTCAAGGCACTGGCTATATTATTACTCCAGTTTGACTCCAAGCACACTGTCACGATCATTAGTGCCAGTGACAAACCTAAAGGGAGGCATCGTGCCCTCCGGTCTGTGCAGGGGAATTGAGCAGCGCACGGGGCCCATGCCAAAAGCCTGCTGACTCAGGAGGCATGAGGACTCACCGCGCTTCAGTACAGAACATCCCTTGCCATGCAGGGATGGGGTGCAGGCTGCATTTCACCCTGTACTTTCACCTTAGTTGCACTGCAGATTAATGGCAGACATCTGAGAACAGCAGAATCCAAATTATCCCACCACAGCTGGAGAGCCTGGTAGATTGAGCATGGGTTTCTCCAAGACAGACAGACCAAGCCTGAGGGGTTAAGACGCTGTGGGCATATAGGGGAGATACTTCCATAGGTGTAATAGCCGGATGAATAGTTACACTCTGACCACAACACACGCAAACGAAAAATGTGTCGGACGGATGGTCTGAAACAGCTGTTTAAAGCTGCTCAGGATGGACAACAGCTCAGCAACCACAGTGTGGTGAGAAAGAAGGTTTCTTTCTCTGTAATTCACTGAGAATAGCTCAGTCGGTTTGGTGAGTGCTGGTAAAGAGAAATAAGCATCCATTAGTGTGGTGGGAGGTACGCTCTCCAGGCAGAAATGCTCTGAGTTCATCGAGCAGGATGGAGAAGGGGTAGGAGGTGGCAATGCAGAGTTCATGATGCTATAAAGCAGCAAAAAGAAGCAAAGCACTTGGATTTGGGTGTCATGTGAGGAAACTGGAATGGATTTGTCCTTCCCTCATACAACTCTGGTATATTCACATGCAGTGTGTTGCGTTCAATCCACAGCCCAAAAGATAGTGACAAAAGGGGGGGGGTGGGGGTAGTTTACAATAGAGCCAAAAAAAAATTAGGGGTCCAGAGGTGAAAAATGAGGCAAGATTACAGGAGGTAATTCTGCATGATAGCTTGGCTAAGTGACAACTCGGTGCATGGTGGGGAGGCATAATAGGAGATGTCAAATATTTGAAAGGTATAAAAACAAAGGCAATAAAAGGAGTTATTTGGAGCAATGCATAAGGTATAATGACATGTGTGGAAACAGAATCAAGATGTGCAGACTGTCAGAAAATTTACTGGGGTAGCAAATAGTCTCCAAGCAAACTTGATTATTCTGGAAAATTAAAAGTTGTATAGACATAAGACGAAGAAGTGTACATTAGGGAAACACCACAGGTGGGACAAAGGAGTAAATCTTTGTGTCTGATATGCATGATATGAGTCAAGGTACACGGGAACCCAGACAAAGTAGGTAAGATACTCTGGCAAAACACACACAGTGCTTATTACTGCAGATTCAACTAAGCACCTGAAATCCATTAACATCAGTATATTCACCCTTGCAGGGGTTCTGCAAGGTAAGAGGACACATGTATTCCCATTCTATGGGTCTCAAACTGACATGGAGACTAAGAGCTAAATCCCCAATGAGATCTGGCATTGCCACGCTTATAGTTACAAACCTGACCTAGCTCAAGGCATGAGCAGAGGACCGTGCTTACCAATAAAGTTAACATCTGTTTACTTTTATTCTGCTCTCAATGCAGAAACACCATCAGTCAGCTGATGATTTTTCATCCTCTGCCATGACCAGTAGATTGGTTTCTTCACAGATTTGTCCTCTGCACAATTTCATTTCCCAAGTCCAGTAAACAGGACATTTGTCTTATGATAATTCAGGTACTATTCCTGACTCTTAGCACAGGTTACCTATGTTGGGCTTTGGAGAAACCACTGTTCCTCACTTTTTCTTGACCTACTCCACCTTGAAACTGAAATACCAACATTTGCAAACACCATACCATGAGGGGAAACTAATTTATTCATTTTTTTTGCAAAGTGCTTTGGATGAAAGGCACTATAAAATTCAAAATATTGTTTTTGTCTTGAAAGATTCATGCTACTGAATAGGTGAAAAGGTTCCTTTGAATAAAAGGTGATGATTTATCTACCTTTTAGTTGCTTCCTTTGTTCCCTGAAGCTGCATATTTAAACTTTTCTAAGCAGGAATTTATTATAGATACAGGAGAATAGAGCAGTCTTTTTAAAACTCAGCTGCTCTGCTCAGACCAAAGTTCTGGGATGAACTAAAATTTAATCCACTATCATTATAGGCATTAGCTTTTTCCATTTCAAGATTTTTATGAATTAAAAAAAAAAAAAAAAAAAGAAAAAAGAAAGAAAACCAAATGCCAACCACACTCAACGTCATTAATACTGAAGGAAGAGCATCTAGCCCCCATTTATTACCTTTTCCCAGATTAATTAGTGAGTATTTGCTGATACTCTTTACATTCCCACTTTGTTAGCCTCAGACAGTAATTTGCCATCACTGCCTTCTAGCATCATACATGGCATCTCTTCTGTATGAATACCCAGCAGCCATACTAGAGATGCCAGTGAATTGTCGTTACTGGCATGACAAAGAAGCATATGGCTGAGTCGTAACTCCCAGTTCTCAAACCAAGCATCCATTTCTCACATGCTGATTCCTCTTCACAAGTGGAAGTGACTATGTGAGGGACTGCAAACAAGCAAAAGCATCCATACTGGTAATGACTTATAACTCCTCTGACAGATGGGTAGTTTTGTGATAAATTGAAAATTGTGCAGTGGTGCTGTTTATTATTAATTTTCCTTCTTCATTTTTTAACTTCAAATCAAAATAGGACTGGAAGCAACAACGTGGGTCATATAGTAGATATTTAATCCAGGGGAATGTACAGATTACCTGCTGTGCACGACGCAAGTCCCAAAGCACTTTCAGAATCCTTTAACAAACTAATGCACCCTAAAACAGAATACAAATAGTCCCCCAGAAGAGAGGGTGTTGGCGCAGGATGCAAAGCAAACCAAACCAGCCTTATTTTCAAGCACAGCCTTTCCTGTACCCAGTGAGGTGTCTGAACAAGGAAGCGCCCGTGGCCTCCTCATCAGGTGCCTGGATGAGTTGCTGCCAGCCCATCTCAGCAGTGGTGTGATGCCCGTTCCACAGAAACCTCACAGCCCTGCAATCCTTCTCACTGGAAAAACAGCTTGAAGGGACAGCCAGAACAAATCATGTGTAGCCATGGTGACTAAATCCAGCTGGTATCTATCAGAGAGTTCATCCCCTTTCCCCTACACATATAAGCACATAGCCCATGTAATATGTTTGACACAGCTAGGTATTCCTGTCCTTATGATTTTATCCTTCCTGGTCCAAACTGTCTTGGTTCTCATGTAGCCTTTTGTTACTTAATTAACATTTAGAATTTCCAGAGGAGTATCTCCATCATCCCCGGTCCACATAGAGGGATGGCAAAGGAACAAGGCATTAGGAGGGTGTTCGAAGCAAGAACACTAAAATTTAAATCTGAATGCCATTCAGCTGAGTTAAAGAAATAAAAGAAAACAAACTTCACTCTACTAGAGATTTGTGGTTTTCTATACCTATGAAGAACAGGTACCATCTAAATAATAAAAGGAACTTACTTATTTGAAAGAATGAATCAAATTTTACTGTACTGTGTAGGTAACGTCGGCATTTCATAGTATAGCCAGTGATAGATCCATCTCAAATCTCTGTTCCATCATTTCAAATATTTCCATGTTCAAATTGCCTTATTTTTTAAGTAGGCTTTTGTGCCAGATATATATATTTTAACTGGACTTGTATGGCACAGTAGAGACATCCAGTGGTTTGTTAGATTATTAAACTCATGACTGTCATTGAAGATATAGTACAGAGCTATTTCCATTAGATAATGGTAATTTTAATTTGACCTCAGACACAAATTTAAGATTTGATATTAAGCAGCCCTAATTCAGGAACTTGCAGTAATTTGACATCAGATATTTAATTTAATTTGCCATACATCTAACTACTTTCTTGTGATTTATGTGAAACACAAGCTCCATTTATACTATGGGGTAAATCTTCAGTCGCCATAAGTCAAAGTAACTTTGCTGAAGTCAATGGAGTTTTGTCAAGTTACTGTCAGAGGACATGGCCCTATCTATTTCAGAGAATTGGGAAGGCATGTCTATTAGGAGTTTCAGATTCCTCAGCAGAAAATTCTGTTTTGGCTTGTATTTATCATGCTATCCATTTAAGAATGCTGGGAGACAGACTATGAGTGTCAGTTCAGTCATCTTGGGCATCTCATTAAATAGCAGCAAATACATTATGGCAAGGGACAGAAGATTGCTGGAAGCAAGAAAAGATCTGGCAGTTGAGAGGGAAAAGGCAGCCCAATAGAGAGAGACAGAGATTTAGCAGCTGAGTGATGGGGCCAGAGCTCTGGAAACACAGAAATAAAAGAGAAATGAAATTTTGAAGGAAGAGGGGGGAAAGAGACAAGCTAGCATGACAGCAAAACTTGGATCAGAAAAAGACAACATCAGAGAATCAGAGTCAGTTCTGACTTGCAGTCTGTAAAACTCCATTTACGTTCAGTGGGGCTGTACAGAATATAAGTCAGGGTTGCTTGGGTAGAATAAAATCCTTAAAAAGACAAAGAAAACCCTAAAGCTAGCAGGCCATAGAGAACCACAAAGGTATGCAGCCTGTCAAAAAGCTTGCAAGGCTGTGATTTACTAAAGTGCTGCCTTTGCTAAGAGCTTGATCTACAAGACGTTTAACCCAGCAGGAGTCTTCCCATGGACTTTGGATCAGGCTCTGAAAGAGCAATGCTCGACCAGCTCATAAAGTGAATAAGAGCACACATATCTTTTCTATTCACAGGAGCGAGGAGGAGGTTTTAAATTGCTTTGTTTCAGACAAGCTATTTACAAACAAAAAGCAGAGCTGATGCATGCACAGTGCCTTGTTAGAAGGAGGTTGAGGGGAGTTAACACTAATCAGTGTTAATTAGTAGTTGGCATGAATACCACAGAAAAATTTAAATGAAACACTGAATATATTCACTAGTCTCAGTGGTTATTCACCCTTTTAATAGATACACATGCCTGTAGAGGAGAATTGAATATCGGTTTAAACCAAGGGTCTATCAAGCCTAGTGTCCTGTTTCCAGTGGTTACTATAAGCATAGAGTCAGGGGGCGAATAAGAAAAGGACAAATCTGTCCTTATGTCCCGCTCTACTACATATTTGCTGGTCACTATGTATCTACATATGAAATATTTTTTGAATATGTAGGCCAAATACAGATGGGAATAAGCAGCAAGTATAGGAAAGCATAAAGCAGTATACTCCCTTGTGCCAGGAACATTTTCAGTCTGACCCTTTTCTTTCAGTTAGACCTACAGGTAGATCACTCAAGACCCTCTTACCCTGCAGATGAAGCAAAATTGCAATGCTTTTTCATCTCGTGTGCTTTGGAAAGCTACATATTAGGGGGAAGCTGTAAAGCATCCCTGCAATGAAAGAATTTGGCTTCACTCTTCGCCATGATTTGGTACTGTACAATTATCTGCAAGCCTTTAATTTCTGCGCCACACTGAGTTCCTTAACCCCAGCACTTTCCATTCAGACTTGTTAACATAAGCCAAGAATTTTTCCACCCCCCATCAGAAGTGCGTTCATAGTCCTGATTTTGAGGGCAGGTAAATGGAGGGATACTTTGTTCAACTGAACAAAAGAGCTCTGCCTGCAGTAATACTTTTTAATGTCTTTAAAGTGAGATCCTAGGCTGAACTTCAATAGTTGACAGAGTGCTCTGTTGACAGAGGTGACAGGGCAACAATTTCATTTTTTATTGAACCATGTCTCAAAAATGCAGTAAGGGCACAAATGATAAACAAACATTCACAGTGAAAAATAGATCACAAGGTTTCCAGAGCAATTAGCACCTAACACATTCTTCTCAGGAGACAACTGAAATAGTACAGGTGACACTCAGCACTAGTTTTTCTTTAGTGTCTAGTAGTGCTGGTGAAAATTGCTGGCTTGACATAGGTCAAGAGTCTACAGGATTTTTTTTAACCTCTGATCAGACAAGAAACAAAACAAAACCAAACAAAAATACACCCTTCCCCAAACTGCCTCCTGTCCCCCTGCATCAGCTTGGCAAAGTGCAATGAACTAGGGATGAACTAATTAATAGTCAGTCTCCATGCTTATTCATACATTGCCTGTTCTGTTGATACCATGTTCATGTTGCAAACTATTCTGTTTTCTGACAGTGTCATTTTTGTGGGGAGTAGAACTGTCTCATGTCTGCTAGTTCATTTTGCACAGACATCAAATGAAATAGTGTTCAAGTAGATACTGCTGAAGAAATCATTTGCACCTTTATTAAAAGTTATCAGAACCTGCAGCACAGGTATGCACATATGTAGCTAGCTTTGAGTGTGGTCAGTAAAAACAAGTATTTGGACCCTTCACAGCTCACAGAGTTTCATCACAATGTGTATTTGTGTAAAGACAAAAAATGAGGATTTTTTTTTTAAGACCTCTTCGCATAGGCTGTTGACCAGAACAGAGAAACTGGGTCGCTCACAGGGTGGACCTTTAGTCCACACATGCATTTCCTTGGTTTCCATTTCCATTCTCTCAGATTGCGCGATATGCCACTCAAAAGAAACTCAGAATTCAATAATAAAAATAGGTATCAAAAGTTGAGTTAAATTTGAATATATTCAATTACTCTGATCTCTTGGGAACTGAAAATCTATTACTCATTACACATATCAGAAGATTTAAGACATAATTGTATTCCTGATGGGCTTTAACTCATGAAACCAAAGACAGAGAAACAGTGACTTGACCAGGGGAACCTCCACCTCAGGCTGAGCAGAGCAGCACTTTTTTTAGCCCAGTTTTCACAGCATCCCTTTCATGTAACATTTGTAAGAGATTTCTGTTAGAGCTTCTTAGAAAAAATTATTTTGGACATATTTTCTTTATTTTGATGGCCGAGCAAAAAGACAAGCTCTTCACTATTGTTATACTACTAGGGTTTACAAAGACTCTATTAATATTAGAGTCCATTTAAAAGTAAAATGTCCTATTATAGAGAGTAGAAAATTTGCTGTAATCTGTGCATTTCTCATGAAAACCTCAGAAGGGAAACATAACGCTTTTAGATAGATGTCCTTTCATTATACACCAGTTACAGAAGATGGTAACAAAAGAAAAACAACAGCTGAATACATACAAAATACCGTTCCCTTCCCACATTCAAGCTGCAGGGCAGCCCAGAATGTAGCCGAGGCAGCAGGAGATTGCAACTGGCCTCTCTTCTGAACTCATGGGTAGCTTTCTAATACCCAGATCTTTGAACACAATTGTTCTATCTTTTGAAAGACCACCTTTAACCACCTCTGTTCTTTGTGACTGTCAGCCCCATCACAAGATATGATTCTCCAGATATTTATTTAGATCCTGTAAATTATATGTAGCATGGTAGGTGGTATAGGAAAATTGTATTCTTTACACATTGGACCCCAAAAAGCACAAAGCAGGTTAAAGACGACCAGCATATATCTGACTGCCATTCATCAGCTCAGAAGCTGAACACTCACTGTCATTAGCAGTGCAGAACCCTTAAAGCAAAGAGAAATTCTTCTTCTTTTGCAAATGAGGACCCTTAAGGAGAAGAGAGTGGAAGTGATTTCCCCAGGTCACGGGGAAGCGTGACACTCTGTCAGGAACTCTCTCTGGGTCTCCTTAGGTTTCAGTTCAGGGCACCGAGGTCGTCCCAGCTATCCTCCTAATAGCCACCTCTCTGGGACACCTGCAGTCTTTCTGGGTTTTGCTTCATATGTGACTAGTTAAGGAAAAGGCTAAAGGATTTTTCAGCAAAGTAAATCTGCAGCATATCCAGTCCTTTTAAAAAGCCTGCTTTGAGTGGACTGGACAGCTACATTAGAAGAGCTGTGATATGATGAATAGAAAAATGCAGGGCTCAGATGAAGTCTTGATTAACTTGTCATCCTAATCGCCTCTGGAA
The DNA here is from genome assembly GCA_013400195.1 of Aramus guarauna. Classification (NCBI taxonomy): domain Eukaryota; kingdom Metazoa; phylum Chordata; class Aves; order Gruiformes; family Aramidae; genus Aramus; species Aramus guarauna. Next base: position 84,530 of record VXBL01003199.1, read on the forward strand.
ACAGAGGGAAGAGGATATTTTATTTTTAAATTTTCATCTAGGTGACATCTAGTGCAGCAGAAGAACATTTGCATTGTTTTCCACTAAATGCGTGAGTGGGAGAATATGAATGTGAGACTTCTTGGTGTTTCCTGTGTGACAGAAAAAGACAGAATCAGAAAAGTGATTTTTGAATCTGTATGCAGGAGATCAGGCATTTATCGCAGGATTTATGTTTTGAAATTGATTTAGAAGAACAAGCACTGACTGGAACCCTTCCCTAAACCAAACCTAATTTTGAGATTTGGAAGCATCCTGTCTACTTCAGAAGGATAGAGAAGAAACAAGAAGCTTCCTTGTTCCTTTCTGCTCCTGAATTGGTCTATATTAGCAATTACTTTCCATTTTACCTGCTTTCACTGAATTTTCAGGCCCATGTTTCAGAATCAAGAAGTTGACAGTTATGGGGCTTACTTGAATTGGTTCAAGGCTTAAAAACCAGATACAGGTAGGGAAACTTGATAGGCGTGACAGAGCAGTGAAAAAAGCAGTCTTAAAAGGAAAGTTAAAAAGAAAAAAGTAATATTGTTGAATAGGGGAGAGACCTGGAGCAATTAAATGTAATTACCAAAAAATAGTTATCTTTGCCTTTTCTCTACCTAAAAATAACGAAGTACTCAGGGCTATGTTGGCTACTTAACTTGCTACATATTGTACTGCAAAGTAGTGTCAAGTAATACAATTCATTTCAAACTCGTGCTGCATGAGCGTCAAAGCAATAGTACTGACAGAAGAAGCAGTTACAAAATAAACAGTTACCTGATGCTGGAATAATGATGGTTTTATTGCATAGCTAGATTGCTAGACTTGTACCCTTGCTCAGCGATACCGGTTATAAATGACTGTCAGAAATATGCTTATATTGGTAGTAAGTTATACCCGACTTTCCTGCCTCACTGCACCGACACATCCATCTGCCATGGTCTGAACCCTTTCACAATCCGTTTAAGCCCCTTATGTTTCCGTATACATCCACTGCCATTTGAGCCTGGTACTTTTCATAACCCCTATCTGCAAGGAAAAAATCAATTTAAACCCATCCTGGACGCAGAAAAGTTATCTCTTGAAGGGACCTTTATGCCCTATTTCCCTGCTCACCAATGTGAAGACGTCTGCCCTCCTCTGCCTCTACTCATTCCCACCAGCTAGCCCCAGCTGCCAGAGAAAACTTGTCCACTTTGGGAACCGAAAGGGAAACCCTTCTCAAGCCAACCGCTCTCTATCACTGTGTTAATAACCATGTCCCCCTTTGTACTCCGTATCCATCTGCTGCCTTCTGTCTTACATGGTTTGGAAGGTGAATGCATAGCCCTGAGTGATTATGCTCTTGTTATACTTCAAAAAATCTGAGCAAATCAAGAACATTATCCTTGATCCATGCATAACAGATAATTTAAGGGGAGGAGAAGGAGGAGTATCACGCACCACAGTACGGGCCAGGAGAGGCCACCACCTATCTGTGGCCACTCTGTTTTGAGGAGTGAGCAGGAAATGGAGGATCTCACCCACTCCTGCAGCTGAGGCCTGGGCTAAACAGCCATAACTTGCTGGAGGGCTGTAAGTCCAATATATTTCAGGGGCCCTGATGTCAGCCAAGGGGTACAGTAAAATGATAAGAAGAGCTGGCCAAAACACGTGACGGAAGACAAAGAGAATCTTTTGAAGGAAAGCAGTGTGGAATCCATGGAGGATTTGCATGTTTTCCCTGAAAAAAAGGAGGTTGTGACTGATTATTTTTAGGGATCAGTGAGTGTGGAAAAAGCAAGGAAGTATATTCTATGGCAAATATCTTTAGTACCAAGTATCACTGCTGGAGTGTTTAGATCCAGGGGTATTCGTTGTGCCCACTTCAGTAATGGTATATAAGCCTTTAGGTAAATAAAATTTATAACACCTAGCATCACAGTTTTAATAACATTTTACATTGCAGCTCTTTCGGTGTAGCTAAAGGACAGAGCAACTTTTGCACGGCACTGACTGTGAATCATTGGAAAGTCTCAGGATGGTGCCCTGATTTCCATCATTCCAAACGATCGTTTTTGTGATTCAAAAAACTATGCACCAGAGAAAGGAAAATACTTATTCTCTCTCTGAATTTATTCTGACAAAGTGATCCAGTTGTAATGTTCTCTTACTATTTCTGAAATCTGGATATGCCCCAAAATATGCAAAGGCAATCACATGAAATACAAAAACCACAGGCACACATTTGTCTTGCTCTATCCGTAGGAATCTGTCACTGAACAAAGGAATCAGAAAAAGGAAAAAAAAAACCCAAACAACAAAACAACCAAACAAACCCCAAACAGAAAAAAACCCCACAATGTTGGAAGAAAAAATGTTGATGCAGACACAGAAACCAATAAAAGCAAGGAAGTTCTGAATCCAGGTCACTGCGGAGTCCTAAACACAGGCCTATTGTGTTTTGATGCAGCAGCAGCCCATATGGTCTTCCATTAGAGGGTCTCAAAGCAGTGGGCAATGTTACCGTACCATATGTGCTGATTGGAACAACTGTGATGATTTATGTTAGCACGCATAAGGATTTTTTCCTTTCCCATTTTGTTTTTTATTCTTGTTCTGTTAGTAGAAGCCTAAGAATGCTAAGAATGGACAACCTTGTCATTAGCAGTTTCCAACATTAATGCTAAATTTGTCTCTGAAAAAAAAATGAGCAAAATTACTCTAAGGCCAACAGCACAGGAGTACGTGCTTAAAAGTGAGGTCTCTAACCTGGAACTACATTTTTCCACCATATAAAAGATCCCAGTTTCTACTTTGGCTTCACACTGCTTCTAATCAATTCCCTGCTAGGAAGCAACAAAAAGGCAATGGCCAAAAATGAACCTGATGGAAATCTACTTCTCAGAAACTGAGGTTCACAATGCACGTTTCCTTCTCAATTTCCCAGTTTAAAACAAAGCAAGTGAAAAGAAAATCAAAGAAACATTAAAAATTATATCAGTGAGTAAAAAAATCTTGCTTTCTGCAAACAAGAAACAATAATGTAGCAAAAAAAAACCAACCAAACCAACAACAAAAAAATCCCAAGAGCATCTTCTCCCATTTACTCAGGAGTACAAAGCAGAGTTATTCATGACTTTGCTACCATGGATCAGTTCTGTGTGTAAAAATTGCCACACAACACCTGACAAATGCAGCGTTGAGTCCTACATCCTGTTCTGGTGAGTACTGCATACTTCGTGGAAAGATCATAAAAAGGAAAAAAGAGCCCAGTAACAGAGGAGCAGATATCTTTTTACTTTCCATGTTGTTACAGCTCTACTACCCCCACACACCAAATGTCTTTGTCAAGTGTAAGAACTGCAAGGTGAGGTTAGGTCGTTATTTACAGACTAAACCAGTTGAATAATTAATTCAGCTGACAATTGTTGAGTTTCCATATTTATAAAATGTAAAGAAAAAAAATGGCTTGGAAGGAGATTTCAACAGCAGAAAGACAGGAGGTACTCAATCCCTTAAAAAATCTTGGGCAACTGCCAACCAGCAATAGCAATTGCTCTCCTTCAACTCAGATAATCCTCCTCCTCAATCCCCACAGTTTTTTCTGAATCTCAGATGAAAACTAGGTGCTCCAGTGTCAGATGGTGTTCTAAGCCATTGATCTAACACACACACACACACACACACAACTGAGTTAACTCACCCAGTTGTGTGTACATACCTTCGTGTCTACAGGTGTATATGGACTGTGTGTACACACACACACTGATAGAATGTATGTAAGATACTGGTAGTTTCACAGATTACTTCTTTATCATCAGCACATTTTTCAATTGTCCATACACAAAAGAAATTAAATCAGAAATAAACTGTTCAGATCTTTTACAGAATTGCATACCTAAAGCAACAGAAGTCCTTACCTAAAAGCCAACTGCAAGGACGGACCACACAATGAACCCAAGGAAAATTGGGGGGGTTTCTGATAGAATCAGGTGAACTGAAGCTGGGCAAAGCAGAAGAGGGAGCAGTCAAAGAAAGAGGATAAAGCCAAAAAAGAACTGGTCGTCCAGGAAAGTATGCAAGAAGTGTTTAGGGGCAAAGCACTGGCCGAAAGTCAGCTGGCTTACCACAATCAAAACAGCACACTCGCCTCATCCAGTGCAATAACTTCATATGCCTTCCATGTAAATAATGTCATTCCACTGAGTAACCCTGAACCTACCAACTACTCCTCGTAGCAGAAACATTAATCAGTTGTGTTTTGAAGTTAAATCTTAACTATATGGTTTTCAAAGTGCCCAGTCTCAGGAAATGCAGAGCTCTGTTTTGGGAGAGTGGAGGACAGGGACAGACGAATGCAATGAACTCGACAGAAATAGCAGAGCACGGCTCCGTGACTCACTGAGCAAGACCTTGATTTGGCTACCAAATAGGTAGGGTCAGTCCAGCCACAAAATACTTCTTTCATCCATTTTCATATTATGACAGAATGCCTCACAGGGAGGCCTAAATACCTCCATTTTATCGGTTCTTAAAATCCAGTCAAATGTCATGCAGAAGTTGATGAACTTGGAAAAGAACAGCAGTAATCAACCTGAAAAAAAAAAATATTTTTTTAATCCCTTTTTATTTGATCGTAATCACTCTGTGCTATAGTCGGTCAGTAAACACAGGATTGGAAGATAAATAAATGTACCCTGGCAGTTGCCTCAGCTGCCACTGTGGTGCTTTCTGACACATAATTAGAAAACAAATGGCAGATTAGCTTAATAATATTCATTAGCATCTAATGAAACTGAGAGTGTTTCCTATTTAAAGCATGTTGGGCTGTTAGTTGAATTTAAGTAAATTCTGTATTTCCACCCTTTAGCTATGAGAAGACGACTGGGGGATGGGGGAGAGTAAGCATACAGTTAACCCTTTCTCCCTTGGCCGTGTTATGAATTGATGTTTTTTCCCCAAGTCTTTCCCCTAGTCTTCAGGGAAGGAACAGTTAACAGAAAAGCAGGGCCTCCTTTCAGGCATTGTTGTTCTTCTGCGCCCCCTCCCTTCTTTTTTTTTTTTTTT
>VXBL01003199.1:91251-119329 GCA_013400195.1 Aramus guarauna
ACACACACACACACTCACCCCTCCCCAAAATAGTCACCACTTCTTTCACCACTGAAAGCCTAGGACCTGAGCTTAACTGTCACCTACAGGTGAGCAAAACTAGAACTCAGACTCTAAGGGAGGAGAAGAAATCCCAGAGCCCCAAAATATTAGGTTTTCCTCAGCCATCTGCATTGAAAAAAAGGAAGTAGTAGGACAAACATCCTAGATGCTCCCAGCTGCCAGATTTCCACATTCAGAGGAAGCAGGAATGATAGGAAATGCAAGCTGCTTTTATTACTTCTGTGACTGTGCCTGTGACAGGCAGCTGGAGATCTAAGACCTTAAGACTGTAGATCGTAAAGCGGTATTAAAGTAATGACGTAGGTTTTCTAATGACTTTCAGTTCATTTTGCCTTTCTCTGTTCATATTACCTCAGGCGTACTGGGAATTTGCCCGATGGGTATGCTTTGTCCCTCTCCTCACCTTTCAGTCAGAGGACAATTTTTTCTATTGGTCCAGCAATCTTCAAGGTAGGAAAATGGAAGCCAGGCATAACATAACACCTCCAAATCTTCTTCATTTCATTTTAATTTCTGACAAACATTTCAGACCTGGCTTCAAAGGCATGGATATGGTGATGTGTTCCCAACGATCATATTGACACAAGTATAATTTGTTTCCAGGGTGCTCCTAGAGCTTTGGAATATGAAGGTCTTCAAAAACTTCTCGACACCAGAGATCACATGGAAGCTATATACCACTTTCTTCATTGTTGAGGTATTGGATGGCTTCTGATTTGGGTTGACAAATCTTCACTGCCACGTTTTACTTTAAAAATAAGTGATATCTAGGAGTATTGTGGCAAATCAGCAATTTTTTCTATGTGTACAAATTGCCTAAATACCTGAAACTTGCACTGGAGAGGATGGGACAGATGCAGATAATCAAATCCACCTTTTATTCCATATTGTATGCTTTGTAACATTTGACTGTTTTTTAGTGCCAATTCTGAAATTGCACTGACTTTGAAGCAGCCATCCTTTAACAGTAAATGCATTTATTTCTCAAGTTCCTCCATGCCAATGCATACTAGGGTTTTATAACCATTCATCAGTTTTTCAGTTGTATTTTTCAGAAAAAGCTAGAGGAATCTGACCAATCCGAGCACTTGTTCTGGGCTAGAAAAAGATGTACTTAACTTAATTAAATACCTCTATAAAAATGCCTAAGTAAGGCCTATATAGAAAGCAATTACAACCATTAAGAAGTTTGTCTTAAGTAATCTTGACCTACGGAACTGCTTACAGTCTGACATGATATTTAAACCACAAATTTATAATAAGGTATTCTCCTTTTCTGGTCACTGGTTATATGTTATTTCATATTTTGACCAATATATTTGGGAATAACTTCCTGGGTGAACTCCATGTTGAAAATAAACTGCACACAAAGACATATGTATATTGGATTATATTAGCAAAGTATTAAGCAGATCAAGAGATAAAATATTTCATGAGGCAAATAACTTTTCATACACACTGGCCCCATACAGAAGCTAAAGACCACAGCCTACATCTGTGTTTTAAATAAGAAAGTGCATGCACATTATTATTGTTCCTGTTCCTAATAGTAATTACCAATTTTAAACAACATAAAATATTAAAAAGGAGTTACGGTTGCAGTAGCCAAAGACAGACATTCAAGTTGTAACCTTGGTGTTCATTCGTCCTTGACGAGAGTTGTAACCATGCCGTGCTCTCAGGCGGCTTTAGAAAGGAGTGTGATAGTGTTATCTTTACAGTTTTTCTTAGGGAAGAGTATATGTTCAGCAAGACTTCCTTAGGTGAGACTAGACAGCAAAGAGAGTAAAACTGAAATTGTTGACCGCTCTTGTTCAAGAAAGCCTCCCTTCAACAATTATCTTCAATCATTTTCTATTGATAAGCACCAGCATAATAAAATATTCTGCAAACATCTGTGAAAAATTGGCATTTTTAGTGTTTAATATCCAAAAGAAAGCTGTACTGCCATCTTCATATGTGTTTTACACTGCATATGCAGGCACATTTATTTTGAGAATTAAAAGTGTAAAATGCTTAAAATGTGCAAGTGCATATAGTCCTATACTGAGTTTCTAAATTTGAGAGCAGAATTTGCAGTATGTTGTTTGCCTTGAATTTGCAAATGTTTTTTCATATATGCTGAGTGGTGATGTACATCAAGCTAGGACTGAATATGTAGGTTACTTGTTGAATGTAACTTCATTATAGAGAACACAATTCCTATTATGCAGTACAGATATACTATTTGTGTTTCCCTATTACAGTGTAATGACTGGAATGTTGTTTATATTTGCCTCTTTCAGATACAATTTTTTGCTTATTTATTGCCTGTGGCAGAGCACAGGTTGGGGTGGTTCTCTGAGATTTAGTGCTTCCTTTCAGAAATTCAAACTTATCTCTAAATAACCTTCTCTCTCAGCTTTGCCACTAATTTTCAGGACGTCAGGACTGGACCCAGTGTAATAATTTACAGAAAAATTACATTGGTTTAGCCTACTAAGGCAGTAAACAACTTCTTTCACCACCATGCCATAAGAAACAGTCACAAACATGGAACAATTAAGGTTTGCTTTGTAATTTATGTCATATGTATCAGCAGAATTACTATTTTAGTCTTCTATGATAACCTTATTTCTGATTCTGGCTGGTTTTTACTCACAGGTTCCTACGCATAACCTGATACTGCTTTCTCTGATGCTTTCCTTGATTGCCTTGACTGATTACCTTCTTCACTGTTCAGTACAACTTTTTTTCTGAAAATATAAGAACTGTCTCTGTGTCTGTACTCATTTCATATGCTTTCAGGCCTGGAACATGATACTTGTCAAGCTAAGCTCATTTTCTATTGCAGAATATTTGACAGATGTCAACATTTCATACAGGTTCCTATCTCTATTAGTAATCACTGGTGTATTTGTTTTTATTGTTCTAAAAGGAAATACATGTTTTTGCCAGTTTTGCTCACATCATCTGTCTGTGGCTGCTATTAGACTTTATTTCATGCTGCCCAGATACGTATTTTCTTTTCAGGTCTGTTTTTATCTTGGTTTTACAAGCATAGAATCACAGAATCATAGAATGATTTGGGCTGGAAGGGACCTCAAAGACCATCTAGTTCCAATCCCTCTGCCACAGGNAACATTCAGTGATTGAAATCTGGGTTCCTGAACACTTTTGTCTATGTTTTGGTGGGAAGTTTTCTCACTTTCAGTTATCAGTTTGCCTGAATTTACCTTGTCATGGGTCCACTCTGTCCTCACCTTTACACCTTCTGTCAAGGATCGTATCTCCAAAGCAGCAGGGACTGGCCTTCTTCCCCTCTTTACTCTCCTTTGGGTCTCAGTCCTCACCTGAGTACTCATGACCCACCTACTCCCAAATGCATCCAAAGTCCAAGCAGATCCACAGTTCATTGTCCAATACAAGACAATATTGGGCGGTCCCTAGTTTGGAAAGGAACAACAAAATTGTCACTTGTGCCCAGGCCTGCATACAGAGGCAAATATTGCCTACAGGTTTCCCTCAAGACTTTCACAGGGTGAGTGCTTCCCGGAGGCTCACCGGCAGAATTCCCATCACATCAACAGCTGCATCCTTCTCAAACCTGTGTCGTGCTGTTTCTGACCCTTCTGCTTTCCCCAGTCATCAGTCAACAGAAATTAATGCCAATCCACTGGTCTTCCACGTATTGGCAATCCTTCATCTGTTATTCAGATTAAACCCAATAGATTGAGCAAGACCAACCACTTCTTTCTACCTCTAATCAGGGAAGAAATTTGGCCTTGTAATTAACAAAGCTTCACCATAGCTAATTTCCACAGTGACAAAAAGTGAGTTCGTTCTTCATGTTTTCTACAAAATATCACTACTCTGTGTCTTTTGTACTATTCCTCGTGCTACGCTGCAGTGACAACTCTTCCCTTGCACATCCAGGGCTGCATAGGATTTTTAAAACAATCTGTTGGTCTACTCATGTATGTAAGGATAATGTACACAAGTGTCATTTTCTAGGATGTGATCTGTGTGTCGTTTTTCAGCTGGCATGTGAACTTACTCAGAATCATTTTCAGGGTCTCTAGGTTTTCTATGAAAGTTTTACAAATTTGTTAAACCATCCAGTTGTCATTCACTTTCTATTTTCACCTGTCTGATTGATTTTTATAACGCCCCAGGCAACAGCAGATTTCCAGTAAAAGCAAACTGGGTCACATCATTTATTTCACTTACTTCTTCAAGATGACTTACTGGTTTCCTTCCTCTGATTGTTTTATTTCTGATCATATTAGAAGTTGGGATTTCCCCCCCTTTTTTTTTTAGCCTGTGTTCTGTAATCACAGCAATCTATATAGATATATATCTATGTATTATATATGCTACAGAGAGAGATATAAGATATTCATATAATAACATATATAATACATATGAGAGAAAATATGTCTTATTTATGTTTTGGATAAGATATGTTGTGTATATATACTTATAATATGTATATAAGATACATTTTATATCTTGACACCCAAGATAATTATAGATATCAGCACTTCTCGTGTGGCGAGAAGTTGAACTCTAAGCCTTCAGGCCTCTCTAAGTCCTGAGGCGTATTGAAAATGATAATATAATAACCCATGGTTTGGTTTGCCATATTACTTAATTAATCCAGCTGCTCCAGAATTGCATTCTTCTTTCACTGGATATTAAACCAACTTGTCAATTGTAATTGCAGAGCTCCTTTTTCCTTTTTTGTCTCATTCAGACCAGTTCTACTGAGTCTATCTTTTCCTTGCATTCTACGTCTTTATTTCAGTCATTTTTAGTCTAAAGGAAATGCATGCTGTAAAAGGTTGAAATAAAAAAATGGCTGAAATTCATGAAATAATGATTGTAATTTATAGAGAAACTTAATATTTCAAAATATTTTATTTGTAAATATTGGAAGTTATATCTGTAGAAGTGTAATAAAAGTCTTCCGCTTACACAATAGCATATAGGCTGCTGTGTTATATGGATAATGCTAACACATCAGAAATAAATAACTTCAAGTTTTAAATACATTCCCACTCTGTTGTGTTAAAGATGTGTCAGTCTGTTGAAATGGGCTCGCAGCACAACTCTGTCACGTGCACAGGAAAATGAGTCCTTCTGAGGACTATCAGGTAACATTGCAAAATTGCTTCTTTCTCTGCGCACAAGCACACAAAGCTCCTTTTTAAAAAGTAGGTACATAGCTTTCTTGTCTTCATTTAATTTTGCCTTCCCTCTTCTATTGACATTGAGCAGGAAAATATATGCAGAAGGTGATACAAAGAAAACATGAGCAATGTAGTAATGAAATAAGATAAATGAATAACATTTCTCCCTCGGCACTTAAACCACAGGGAGAACCGACTGACTCTGATATTGCTGCTCTTCTGAGAGACGTGACCTTTCTGTCACCATTTGTGTTGTTTTGTTCACCAAATGTGCCAGAATTGAGGGCTGTGAGCAGCAACCTTACAGTCCGCAGTTCAGCCTTTATCATAACTGGGAGTGAGATCAAGCCTAAATGAACAAGCAGACCCATAGCAACACAATTTTGCCAGCAAGAGACCATAAATGAGCCTCAGTTCTTCCTGTCATTTTCCCAGAACAGTCCCCATTTTCATTTCTTCTTGAAAGATGTGGTCCTCACATGTCTTTTCTCTTTAAGTGTCTATCTGTCTGAAGTTTTACACCAGTAGTTTTTTGTTCATTTCCCAGGGAGCTGAAACCTAAAAAGCTACTGAATCAATGCTAACACATGTGATCTGCTCTTCTTATCTCTCTGTGCATTTGTTTTTATTATTTTCTGGAGCGTATTTAGTGTTGCAGTCTTTGTGTGGAGTATTATATTTTTTAAATAATGCAATATTGCTGACAGGGTTTGCATGATGGAATCATTGATATTGATGTGACAGCCTTGATGTCTCTCTGCTTATTATTATGAAGTATGTCTGCTGTGATGCAGAAAGCAGTATTCTTGATCCCCTCTTCACTCCACATGATTAGTTGTGCTGCCCTAAAACAAAATCTTAATTCACTCTGAATAGTGACAGCGATCTCGACAGTCATTAACACTCATCCTCGGTGTGAAATCCACTCAGAGACTTTTCCTCTCATTCCCATTTTTATGAGGCAATAATCTGGTCCAGGTGGATACTTCCAGCACACACTTGAATCATCCGTCACCCACACAAACTGCGGGCAGCCAGTGTACCCCCGTGGCACAGCACAGTGAGCATCCCTCCACGAGGCACCAGGGGATATTGGTAGGGGTGAGAAACAGAGGGTTAAGCATCAGTAAAAGGAGCGAGCATCATAAACTCAAGTTCCAGCATTACCCAAAGAAAGTTTTCTTAACATTTCTCAGGTGCTGTGTCTCAGCTACAGCTCAGAGCTGTCGCATCTAGTGAGAGAAGTTTCCTTCTGTCTCAGGACAGACCCTCTGGGAGTAGTAGTAGTCTTTGGGGAGTGGTTCTGATCGTGACCCCAGTGAAACAGCCCTCCTGCCCAGGAAAGGGCATGAGAAGGCAGCAGATGCTAACCAGAGAGGAGTGACAGGTGCTGGACTAATAGCCCAGAGTAAAGGGTTCTGCATCCTCTTAGATGTCTTCTGAGCCATCTAGTCCCACCATCTCCTCCAACAGCACTGGTCTTCATTTAATATTTTCACTTCTGCCACCTCAATTTTTGAATACTGTTTATTTCCTTGGATGTGGAAATAGGATGAAATTCTTAAGAGACTTATGCAGCTGGAATCCCCATGACTGTCTTGACAACTGCTTAAAGAACAAACAGAAAGAGTCTGAGGCCGTCCTTGCCAGCTTCCGAAAATGATGAACTATGCCATATGCACTGTTCCTGTACAAGAAGTTATAATAAATCAGACTAGTAGCCTCATGTCTGAAGAAGTCTGTCTCAGCCTGAGAGGACAAATATCATTTCGATGCCAAGTTTTTAAGCTATGTTTCAAAGTTACTGCCAATGAATAAGCTGCTGCACTCCATTCCCAGCCTCCCTGTTCAAAAAATAAATTACAAATGCATGTACTTAACTGAGTTTGAGAACAAATTAAAATGAGTTTACAAGCAGAATTCTCTTTTTCCATCAGAAAGAAGGATCACCTTCCACTCTGCAGACCTTGAAGGCACATTGTACACCCAGAACACAGAACCTAAAAATGAACCTCAGTACATTTCTCTGCCATTCTCTGAGAAGTTCATATTCCTGAAACAAATTTAGCCTGTTTTAGTAAGATCTTCTTTTCTGCTTCAGGGCTATGGCATTAGTGGCCACAGAAACACAGAGCTAGGAAGGCCCCATCATCATAGAAGAGGTGCAGTGAAGAGCCTACCAACAGCCACTAACTGTGTCTACAGTTGCATTTTCTTAAAATTTCCCACTGGTGCAATGGTCTTCTTGTAGCTCTGTGTGCTTGTCAATGGCTGGGTTTTTTTGAGCTGCTCAGAACTACCCAACCGACTAAAACTCCAGGGGCTTGTGCTGTCCCCACTACTATTACCAGCAAAGACCTATTGCAGAGCTGGCATGGCAGTCACAAATAGTTACTAAATAGCTCAGCAGACCCACCTGGTTGGTGCCTATCAATTTACAGTCAAAACTGTTCTTATTTAAGGAACAATTCCTGATGCTGCTAGAATATATTGAGTTTCTTTACACTAAAATAAATTATTTTCAGGTTGTTTTGCCAATCTAAAAGTCACACAGATGCTGCAACTGTGTAGTCTAAACACATACTTTCATTAAACATCTGGTTTGCATGTTCTTCGTAATACCATGGACATTAGCCATGTTTCTTGAGGTTTTAAATGCCCAACGCCTTCATTTTATTTCCATATATTTCTTGTTACTATGAATTACATGTGTAAGTAAGATAGCTCTTTGGTACAGTTTGGAAATGTTTACCTAGTTACATTTCATGACAATATGAAGGAGGCTGGGTCATTCTGGGTCTGAGACAAGGTTATGAAACCATCAATTCTGGATTGATATCGAAGTACGAAGTAGTACTCACCAATTTACTCAACTCATGATACTACGAACTAAATTGCACTTTATTAATTCCTAATCACATTAATTACTTTTGCACATTTTTAATCTACCAAAACCTAAGGATTAATTGGGTTTTGGGTTGGTTGGTTTTTTTTTTTTTTTTTTCATTTTAAAATGTTGTAAGCAGGTATAAAACACAAAAGCAGTGTTACAATGACAGGGTAGCCAACTTGGTAAAACCTGCATGGCTAACTACTCCTCCTGCTCAGAAATGTGTCCACATTACCACTTTGTTGCCTGATCATATTCAGGTCTTTTCCACCATCTCTAAGTCAGATGGTAGCATGCATTTTTAGACGGTTTTATTTTCTTTACTATATGGTTGCAATGCAAAGTCGATTCTCTGGCTCTTTGATGGCCAGTGTAAGCAGCCTCAGTTCACCTCAATCTCAGGAGACAGACCCCAAGTGTGGACAAGGAAAATGCATTCTGGAGATGCTTCTTCAGAGCTATGGCTGACTCACATTGGCAAGGCCAAGCAAGCACCACGTTGTACTTCTGCTCTAGAGAAAGAGGGTGTCAGTTTCCCAGCTATCAACCAGCCAGCAGGTTTTCTCAGCTCTGCTTTCACTGCAAACTACAAAAGACTGTAAAGATGCTGCAGACATGGTTTGATAATTTTTTATGCCAAGAAATTTTGGAAGAAAACGGTTTTAAAAATCAATCTCTATCATGTCTGTTTGCTCAGAGTTCTCAAACGAGAGAAAGCACTGCAAAACACTGTAAGCACATGCCAAATGGTGTTATATTTCAACAACGAGAGAATTAAAAATAAGTGTATCTTGCTCCAAACATCAGTGGTGCAATCTGCAGTAAGAGACAATATAACTTTTGTATGGTTGAGTGTAATTTTTCTACAGGCAAAAATACCTCAGTGTCAGCTTTAGGCAGAGGTAGCAAGGGAAGACTGTCCACAATACCACTTCCAGAAACAGGCTAAGAAATTGTTGCACTAGCAGCAATTACTACAGGAAAAAGAAAAAGGTGGAAGTGTTTCTCGCTGGGTAATGTTAGGTGGCAATTTAGAAAGCAAAATGGTATGTGATAAAAATATTATTTTTAATCATACATAATTCTTGTAAAACAGCAGCTGTATTCATTCTATGCATTTCTTTTCCGTAACTTGGTTTTTAAATAAATCTAGCGGGAGAAGAAAAAAGGCATCTGATCTCGGCTTCTAACTCTCATATTAACCAAGTCTTTGTCTCCCTCCTGTGTTCACAGCCTACAGCCAACATGAATTTGAGAGAAACGTGAATGAAGAGCTCTTTCAAATGTCTACAGGCACTGCTTTAAGCTCTTTTTTTTTCCAAGTCGTATGCAAAGCCACATGAATATTTCTCAGATAAAATAAATACTTCCTAGATAAAGGGTACTTCATATCTGATAAAAGCAGGTCAGAAAAAATTGCAAACTAGACTGAACAAAATCTATGAAGTCCCTTTGTGATTCATGATTGATTTTTTCCCTTGCTAAAATACTGCATCTAACATTTCTTGGTAACCTGCAATATAGTATTTTGCAAAAACTTATCCAAGACCTCTAAACCTTTCTTTTAACTGCCAGCCTGCTGAATTTACATGATCTCATCAAGCAATGACTTTCAAAAGCGTTAACCTTAGAAGGGGAAGAAATGATTAATGCACAGATGAAACATGCCATTAAATCTTAAACTAATCAATTATTAAATTCTGCGATATCTTAGTAAAGTTGCCTGTTTTTATTTCCAAAGGGAATATGTGGAGCTAAGGTGGATATATCATACATTTTTGATGCACATACACATCTCTGCCTCAACTCATTAAGTAGTGTGAGATTCCTTTAAAAGAAAGATAATAGTACATGGGAAAGACCCTCAAACACATCATATAAAATCTACCCTTTTATTTTTCATGTACTTTCCTTTTTTCTCATATTTGCAATTGCCAAAACAACTGTCTTTGTGAAACACCTAGTATGCAGTTTGTTGCCACATTTTTTAAGTTTTCTAGCGTTTAATGTGTTCCCCTTTTTAAGGGAATCTCTAGAGCAGAGCCTTTCTTTTTCTCTGTAAGGGAACAAATTTTCTGTTTAAATCAAGTCATATTCCTTGGAAGGCACAGCACCTGACACGTGAATATTTGAACCTCCAAGATAGGAGAAATAGTGTTTCCAAAGATGCGTATCTTTTTCTATGAACTCTTAGAAATTTGTAGAAGAATGTTCTCAATATTTCCAACAAAAACTATGGCACACACAGACAGCTACTATGCATTCATTTGGGTGAGGGGTGGGGAGGAGAAGCAATGGCCATCATTTTAATCAAATTGAAGTCTGGAATAAACCCACATTTCAGCTGTTGAGTTACATGGCTCTTACTTGCTATAAGCCCATCCTATCAGCAATGGCTTGTAATCTTCCATTTCTCTTTGCTGCTGGCTATCTGTACCTTTCCTAAAGGAAAATGAAGACCTTAGGCCAAGTCCTTTTCTCATATATGTTTTAGCCCCCTATACCTCAAAGTTGGACCTGGTAGATTCCTTTCAGTAAACTGAGATAGATGATCCAATCCTAGCAGTATTTAAAGCATTAAAAAATTTACCTTTTTTTAATGAAAATAATGTCTTTTGTAGCCCTATTGTAGAGCTTGGATATATTTGCCATAATTTCTTTCCCAATTTCCTGCCTCTCCAAAAGGTCACAAGAATCTTCCAGCTATTCTTGCTTTGGTTTGGTAAAATAAGGAGGAATTGAATAACAAGATCTTTAGGCAAAGAATCTTTCAATTTATCCATCAGTCTGCAAATAATTTGATATTACATAGCCAATAATTATCTAAAGCAATTTTCACACTCTTACTATTATTGTGAGTGACCTGGGGGATATTAAAACATTATAAACCTTCTAAGGATTGTGCCCTAAAAGGCAACCTGATGCTTACGTTTTTGACCCAATGGAGGGGTCAAATTTTTTCTTCTTTTTCTAACTCTCAGTTGCTCTGGGAGAAAATATTAGCAGTTCTCAAACCCTTCCATGCTTTCAGTTACAGGAATTCTCTCTTATTCAGCAGTCTCTGATCTGATTTTCCATAAACCTCTACCTCCATTGACTTCAGCAGGATGGCACACAGCTCTCTGAAGTTGTAACCCATCACCCTGTTATGTTCTCACCATTCCTATTTAAAGGAGAAATGAAATAGCGTCATTAGTTTTACAGCTTTGAAAATCCCTCCAACAGAGGCATAAAGAGAACATTGAAGTATTTCTCATAATAATCTTTTCTTACCTAGCTAAAGAGAAAGGCAGTATAGTAGAGCTAGAATGAAGTTGCTTCACGCAGCTTCTTCAGCAGTTACCCTCTTTGTTATACCTGCATTTCAATATTGTCTGTCTCCCTAACTCTTTGCTTTCCTCCTTCTCCATCTTCTTTTATTCAGACAGCAAATGCAACCACAATGAGATGTAAGTAGTATTTGTAACCCATCCTGAGGGGGTTGAACAATAGGCAGGTCACAAGAAGACAGATACTGATGTGATTTCTCTGTGGGATGAGGAAGAGTTCCCACACTTCTGTCACATACCCTTTCTAATGCAACATGATAGAATGATCTTGGGCCAAAATGTAGAGTCAAGTCAAATTCTCTTCGACCTTCAGTGAGGATTTTGCTTAAGTGTTGAAGTACTTAGCCCACAACTCAACAATCTCCAGTAGGAACATTACTGAAAATGAGTTTTGAAATGGCAGTGATATTGGTGCTTTGTTTGGCATTAGATGCTGCATGAATTCAGCTGCAGTTAGACAAGCCAAGCTTTCAATTACTGCAGACACCATAGTCGAGAGAGGACCAGCATGTGGGCAGTAATTTTCATTGTTTGTTTTACTCCTGTATCCTTTGATAGCCAGCTGGTGATGGATGGGAAGCAGTGGAATGATGCAGCCTCCCTCTTCGGAAAGCTGTTTTGTACAGCAATCCAGATACTAATAAAACCCTGTGAAATACCACATTTTTATGAACTGCTAAAGTGATATGACTGTTATATGCTGATAATGATAAATTGAAGGAGTAATTGGCAATAATTTATTACCCTTTTCCTTGAAAGAAAATTACTCATATGGCTAAATGCTACCAGTATATTATGAAAATGAAGTCATTCTCTTCCCAGGCCATTCTTCTTACAGCTAGAAGCCATGTCTGCTATTTTTGCATCTTTCACTGCTATCCAATTCTGAACTCTGTGCAAGAAGGACTGCTTTTTCTCTTTTTGTGGCACACAGAATGCTATGATCAAGACAAGGATTGCAAGATTTAAATCTTCTAACAGAAATAATAGCATCAAAATGCTTTTGTAACCCAAGGAGATTGAAAGGAAACATTTCTCTATACAGCATGTAAAGATACAGTATAATTTCCTGAACAGGTCACTGATCCAAGATAGTAATGCAACAAATATCTTATTGAGAAAAAAAAAAAATCTGAATTAATTAAAGAGGTAGAAAGAGAGAGTTATCTGAATAATTAAAGTCATCCGTAGTTATATGAAGCAAGATCAGCATACAAGAGCACATCTTTTGCCCTCATCTCTGAAAACACATCAAAGATTACCTGCTTGGGATGAGAAGGAAATTCATTAGATCACTAGTCATTCACTGGAACCATTCTCCCCAACAAAATTTGGCTTCTGTCACGTTTGTGATCGCAGAGACGTAATACATACACAAATTGCATGGAATACCCTTCAAAGAGCCAAAGGAAAGGTTTTGATGGCCACATGTCTATTGACAGTGGCATGAGCTCCTAAGCATTCTTTTTTATAGGAAATGTTTAATTGCTCTTTATTGAGCAGAACCTTTCCTTCTGCTTGTAAAAGAAATTATTGCTTTCCCCCTCTGGTTTAGTCAGAGGAAGTTAATAGTCCCAGTTTCCTCTGGCAGCAGAGACAGTTAATGACTGGGAGACTATCATAAACAGGGTTTATTGCCCAAATTACAATCCAGTTCCTAACCAGCCTTCTCTGTTCAGATTGCCCTCTTGGCATTTGGGTGATTTTCTGACTTATTTTCTGGTTCACAAAGACAGTTCTC
Organism: Aramus guarauna; assembly: GCA_013400195.1. Taxonomy (NCBI): domain Eukaryota; kingdom Metazoa; phylum Chordata; class Aves; order Gruiformes; family Aramidae; genus Aramus; species Aramus guarauna. Next base: position 104,446 of record VXBL01003199.1, read on the forward strand.
TGCTATTTAAAAATTTAATGTGCTTTTTTTATAGTATTCACAGGATATTGCTGCAAATTCTTAAGTGTGTTGTGTTATGTGTATTTATTAACTTCATGACACCAGTCAAAGTGCTTCTCAGCAAAGGTGATTCTTCGGTGCGCAGCAAAACCTACGCTCACATACACAAAATAAACTAAATCCTTCTCTCCCCTCATATTTTTCCTCTCACTGTAATGTCTAAATGCTATTATTAAGGCATATGTATACAACATACAATTGTATATGCACATGTGTGCAGATTTTTAAGGTAAAAAAAAATATGGTTCTGTATATATGTAATCGTTCTTACTATGATATCATAAATGCACATAAAGATTCACTATGAAAAGACTAAAATCCCTGCTTTATAGTGCTAACAAAGAAATCTAACATAATGACCCGGTGCAGCTGGTATTATGGTTGGAACACACCATGGAACGAGGAGACTTAAAGAAGTTTTAAGATCAGTATTCTCTAATTATTTAGCACTTTAGAAACAAGAGAAAGTGTTATACAAAACAAAAATTAAAAATTGGGTTTCTTTGAAGGGGAGATTTCAGGAAGGAAGATTTTGGGATTACGTACTTGACAACTTCTTTGCTATTACACTTCATAGTTAGGTCCCAGATTTTCTAAACAGATAGATATGAAGCAGACACTAACCCAGAGTGAAATACAGCAGCAAGAAATGTAAAAGCCAAATTCTTACCAGGACAGGGAAATCAATACAAACACTGTATAAACTCAACCAGTAAGTTATATTGTCATAGATGGTCGACACTAACAAAACTCCACTAAGATCACAGGCCTGAAATGTGACTAAGTCTCACCATGAATTCCAGATGCCATTATTGCCTTTGTATTCAACAAGTCTCCAAAATTTTGATCATTTTAAAAAGCTAGGATATGCAGAAAAGTACCTCAAATTCATTGGAAGTGGAAGAAAACAGTGATTCTTTTTAAGTGTACCCCCCACTCCCTAAGCCTCTGTAGCATCCAAATACTACCAGTTCTGTCAGGCCACGTCCCTGATGCTCTATGCAATAACTCAGACTGGTGGTCTTTTAAATTTAAGAGTATCAAATAAGCATGAGTATTGCAATTCTGAAAACATTTACTATCGCTGCATTTAGATTTTTACATTTCATATTGATATTTTTATACTCTAAATGTAAATAGCTAGAAATATAGCATGTCCTTTAATTGCTCTTTGAACATAATGAAGCTTTTAAAAAGCATTTGGATGTTGAAGGAAGAAATAAAAATATTTGGTGTGGACATAACCTCTAGTTTGGTTATGGTTAAGGATTCATACAAGAGTGTATATATACACAAGTATCCATGTCTTTACAAGAGGTGTTGCAACAAGCGCAATAACAACATTGTGAAACATCAGAATGATTTATTGAAATTTTTAATTAATATTTATAGATCTCTTCAGTATCATTGGCTACAGCATGCTGCAGGAGTAAATTAGAAATCAGCAGTAGCAACTCACAGAGGACTGTACAACCAAGAGATAAAAGATGAGTCTTCCAATGGTTGCTTAGCTATTAGGATGAGTAGAGATGTTAAAAGTAAATATAATGTTTCTAAAAGGCATAGAGTGCTTTGAAGTACAGAATTTTGTTTAAGTCCAGTTTCAGCCTTGCTTTCGTCTTTCCTTACTGTGTCAGAATTCGCTTTGGCTCAGAAACTCATTTCTTAAAGGGTGAGATACAGCATAATAATGCAAAAAAATGCAGCTGATGACAAATCCCTTAACATTTTTATTTCATGTTATTACAGTGATATACAACAGGTGATTTCCCAAGTCATGTACCACGCTCTTTAGGGACCACAATACATGTACAGATTCTCCAGAAGAGCCACCCCACTCCCCAATTTCTGCCTGGCAATTGGAAGCTCTTCCACAACATCAGCAAAAGCTGCACCCCAAACACACTACAACAGTTACATCAATCTGTGAGAGAAAAAGCACTTTAAATTAGCCCTGCTGAGCAGCACCACTTTCAAGGGAGCTCTCCTTCTAATAAAAGCCATCAGACATGAAATTGGTGGCTCTGTGTCTTCAGCAATCAAGTGCCATCATTTCACATTGACAGCAGAGAAAGGGATTAGTAGCCTCTTTAAAGAAAATCAAACAGACATCCCTTGAGTACTACATGGAAGTAAAATTGAGGGCTGGGTTGTTGTCTGCCGCAGTTGCTTATTTCAACAATTCCAACAGTGGGAAAGAAAAAGGGGACTCTGAGCCCAAACCAGGCCCTTATAACAGTGACAGAACAGCTGCTTCAGCATTCCTACTCCAACATGTCATCTTAAGACCTTCAATCTTTATTTCAACCGACTAAATCCTGAGTGCCTTCTCCAAGTGACAGGTAGGCGACAGGATGACTTGGAAATCAGAGCCTAACATGGGAAGGAGCACACCACAAAGCGGGCACCTGCAGAGCTCCCCTTAGGACAAAACTGCACCCCAATTTTTCAGATCCCACTGAGCGCAACACTCACTCATTCAGACCCATCTCATACCTCCCCTACTCCCAAAAAAATACACTGGCACTCCATGCACCTGCAGTGCATGTTCTCTCATGGCACAAGCCCGTGCAAGAGGAGAAGGATAACGTGAGGTTGGGGGGCTCGCCTCTGCTCGGGGGGCCACGTCCTGGAGCAGCCCAGTGCCTCACTGCCTGCTCTGGCACCTGAGCTCCCTACTCTGGGCTGGACCTGACAGACCGGCATTATGGTAAACTCGGTAGGTGTAGCTCTGTTTATAGGTTTTAGAAAGGCAGACTATATGCTAAAAGGCCTACTCCGTACAGTTATTTCGCACATAGTTGTTAATGGGACCTTTATTTTTTTAAGTGAAACAAGCTCAAAACAGATTAATCTGATCCCTCAGCCTCATAGGTACCACGTGTTGGATGAGAAAATAACTGTTTTTGAGTTCCAAGAGCCAGATAAATTCAATTTATATCCTCTTATTCCCAAACCAAAAGGAGGTGCACAGTTTAAAAAATAAGATATTACAAAGTATGCCATAATGGGCTATTAACAGAGGCATAGTATAACTGTGTGGCAGACAGCCTTTACTTTCTCTCACTAAACACTGCATTAATGACCAGTTAAAGAATCCCCTGAACTAGCTCATTTGCTAATAGAGTTAGGCTTCTAAAACATATTTTAGAAAACTAAGTTGTTATCGTCCAGCATACTGGAGAATACTGTGTGGCAGAAAGATCTATGCCCGTAGTCATAACAAGATAGTTAAGCCCACAGCCATTCACTCAGTTACACTTCAAGCAGTATTCAACACCATCGCAGGAAAATCACATCTGGAGAATTAAACACTCCCCTTAAAGCAAATGACAGAAGCGGTGCAGCTGTGGGTAGCAGGGGCACGACAGTGCAGGCTGGGGGGCTACCTGTTTTAAGGAAGGAATAAAAATAACTTTGAGTGCAATAAAAGACACTGCCTCTTTCAAAGCCTTGCTTCAGTAAAACAATTATGGGTATCACACTGATGCCCATATGCTTAGTCTCAAGAGTCTGGGTGATTCCAGGGTAAGTTGTCAGTTATTACCCAAGTGGAAGGGCACCAGATGGGCAGTTTAGATGTAGGACAAAGAGACTCATCCACCTCCACCTCTACTCAAAACAATGGCAGCCTCAGCCACAAAAGGCCCTCAGCTGGCAAGCTGAGCAATCTGCCCTTTGGCCTGTGCGTCCCTAATTGTCACAGATTAAGAAAGGAAGAGGAAAGCCAAAGAAAAACTGCATTCTTCAGTCCCTTTTAAAAGCAAAAGAATCATCAGGTCATTTGCTCCATACCTCTTGCCAAAGTCCCACCACTAAGGCTGTGGGGCTACAGACTTCTGCAGACCAGGCTTCTTACAGGAGGGCCCCCAGCCTACTGCTGTGAGAGCCCTGGAGCGGGTGGTAGGAAGCACACCAGCTGGAGCCCATCTTGTGCTCAGTGACCTCTTGAGCAATGGGAGACACCTGCCATCTTAATGCAGCTCTGCAAAAAAAGATATTTACATTTTTGTCCTATAACGCAGAGCCTCACCATCGCCGCCTGCTCATCAGCATTCAGCTTGCAAGCACCTGGCCCACCAGTCAGCAACAGCATTTGTTGATATTGCTTCCCAAGCCCTGACTTAAAACAGGAGGTTTCAGGCATGCTTGGTACTAGCGCTGTAACCATTTCAGTTGTAATCACCACGGTTTTGGTGGGGCAGTGGGAATGACTTCAGGGGAGCTTTAAAAATGTGTTTCCGTGTGAATGGTTTTGTTATTTAGCAGTGGATAGGTACATGGCAAGTAGAACAATCCCATCCATGGAACATTTTCTCTACAAGGATCGCTTTCCAGCTGGGTTACAAAAGCAGACACCCACTACTGCCATCAGCAGTTTGCCTGTGCTCTCCAAAGCAAAGGGAGTTTCTGTGGCCATTAAATGACATTGCAAATGGAGTACAACATCTGCTATGTGATGCACGGTGCTCCCCCCCGCAGGGCCTGAGCGTCGGTGTTGTAACACACCCAACTGCAGCCAACTAAAGGCAATGATTGAAAAGACAGAGGTTTTATTCTTGCGTTCCCCTTGTCTCTGCTACTATTCCAAGCTCCATTTCTGACTCCCTGAACTTCCCTTGCCCAGAATATTGTCTCAGTGTGAATCCAAATTACCTCTGTCTTCAATATCTCTTGTTTAATAGTATTTTCATAATAAGATGATAAACTAGTACACCATATTTTGTTATAAGCAGCACAGCTGGAATTTATAGTGTATTAATTGTCCCTTGACTACTTGAAATAACTTTTTCTTCTGCTTTACACTAGCATGGGACACATCAGGTGACCAGCCAAGCTGTGACTGAGTTGCTTTCCCTTTGTTGATCCTTACATATCCCACTTGATAGAAAACAGTAGCATCAGCAGCATCAAGAACTGTGCAGTTTCTGGGAGCATTGTCATCTCTGTGATGAACTGTATAGTATCCTTCAGTATACGGTAACTGATACCACTTCACCTTCAATCAACCTTGATAGATCAGTCAACCTGGCTGACTGAAGGTTTGAATGGGGAAAGAGACTCAAAAAGTGCCATGACTCAGAACATACCCAGGCCCACTGCCAATGAGGTCTCTGGCTTTACTACAATTTTATATTATGTTGCTATCACTAACAAACTGACATAAGTTCTCCTTAATAGCACTCTAAAACAGAGGTGGTCCCAATCATTTAAATGAGCAGCACTAATGGAATGAGGGTCATAAAATCCTCCTTTAGCCTTCATTTTAACAGTAATTATATTCTTTTCAGAGAATAATCACTACTTTCTAGAACTAAGCTTTTAATACTATTGCAAGATTTTAATCTAGGGAGTAGAATTTTTGAGACTTCATTTTAGACTACAGAATACCCCTTATAGATTAAAAAAAAAAATCGTAAGGTAAGCATCACTTTAAGAATAAACTCAGAGCAGCCCCCACACTCCGGAGCCCGGGACATTTCATCCCATAAGCGCCCTTTGATGACAGTTTTTTCTGCAGGGGTGCATGATGTATATAATCTGTAAAACAGCCTAAAGATACTCTGAACATAGTCAGTCAGACATGTAACAGCCTATTCACCGCTCTTTAAATCCTTAAATGAAATCAATTTCTCTTTCACGGTTCCATGCTGCAGTATCAAGAACTCATGATTTCTCAGGGATGTACTGCAACTTGTCAGGGAGTGGAAATCGTCCCATTTGTAAGCCAGAACGTAAACTGAGGCAAGAGACTTAGACCTTGTGAGTCACATCAGAGCTGTAGCCATCTCTGATGATGTCTTGGTTCAAGTAAAATGCTGCTCATCTGGCTTTTCGCTCTTGTGCAACTTAGAAACAGGTTCTGGTTTGCATTCTGGGACCTCATCTCTACATGGAGCTGAATCATGCTAAGTTATTAGTAGTCTACAGAATAGATTTCTTCCTGACCTGAACTCCAGCTTGCCCTGTGAAACTAAAGTTTGTTAAGCCTCGTAACTTGCTAATGCATTTACAGACCTCTTATGATCTTTGCCTGATGTTGAACTTTCCAGACTTACTCACACCTGAGCATTGATCATTTGCTTTTACACTGAACAGGGCCCTGTCCCGATGTCTTTTGCACACCCAGGCACACAGAGTGCTAGCAAGCCCTACGATTCACTCCAGCACAAAGTGAGGAGAAGCGCAATACTGTGAACCGCTGATCCCCTTCTGCCCTTGTAGACCTTTCCCATCAATATCTCCTGAGAGGCAGAGAACTTCCCAGCCTTTCACATTTTCTAAAGTGCTAGCCTGTTTGTTTGGCTTAATCTGAAATAAGAGACATCTGACTGAAATACCAGGTTATTCTTTGTGTGTAAAAGACATAACAAGGAGCCTTTCACATTCTCCGGGGGTTAACACAGAGAATAATGGGTATCTGCACTCCAGATTGTTTATGGTCTCTTTGGAGCATCTTCCTCTGTGAATAGCTTTATTATTCTACAAAGACGTACACTTCCTGTCTACTTCTGACTCAACCTTATTCCAGAACTAAACCTCTTAACAAGATGCTTTTGTGCAAAATGTCCTCCCTTTCAGAGAGACAGGGAGAGCCACACAAAGTGTGTGCTGCTTCATATCGCATCCCCAGACATCTGATCCTTTAAGTAAATTCCTCAATGCCTTTCATTCTGCATGAGCATTCTTAATAAAATAAGCTCCACATTTACTACAATCAGTAATGAGAATCTTAAATAAATTGTCTAAATAAACACAATTTTTATGAAAGTGAGAACTGGAAGCAAATACACTGGGCCCAACAGTCTTTTGATGCTGTTCATTTTACTTCAGTAAGGATTTAGCAGTGATCAGCATTTTGGCTCAATATTTGCAGGTGTTATTTCAGTATTGTTGAGCCAAAGCTATTCTGATCTGTGAACTGCACCTGTTACTCATTTATCCCCTTCTCAGCATGGAATGTAAATCACGTTAAACATGTATCATTTTGCAATGTTCAGAACTGATTCACCGGTGGAACAAATCTTGAACTAAGATTTACACTGGTCTTAGTCCAAAATAAAAGATTTGTTTCATCATAGAATCACAGAGTGGTTTGTGTTTGAAGAGACCTGAGATCATCCAGTTCCAACCCCCCTGCCATGGGCAGGGACACCCTCAACTAGACCAGGTTGCCCAAAGCCCCATCCAACCTGGCCTTGAACACTTCCAGGGATGGAGCCTCCACAACCTCTCTGGGCAACCTGTTCCAGTGCCTCACCACCCTCACAGGGAAGAATTTTTTCCGCACATCCAATCTAAACCTACCCTTTTCAGTTTACAACAGTTGTTCCTTGTCCTGTCACTACAGGTCCCAATAAAAAGTCACTCTCCAGCATTCTTGTAGGCCCCTTCAGGTACTGGAAGGTTGCTATAAGGTCTCCCCAGTTCCTTCTCTTCTCCAGGCTGAACAACCCCAACTCTCTCAGCCTGTCCTCATGGGAGAGGTGCTCCAGCCCTCTAAGCATTTTCATGGCCCTCTGGACCCACTCAAACAGGTCATGTCTGTCTCGCATTGGGGACCCCAGAGCTGGGCACAATACTCCAGGTGGGGTCTCACCAGAGCATCATTTCATACACAACCAATACAGAGATTTTGATTTTTTTTTCGGTCAGAGTTTATCTTGAAAGCAATATCCATGGAAAAACTGTAGAACTATTTCCATATTGGGTAGTCACATTTCAGTGTATATGTAAAATTATGGAAATCAACACGATCAGAACACAAATTAAAACTTAACAAAAACAAGGGTGCCCAATATTCCCCTTTACATGATATGTTTTAAAGGATTTTTGGGATGCATTCCCTCACATGAACAGAAAACAGTGTGTGGGGGGTTCATTTAGGTGTGGATCAGAGCATCTACCAGGCAGTAATGAGACATCAATCGAAACAAAACTTGGCAGAGAGCTAGCGTCAGAATCTCAGATGTGGTTGCCTTCTCTGTGCCAAATGCGGTAGGAATGGAAATAGTATTCTGGCTTACTGTACGCACATAACTTTGCGTATTTTGCATGAAAAGGCAAAAGGTTTCTGGTAGTACAGTGGATTATTTTTCACTTACTGAAGTGTACACTCAACTGCCAGTTAAATATTCTGGCTAGTGCTGTCAAACAATTTCCTTTCTAAGTAATGCTCTAATTAAAACTAGTGCTACAGGGTATTCCGAACACAATGTGACTGCTTCTCTGATTATAACAGAGATGTAAAGAAGTAAATGAACAGACAATTTTGTTCATCTGCAGTTACTGTTACAATACGGATCAAGTAAATTACACATTGGCGGTACATTGTGTGGCTGTGCACGCAAAGTGAGAGTGTAGTTCTACACGCAGGTTTAACTGACATACCTAGGTGTGTTCTGCCATGCTTCTCACTCTAGCCACTTTTTTTGCTACGTCACATAGTAGTGATGGAGCCACAAAATAAGCAGTACCCCTCCTGGATGAAGATAGCAGAGAAGCAGGGCAGAGGGCTACCTCTTAAAGTGATTCTAACTTTACCAATAGGTAAAATGGCTACTCCAAAATAACAACTTTACCATCCTCTTGATGTTTTGCTTTTGTTTCTATTCCTCTTCTTTAATTTTACACAACCTAATTCCAAAGCCTTGCAATATATCCTCCTATTCACCAGCTGTCACCCAGCGTTTACCTTGTGCATACTTCACCACTAACTTGGCCTAATGCTTCCTAGAGAAGTGGCAGAGCACATAGCTCTGCTGCCAATGTCTATCACCCTTCCTCTTGCCACACCATAGGACGCCTCGCACCACCAGAGCAATGTCCTCTCTTACCTCAAACTACTTCATATCACCAGCCAGATTTAGGGAATTGAAGACAAACTCCCATGCCATACCAAGAAGGAGAAGTTACAGTTTAGGTGCCTGAATGAAATATCTCCACAATCAAAACCTTTAATTTCAGTTCTGACAGAGGGCCCAGACTTAACATACAACTCAGAATACTGGGACATCAAGTGAAGCACAGTTACAGCTCAGACAAGCACTAACACCTGCCTAGAGCTAAGGCAGGGGGTGTGGTTTTACAATAAATATGTGTCCAAAAGCAGCATAATTAGGGCTGCTCTAGCAGGAAAGAAAAGTCACAAGTCAAAGTGACCCTACACTGGCAGGGAAGTGTCAGCCCAAAACTAAGTTTTTCAGCTTTTATAACTCTTTAGTTCTGGTTTGCCCCGTTACAAAAGCTAGCACCAGAGTTTCAAAGTTTCACACAGTTTCAAGCCCATAAACTACTGTTCACATTGTGGAAGAATACTTACTCAGTTATACAGCAAGAAGTGTTTGTTACTACCATCCCTAGTTTTAGCAATTAATCTCTCAAATGTCTTCCATTTACATCACAGAACTAAAACAAAGAATCATACTCAGATTTATTCATTATATTATAAATTCTAAGCAGTTTAATGGTAATTTCTCTTAGTTTAACAAATTCAACCTTTCTTGCATGATTTCTTATTAACCTTTTTGTAATTAATCCATTTACTAAAATACTCAATTTTTGCTGTTTATGCATAGTGTAAAGGTAAGAGATTGAATTCAAATTTTCTGAGATTTCAGAAACCGTTCAGGTTTTTGTTTTGTCACATCAAATACACATTTATTTCTTAGCTACTTAAAAAAATAAATACATCTTCACCAGTTACCAGCTCTTCTATATATCTCCTTGCATCTCTTTGATCATGCTCTTCCAACCATTCAGTAATCCATCGGTAATTATAACTTCTTAGCTTCTTTAGCCTAAAAGGGACCAATTTATCACAGACTGTCATGAATCCTGGTTTTAAATTATCAGGAGTCCAATTACCAACAGGAATGGGGACACCTCTTTCCAATTAAAGTGACTGATTTCATGTAAAACCTTGTAACATTTCACTTTTTAATTAGGTACATCCTTATCAAATACAAAGAGGTTCACCCTCATTTTATTTTCTACCTAGAGAATGAAATACAGCAAACATTAATCATACACAAATACAGTGCCAGATCTAGTAACACTTAAGCATACTTTGACAACTTGTAATCCATCAGCGTACGGTGTCTTTTATATTCCTGTTTCATTCCAAACATCTCCTTGAAAGTCAAGAATAGGCTTAAACTTTTTACATCCAAACATCCCCAGGTACATCTAAAAATATTAAGCCAATTAAAAGTTGAAGAGAGAAACAGGATTCAACAGAAACAGGAAAAAATATGAAAATTCAGAGTATCACCTGACACAGGCAGGTGTTCCCCACACTGCTGCCCCTGTGAATCATTTATCTGGACTAAAATTGCTAGTTAAATAAGGATGTGGCAATCCAGACTTCCAATTCTTTAGTTCTTTTGTGCCAGGCTTAGAGATGGTACCACAACTGCCATGGAAAGACCCAATCCTTGACAACTGTCAGCAGTCCCTTGGGACAGGGTACCTTCCTGACATGCAGTTCTCCTCACCTGGGCTAGAACACTCCTCACTGTGCAGAGCAGGAACAGAGGGAGTGCATGACCCCCTCAGCAGCTTTCTCTTTTTAGGCCAGGCCTGGGAAAGATGGTGGCCAGGGACTTTTATACTACAAACTACAGAGAACGCTAGCAACTGCTTTTGTGAAATCAAACACAAAAGTTAGGAGAGCTGATCGAGACAACTCACTAGAAGAGGAACTGAGAGCACTGCTCATTGAGATGAGCTCATCTTACAATTCCCTCTCTACGTGTACAAACTCAGATGAGACCAGTATTTTACTTCTATTTTTCAATACTTTTGAATGCCTCGAGTATTCATATCACACCAAGGAAAGCCCTAGTTCCAAACACTGCAATTATTGACCCATGTTGGAAGTGCTAACGTAAGTGAAATAGACCAGAACTCTCAGCAACTCCTTGCTGAAATTCCTCCTCCTAATCTGATGAGGGGAAGTGGAATTTCTCTGTCCACCATGGCTAAATACCCTGATTATATCCTTCAGGGATGCTGCTTGAAAGGGTAGAACTGTTGCATGGGTAAGTGAAACAAATCTCAAGTAACTAATTCATTCAGCACATCCTCCAGTCTTCCCAGCATTCTTGCATTCCCCTCATATGACATTAAGCAATCACTGCCCGCTAACATAATCTTCACTCTGTATTTTCCTTTTACACAATTTTTGCATTTCTGGATATAAAAGTCTAATTGACAAGATGCTAGGAACAATTCAGAAGCAGCAAAGAGGTTCCCTGTTGGGTTCATGAATCAGCTGCATACAGCAGTGCAAGCTTTTTGTAATCACACATAAAGCATGCCTGCTAAGCAGAATAGAAGGCTATTACAAAATAGAAAGGTTTACTAACTTCTGGAAATAGATATAAGCCACAGCTATTGTTGAAAGCAAGTACACAAAACTCAGAGGAAGTAGAATTTCAGAAAGTTAAAAAAGGCTTAATACGGAACCTGAATTGGATCTTCATGAATGACGGGGCAAAAAGGGTTCTTAAAGCCTTCTTAGAGTAATACTCTTGTTTTCATGCTAGCTGAAGAAAAGACTACTTCGAGAAAGAAAACATAAATGAGGGAAGCTTGCTTTTTAGGGAAAAGAATGATACTCAAATCTAGAATTCTAACACACGTTATGCATGACTTCTCATCCTTCTGAAAGTGACAAAAACAAAAGCTTCAGACACACTGGTACTTCATGGCATGCTGTGATTAAGTTTTATTTTCTTCACTCAGTTTAATTACTTGGAGTTACACTAAGTTGACAAAAATCTCAAAATAGTAGTCACAAAATTATGACTTTTCAGATAGGAATGTAACTCAACCCACACACAAGTCCACTGACTTGCTGTGAGGTTCCACCAAGAAAGGGACAGTCCATCATTATTAAATTGTTATCACTGTACTACTGTTACATTAAAAAAAAGTCAAAAAATCCCAATCCTGTACCAAAGAGTTTATAGCCTGAACCAGCTGCGGTAATGTTTAACACTATGATACTAGCAGATAGCTTCTACATAAGTTAAAATAGGAGACTAGCGTCAATATATGGTCATTGGCAGTAAATTCATGACCTGATAAGGAAAAGTAACTGAAGGGCGCTTCAGATCCTCTGAAGATCTTTGCATAACCACAGTGCCTTCCCCAACCCAGAGTATCAAAGTCTGGAATAAGGCAGAAGGATCAAATAAAAAAGTTGAACCAAAAGTGTTATCTAGTGTCAGGAAAAGGCAGAGAAGTCAAGACTATATTTACTGCAACTGGGCAAAGGTCCACATATAAAAGGCTACAGAACTGAAGCAATGAAAAGACAGAGAAAATATTGGAGCAAGTAGAGAGAAGACATTTAAGAAGCACCAGAGAAAAAAAGTCTGCTGCACTTTGGGCTAGGAAGTCAGTGCAGATAAAGTCACAGATGCGTAAGTGGAATACAGCAATCCAATTTGGCACAAGGTTACAAATTAAAAAAGTTTGACAGGAGCAAATATGCATACTCCAAAATAATATGAAATTAATAATGTAGAAGAGTTTAATATACAAAATGCATAGAGAAATAAACATCTTATAAATTGATTTAATTACAGATTCATGCATCTTAGCTTTAAACCAATAAATGGTAATACGAAAAAGGCCCAGTCCTACAGACTTTAACTACAACGGATATTGCTACATGGACCTGTTATGATAGTACTTCAAGCATGGGAGTAGAAGTCTGAAGGTCCTGAAGTTAGGAACACAGATAGTAACTCCTAAACACTGCTGGTGGTATACTGTTGGAATGTATCAACTAGGTATCCTTGGAGAATACTTAACATTAGTTCTAGCTTCATTGTGCAGTCAGAGGGCGTATGTAAAGCACTACAGAAAGTTTATCACAAATTTTGCCTCCTGAAGTTTAATGAAAACAAGGCAATGCTGAAGTAGTCATTTGTGATTAGAAGCAAGAAACAGACTCAGATCCATAGCATCTTCCAATGCTACTCACGTTTTACCTACACATTAAGAGTACTGTTTTGCAAATTTTGGAACCAATCTTGATTAGTCTGGGGATCCTCACTTTCAGTGAAGCCAAGGCTGCCAAGTCATTGCAAGATTGGGCCTCATGCAGTTAACTAAAATAGCTACAGGAACTAAAAGAAAATATAACTTGTGCACTACAGCTGTGCAGTACCACAGTAACTTTTAAACCCTTTAGCTTTTATTCCATAGATGTGCAGCATGGCTCTAATCCATGGGCATTTATGACTGATGCATCTGCATGAAGCTTTTCATGAATGTTGCAAGCTTCTGAACATCTTCTACAGTCACCGCATTATATAAAGAGGCACGGATTCCTCCCACAGATCTGAATTGAAAAGAAGGAAGAAAAAATAAAAAGGTTTTTTAATATTCTAAAAAATAGAAAAAATAGAAAGGTTTTTTAATATTCTAAAAAGGACATTAATAGTATCCACAAACATTTAAACATATTCCAAAGGGATAAAATCCACATTTTAGTTGAATAAAAAGCAACATTTAATTCTTCAAAGCCAGCTTGCAATCCAGAGACACTCAGCATTTATAAGTTATTTAGAGCTCCAACACTGTAGCCCTGTGACAGAGCGCTATCTTTTTTTAATCCCACAAACACTACTGACCACTGGAAGGAACTCTTGCAACCAGCCTGTTGCTCAAAAACATGCTAGACACACTGCAGCATGCTTGACGTTTTGAGGAGATGAGCTAAGGGTTCCTGAAGTAATAGGAGCCAACAGGCAAACACTGGTAACATACATCAAAGGAATTCCCGCCAGTAAGTCAATCTCACTGGAGGCCCAGCTGTCCTGGGTTCCACTAGGACAGAGTTAATTTTCACCAGAAGCTGGGATGGGACACAGCCAGGACAGGTGACCCAAACTAGCCAAAGGGAGTATTCCATACCATGTGACATCATGCTCAGTATAAAAGGGGAGCTAGCTGGGAAGGGGCATTGTGGTTCCAGGACACATGGCTCAGGGACAGTCCAGTTTCAGGATGGGTCTGAGCATGCAGTCTGAGTTGTACAGTCCTTGGGTGACAAACTGCATTGTGCATCACCAGTTTTATGTATTCTGTTAAGTACTGTTGTTGCTTCCCTCTCCCTTTGCTGTCCCAGTAAACTGTCCTTATCTCAACCCGTGAGGCTTTTCCATTTGTCTTCCCATTCTCTTCCTCATCCCACCGAGGGAGGTGGGAGGGGTGAGCCAGCAGCTGCATGGTGCTCAGCTGCCAACTGGGGCTAAACCACACCACCAACTAAAAAGCCTCTATGCAAACACAGGTAGCATGGGCAACATACAACAAGAATCAGAGATGTGCGCATATCTGCAGGGCTATGATCTTACTGGCGTCGGAGATGTGGTGGGATGGCTCCTATAACTGGAGTGTTGAAATGGAAGGATACAGGCTCTTTAGGAAGGTCAGGCAGGGGAGACAAGGAGGGGGTGTCATCCTCTATGTCAATGACCAGCTGGAATGCATGGAGTTCCAGCTGGAGATGGATGGGAAGCCAACCAAGACCTTATAGGTCAGGATTAAAGGGAGGGCAGGGACGGGGGATATTATAATGGGGGTCTGCTACAGGCCACCTGACCAGAGAGCAAATGAGGCCTTCTAAAGAGAGATAGGAGCAGCCTCACATTTACAAGCCCTGGTCTTTATGGGGGACTTCAACCAGCCTGCTGTCTGTTGCGGGGACAACACAGAAGGGCACAAGCAATCTAGAAGGTTCCTGGAATGCATTGATNCGCGGAAGCAAGGACAGGTAGCTAGGGAGCAATACAGAGAAATTGTC